>JAKSZT010053881.1:15393579-15716165 GCA_026826555.1 Tolypeutes matacus
TCTTTCTTTCTTTCTTTCTTTCTTTCTTTCTTTCTTTCTTTCTTTCTACTAAAAATTACTTAAATATGAAATTAAACTGCAATTAAAGAAATCTATATAGGCTGTGAAAAATATCTTTAAATTGGTTAGTATTTTATAATTAAAAACTTTGGTTTTTTAAAAGTAAATTCACTTATTTAAAAACTAATGCCAATTACTAAAAAAAAAAAAAAAAATTAGGTATTTTATTCTTCCAAAAAGGCAGAGAAGTAAGTAGCATGATAAAGACATTTATCATCGTCAGCTTGAAATTGGCAAAGCTCATGTCAAGCACAGACTCTATGGAAGATTTCATGGTCAATTAGGTAAATACACGTACAAAATGGACTCAGTACCCACAAAGCCAATTACTGATCAGGTTTAATTTCACCCTCTCCTAAGTCCCAGAAATAATTTTTCCCCTCGCGGCTTTAAGATATCCAAATAAAATATACAATAAACATTTTTGAACACTATTGAAATCTTTATGAATTTTATGATGTAGAATCAGTTAGTTCATAAGCAATGTTATATTTTGTCTTCTATATTTATAAGACATTTTCATGAAACTCCAGCTAAGACTGTCTAGACTATTTTCCCTGACAATATGATGGACGTATGTGTGCAGTTATAAAGCATGTGTTTTTTTTTAATTTGAAATACAAATTTGAGGTACAAAGTTAGTTGTTTGCTTTTGTGCAAGATTCAATTTATATTATAGAAAAGCTGCTGACTGGTGTTCTATTCAGAAGCATTCTGTCCTACCATATTATGCATGACTGTATTCAAACTAGAATAGTATTAAATGAACCTTTTATATTTTAAATATTCAAGAGTTTTATATTCAAAATTTCTTCTCTAACTCTCAAACTAGTTTGCCTAAAGGCAAGGTAAGATCAAGTTAGAATCTCAAAGGCAGAATTAAATTTTATCATGGCATCCATCATAATATACAGTTTGCTTAATATGCAAATAAAGAGTATATGGATTCAGAGAATAAAGGATTTTTAGGTAGTGTGTGAAATCCCAGGGACCACTTTTATAGAATAGATTCTTTCTAAATTTACATTTCCATCATTTTAATGAAAACACAGAGTAAACAAATTAGAATAGAAATGATTTGTCACCATTTTCCTATTCAATTTTACTTCTACTGTATTATTTTTCATGGCAGCACTTTATTTAAAACTAATAAAAATAGGAGAGAAAAAATAAAGTAAATATATACTAAAGAAATCATTACCTCAGCCTTTTTGGAGAGCTCGGTCCAGTCATTTTTGTTGTAACTGCACATGATGCTAGCAATCACAATCTTTAAAAAGGAAAATACAAGTATTTATGCTGTTAGACAAAAAGATATACTAATACTTACATACACACATTCATAACTGGTAAGCTATATTATAAAAATTAATTTTCAGTCTGTTGAAAGAGAAATCATTAGAAAAGAGCAGAATATTGTAGTGAAATAGAGGATGGGATTTAAGGCTTCAGACTTATGTTAGAGACTTTCTCATTTACTACCTTTGAATATTTGAACAAGTTACTTAACTATTCTGATTCTCAGTTTTCTCATTTTTAAAATGAGTCATCCTCAAAAAGCTGTAGTAGTAGCTACATAAATTTGTGAAGGTAAAAAAGGTTGTCTAAATTATATGGTACCATTGAAATGCCTATTAATATGATTACTGGTGTAGCCAAAAGGTTTCAAGCTATAGAAAGAGAAATTAGAGTCTCCTTCAATTGTAACTACTTATAGTATGGATGATAATATTTTCCTAGTGCATTATAGTTATAAAATTTTATTAACTGTTACTTATTCAACTACAGTCATATGGTAACCCTACATTGGAAGCTATATAACAGTTAGTAGTTTCTGTTCTGAAGCCAGAATATCCAGGTTAGAGCCCTGACTTTACTACTTACTGTTTGACCTTGGCAAGGTACTTAGTTTCTTCACTGATAAAATATGGATAAAAACACTACCTATTTAGGAAATTTCTAAGACATATAGCTTTGACCATGTGCTAGGTGCTGTTTTAAAGATTTTTACTTTATTAACTTATTTAATCACCCCGATGTTATTCTCTCCATTTTACAGATGGGAACACAGAGTCACTGAAATGTAAAGATCACATAACTAATAGGAGGCAGAGCCAGGACTCAGACAGAGGCAGTTTGACTCAAGTGTTTGTATTTTTTTTTTCTTTTGATATATAAATATATATGCATATATGTGTATTTGCTTACAAAAATGTTATATATATATATATTTTAAGAGGTGCTTAGATTACCCAAAATATTATACGGAACTCACTGGGATTCCCATGTTGCCCACCTCCCACTCCTCCCACCACATCCCACACAAACATCTCCCACAAGTGTGGCCCACCACCCTCAATGAACTTACACATCCTGGAGCCTTGCCACCAACCATAGACCACAGTTCACACTGTAGACCACACTCTCTCCCACTCAGTTCTGAGTGGTGTGTGCTGATTTAAAATGGCCTACATCCGTTGCCACAATGGTACTCAGGACAACCTCTGACTCCCAAAGAAGCCCCTGTATTTCAACTGCTCATCCCCTCCTTACCCCAAAAGTGTCAAGTGGCCACTGGCTCCACCTCATTGTTATAATTTCTTGCATTGCTAGAATCACCATATGTGAACAAGAGAATACCATCAAGTCCACTTTAGTCCATAGTTCTTCCCCCAATCCTGAGGGGACTGGGATGGTGATGTCCACTCCAACTCCAAGTGAGAGAGGGCTTATATCCCATGGATATGGTGGATGGGATGATCCTGCCTGCAGATGCAGGCCCTCTCCATTCCCTGGGATGGCCATTGCCCATCGTTGTCTCCTCACCAGGTGACTTGGATGAGTCCATTGAGCTGTAGGGTAGGAGTTGCAGCTCCACCGAGATTTCATGCACACCTGGCACATAGGTAGGCGGGAGGCTCTAGTCTCTGGAAGTATACCTAAAAACTCCAGCATCACATATAGGTTTGAATAGAAGGGATTGGTGAACCATGTGCAGGGAGGACTTATTTGAGTCTAATTCTGTCACTCTCAGGAGCACAGATTCCAAAATAGAACCCACTGATAAGGCATCAGTCTCTGGGGCTATCCCCCCTTATATAGGACCTGGGTGTCTCCGGAGCTCTCAGGAACCCCTCTGTGTGGGGTGATAGGCACTTAGATGTTCTATGAGCTCCTACTGAGGTGTGCGTAAGAGTTACCTCTGGGATGACCTCCTGACTCTCTTTGAAGTCTCTTAGCCACTTGAACTCATTTGTCTTTACCATTTCCCCCTTTTATTCAAGGTCTTTTTCCAGTTGTGTTGCCAGTTGGCACTTGGTATTAATCCCTCGTTGCCAGGGAGGCTCATCCCCAGGAGTCATGTCCCACATTGGGGGGAAGGTAATGCAATCATATGCTGAGTTTGGCTTAGAGCAAGTGTTTGTATTTTTAACCACTATGTTTTTCTGGCCCAAAGAATGTACTCAATACATGTCAGTAATTATTTTTTATTACCATTTAAAACTTTGAGATTGAGGCACAAAGAGTTTGTACTATGCCCAAAAGTCACAGGGTCTAGTGGTAAACTAAAAACCACTGCATTCTTATTACATATGGGTTTTTATTTATGTCTAGAAAAAAAGAACAATGATATATTGTAAAAGTCAAATGAATGTTAAAAGAAGAATTTGACAATAAATCCAGTTACATTGCTAAAATAAAACAAGCTACAGTGTTAAGCATATATTTTAAGGCTGATGTCAAACAAACAAAAAAAGTTACAATTGCAACTTCAGGTTTATAACGAAGTATATCAATTATTTCTGCATCTAGAAAAGGAGGTAAAATGACTGTGTATATCATCTTTCAAAAGTTAAAATAAAATTGAATTATAAAGTTTTTTATCCATCCAAATAAACAATGTGTAGTCACAAGGTCATTCTTTGTGACCATTGACTTACTCTTGTGTGTGTTCCTTGCTCCAAGTAGCTTCTACTATTACTAGGGCAATGTAGGAAAAAGATCCTTATTCTTATAGAGCTTAACATCTAATTTTCTATTTCTTTAGTTTGAAAACTCCATCCCCTTTATGTATATTAATAGGAAATGTATCTCACTTTATATATAGTAAAGAGACTATTGGATAATCTAATCCATAAATCTGGGTTAGATTCTGTTTGTGTCTTTCACTTTCAAACTGGAATAAATTGGTTCTGGTCACTAGGACATGCACTGCTAAAGAGAAGCTTGACCTAAAAGTTACCTTTGCTTTGTTATAATAGTAAAAATCATGCCCACACCCACCAACGCACTGCCATTTTCTTACAGGCAACATTTTGTCCAAGCATGATTTGAAAAAGCACATGCTCAGCTAAAACCCGCTTCCTACCCCCTGTAATCTGGCTCCATTTACGTCGTTATACTAAACCAGCCCCCACATACCAGCCCCCACATAAAAATCAGCATAGCTTTTAGTTCCGGGAGACTGATTTTAAGAAATTTGTCCTCTAATCTCAGCTGGGCTGGCCCTTGCTAATTAATTGTTTCTTTTCTTGAAATCCTGGTATCACTGTGTTGACATTGTGCACTTCAGGCTAAAGGACTCACTTGAGCAATTTCACACTGGGTGGCCAGGATGTAGCTAAGCAGATCGGCTGACCAAAGAAATCCTTTGCCAGAGAAGTAAGGCTTACTAGGCTTGACTGCAAGATATGATATATGCTCTCAGCTAGTAACTAACATGGGTCCTCTTTTCTAAATGGCAATTTTAATTTTGATAAAGCTGCTTTGGCTGCAAATATATATTGATTGTGCTGTGGGCTGGGGTTGGTTAAAATCATCATTTGCCCTAGAGGTTGCTGAGGATCATGGAGCCACAATTAGGCTTGATGAAGAAAAATAAATATCACCCAGAGAATTTTCTTGGACATTAGCTCATTGGTGCCATTAAATGCCTGTGGATACAGTGCCTGGATATGATTTTGTGCGGTCTCTCATTGGAGGGGGTGACCACAGCTGGGAGAGATAATTAATTTAAGCAGGGTCAGGCATTTTTTGTCTTATTAGAGAAGTTTTAGGTTTACAGAAAAATCATGCATAAAATAAGGAGTTCTCATACACCACACTATTATTAACACCTTGTATTACAATTCATGAAAGAACATTTTTATAATTGTATTAGCAACTACAGTCTATTGTTTACAATAGAGCTCACTGTGTTGTACAGTCCTATGGTTTTTGAAATTTTTATTCTAGTAACATATATACAACCTAAAATTTCCCCTTTAAATCCATTCAAGTATATAATTCAACGCTGTTAATTAGGTTCATAATGTTATGCTACCATCAAAACCATCCGTTAGCAAAACTTTACAATCAACCCAAATAGAAACTCTGAACAATTTAAGCATGAAGTCCCCATTCCCTACCCTACCCCAACCGCTGGTAACCTGTATTCTAGATTCTGGCTCTATGAGTTTGCTTATTCTAATTAGTTCATATTATTGATATCTTACAATATTTGTCCTTTGGTGACTGGCTTATTTCCAAGCAACAAGATGTCTTCGAGGTGCATCCATGTTGTTGCATGTATCAGAACTTCATTTGTTTTATGGCAGGATAACATTCTATTGTATGTATATACCACACTTTTTTTATCCATTCATCAGTTGATGGAGACTTGGGTTGTTACATCTTTCGGTGATTGTGAATATGTCATTATGGACACTGGTGTACAAAGGGGCAGGTTTTAATTGCGTGCTCTAAAAGCCAAAGATTACTCTGTTCTCCTTCCTCCTCCTTTTGAAAATAGTCTATCTTTTCAGCCAAAAAGGGAGGAAAGAATCCCAGACTGGACTAATCATAATGATTTGCTACTCCGCTTCCATCAAAGTCCTTCACTGGAATTGGGAAAGCAAAGTTCTTTTTCTTGCTGGTCCCTAAACTGGAACAAAGTGTGTCCAGAGCTTCTAGTGGCCACTTTACTCCTCATTTAACATACCATTCCCCCAAAAATCAACTGCACTAAGAAAAATAAAGCAGAGACAGAAAGAAGAGCAGAGATGCAAGAGGGAGAGAGACCCACATTACAGCCACTTACCACTGACACGTCTGGACGTGTGAACTGACAAATACCACTTTTATGGCTAAGAAAATTCAAGTTATATTCTGATTTCTATCACATTTAACAGAGTCTTGCCAATTTACTACATGTAAAACTCAAATAGTCACTTTTGAAATTATTTCCTAAGCAATGTTTTTAAACAGTCGAGTAAATTAAAGGGAAGAAATTACACATCATTAATAAAATTCTGCATTAGACCAATGGGCTAAGCAATCAAAATATTTTTATCTAAAACCAAAGTATGGTTGGTGAAAATATATCATGGCATTCAATTTCAGAGAAATAAAGATGGCTAAAAATCATTTTATTCTTTATTAAAAGAAATTAGGATCTTTCAAAGAGTTGGGTTAAAATCATAAACACTAGAAGGACACTGGGCATAAATTACTCTTTCTTTGATGATTAGAAAGGCCTTCAGTGCTTTCTGTACTTGATTTTTAATCTAGCAGAAGAGGACATTTTTTTCCCCTATCAAAAAAAGAGAATTGATAGATATTTTGTATTGGGGAATATATTTGGGAAACAATGTTACCAAAAATAAATACCAATGCAACATTTTAAAATCAAAATAATCTTTCCCTATATCCATATTTCGCTTAATTTATGCTATTTCTAGGCTTCATTTTTAAATGGCTCATATTTGGAAATATTATTGAATGAGTTGATATGTACAAGAGAAATGCTACATGATTTTTTAAATTTCATCTGCCTCTGGTCTACAGTTTCTGGTATATAGTCTGGTGAGAGATTCAATGTCAGTTAATCAAATAATAAACACATTGTGCACCTACTGTGATGGGTATTAAATGATATACAAATTGACTTTTTAAGACTTTGGCTTCAAGTCTTTGTTTATCACCATTCAGTCTATGTTTCTTGAGCATCTACTATGTGCTAGTTACTGTTCTAATTCAGAAATGGTGAACTCAATAGGAAAAAACCCATATCCTCCTGGACCTCACATTTTAAGGAAGAAAGCAGTCCTAACAAGTAAAAAAAAATTACATTAATAAAACCGTTTCTAAGCAAGATAATAACAGAGGAGAGCAGGAAAATCACTGGGTACTTAGAGCTGTATCAGACAGTTCAGACCTCTTTGCCTTGAGAACTGGTAGATAAGGTACCTCACACTGACAAATGGAGTGGGGAGTGGAGTGAAAAAGCGAGTATTTCAGGTAGAGGAAACTGCATGTGGAAAGCCCCTGAGGTGGGAATGATCATGGTATGATCAGGAAAAAGATAAAGCCTGTGACTATGGAGTTAAGTGGCAGGACAACAATAGTATGAGAAAAAATGGGAGAAGCAGGCAGTGGCCATATATCTGAGAGATTTGTGCTATAAGGGAAGACACTGAAAGTTTTAAAGGATGGTAGTCAAAATACCTAATTTGCATTTTTAAAAGATTCTTCTGACTGCTTTGTAAGGAATGGATTAAAGGAGTCAAGGATAAAAGCAAAGAGTCCAGTTAGGTTGAAATAATGTGCCTTTCATAATATCTATAGATATACAGAGAAGTTCTGAACTAGAACCAATAGAACTGGTGAATGGTTAAAATCAGGGGACAAAAGAAAAGGAGAAATTAAGGATGATTCCTAAATTACTGGATTGAACTTTTGGGTAGATGGTAGACAGCATAATGATTTACTAGGGGATTATGGTAGGATTACTAAATGGTATTGAGTTTACATTTGACATTTTTGTCATGAAATTGAAGAGAACCTATTCAGCACCCTAGTTCTGGCTGCAGCATCTGTTTTCCTCGAAGACCTGCTATTTCCCCCTTCTCCCTGTTTTAGATGGGGATAACCTTGTTTTAGGTAGTTCCAGGGGCACCACCCAGGGCTAGCCAATTGTTTCATTCTGTCATCATGGCCGTAATGATTGGTTCAGGGGAAAAGACAGGTACCAAATCATTCATATTAGATTTCAAAGCAAGGTCTCTGAAATGAATGGGAGCCAGAAACTCTTCTTCTGCTGAGATTGTCAAGAACTGAGAGTATGAGCCTATGGCTCCCAGCTATGCTTTTCCACCTTATTCTGAGAGCCCAACCAAGAAAGAAGTCAGCACAAATGAAAGCAGAATTTAAAAATGTTAAGAAAGAGGGCAAGTACTATTGATATTGTTTAAGCCTGATAATCTAGCTATGCCTAAAGGTATTTTCAGTAACATAAAAATAATATTTCCTTTTTTCCTTAATTTAAACTAGGTTTCTGTCACTTGCAATCAAAAGAATTCTAATACACCATCGTTTTGAGATTTTCTGGGGAAACATTCAGTTGCTTAGGCATAAGACCAAAAAAGTAGATGTGATTAATCAGTGGTAAGAGTGTTTTGGAAATAAGATTAATTAGTAAGATTGAAAAGTTAGGATGATTTACAAAATTGGAACACAGATAGAGCTCCCCTTCTATGGCTGAAAATAAAATGCAAGGTTATTGACTATCTTAAAGTTGAGACCCATCTTATAAAGAGCTTTTTTGGTACTTCAGTCATTAAAATGCTTTTGATGTGTTCCATGAAAAACCATTTTTATATTGATTTCTGCTTTGTAGAGTGTACTTTTAAATTGTTTTTTTTTTTTACAGTTTTTACTTTCATCTTGACTGATAAATATAACTTAAGAAAATGTAAACTCTATGTGTAAACATCTAATTTCTATAAGAAATTAAACACTACAGCATAAATAAACCAGTTATAATAATTTACATATCAAATTTTGTACGTTGTTTTCCCTGGAAAACACCTATAAGTTTAAAAACAATAGATAGGCACTTCTGCTTCAAAAAAATAGAGTTAAATGGGTTCTACTGTCATTCCCAAAAACTTTCAGATTAAAGAATAAAAATATAGTTTAATAATACCATTGCCTTATGGAATAAACAAATGATTTCATGAAGCTATTTTTCAAACTGAATTAAAATAAAGTTTGCACATCACAAATTAAGGTAAAGAGCAACATATTTCCAATTTGTTAGAGGCAGGTTGCTTTGTCAATTTCCCATTTCCTTAAAGCCTACTATGCTTAAAACACACATTAACAACACTGTTTTAGTATTCTGTAACCATACTGTGAACTACATTGGAAATCCAGTCAATAATTCAGCTTCAAGACAACCTAAATTTTTTAGTAGGGAAAAACTGTGAAGTGACAAAGGTGAACTACTGTAAATTACAAATAGCTGAGTTAGGTTTTGTCAAACAATTTAACAAAATATTTTCTTTCTATCACTACTGGGATTATATGGAAGAGGGAAAATAGCATGGGATATGAATTTTCAAAGACATTTAAACTAAGAAAATATGGTTTTAAAATATTAATTAACCATAAAATGTTCAAATTTTAAATATAGTTCAAATTTAAAATTTTTATGCACTAGTACAAATATAGCTAAAGTGAGATCAGTACAATTTTCCTGAAATGTACACATGGATAGTATTACATAAAAAGTGAAACTGAGAAGGTTTCAAATTTTATTTGTTCATTGCTTATTTAATGGTTACATGAGAATAGTATTCTTATAAATTGTCTTTCATATTATTTTAAAAATTGTCATTTTCTTTTTTTTTTTGGTGCCAACTGTCTTGTTTATATAACTATCTTTAACATAGAAAAGTTAAACAGTATATACAGAAACTCACTTTCTTAATAGTTGCAATAAAAAATCTGATATTTTTTCACCAGAACAGGAATAACAACCACTGTAGACCACTCCTGTGACTGCAGTAACTGCTGCTATTCCTCTCCTTTTAACCATCTTTTAATATATTTTTATCTGGTTTCTGTCCCCATTGAGCCTAGGAACGGATGTCCACAAGGTCATCAGTGACCTTGCCAAATCCACTGGATTCTTTTTGGCCTGAATCTTTACAGAACACTTTTCAGCACTTAAGACTGCTAACCATTTCCAGCTTCTTGAAATTCTCTTCCATAAGAGCTTTGGAGATATTGCTTTTCCTATTTTTGTTATTCCTTCTCAGGTTTCTCTACCTCTGCCCTTCCTCTATATGTTGAAGCCCCCAAGCATCCTGGTCCTCTTTTATTCTCACTTTGTCCATGTAGATTGGATCTCATATTCACAATGATTTAAAATAATATCTATATGTAGAGACTTTGTGAAGTATACACCTCCAACCTACATGTTTCTCCTAAGTGTAAGAACTGCATATCCAGCCACTTTCTAGACCCCAAGTTCAAGCTGCCCAAAACCAAACTTAAATATCTCCTTTCTGAATTTGCTTATGTACCATCATCTACTCTTTTAATCCTAAAGTAGGTAACTAGGAGATTTCCTTTCTTCATCTCGGTCTCATCACCCACATCTAATTCTTTACCAAGTGCTCTCTGGTCTACTGGTTCTGAAACTTGGTTGAGCATTGAAGTCACCAGCAGAGTTAAACACACACATGTGTGCATGTGTGCACACACACACAAACACAAGGATTTGGAGTTAATTTTCATGGATTGAAGCCTTGGCATCAGGATTTTTCAAAACTCTCTAGGTGATTCTAGTGTACAAGAAATTTTGAGAATTGCTATTTTAGTATAATTCTCAAATCTTGTTGGTGTTCCTAACTTTTCATCATCACCATCTTAGTTAAGGCCCTCATCATTGAATATTATTGCAGCATCTTCTAAATTTTTAATCTCCCAAATTCTGATTTCAGCCAATGCCATTTGTCAGCTCCTTCTAAAAAAAACAAACCTGATCATATCACTCTTCTGCTTATAGCATGTTAGAGTTGAATTATATCCTGAAATTGGACAGAATTTTCAGATAAAATTCAACTCTAACATGATATAAAAGACCATGACACAACTTTTGCTCCAACTACATTGAATTATTTTGCTTCATGAACGTAACATGCATTCTGCATTCCCTTGACCATATGTCTATTCCTTTTGATGGGATGAATAAAGAATGGTCCCTGTGCTGTAGTAGCATATGGTATAATAAAGGAGACATATGTAAACTGATACAAAAAATAATTATAATTGTACTAATCAGGATATAGTGAGAACAGAAAGGAAAGGGCAATTATTTGAACTTGTGTGAATCAGGGAAAGCACCATAAAAAAGTGGCTCTTCACCAGATTCTTAAATTATCTGTGTATATTTATTAGAAATTGATTAAAAAGAAAAAGGGGAAGAGTATCCCAGGTGGAGTAAACAGCAGGAGCAAAGAGAGTATGCTGTGTTTAGAATCTCAAAGAGTTCAGTCTGGCTGGCTTTGGGGGCAAGGGATGGGCACTTCATGGGCAATGGAGGTGGATGCGTGGAGGTGGTAGTAACCAGTCTTTGTTTGGGCAAGGTGCTAAAACAAAGGTTTTTAATAAGCTGAGCATTTGGCTTTGCATTTCATATCATTCTCTTCAGTAAATTCCTGTTCCATGATTGGACATTACCTTTCCTAGAAAGCCATCCCTGATTGCCACCCCTTGCCTGGTGTCAGACATTCCTCCTCTCCAATACCATAGCATCTTTTTCATTTCTCTGACGTAACATTTAATATAGTGTACTTAATTGCTGTATGCATGTTTTTTTAAAAGATGACTAAAGTTTTAAAGATGACTCTGTACCTCTAGCAACTAGTATTGGACCTTTATACATATCTGGGACTGAATAAGTATTTGTCTCAGAGGAACATTAAAATAGGTAACTGACAAAAGGAATTTCAAGTAATGGACAGGTTTATTATAATACCATTTATTAGAATGAGCAGGGACAGATCTCTGTTTTCAATGGGTATTTGCTTGTAGTGTACCTACCTCTACTCCAGTTCCTCTCACACACATCACAGATGTGTGTCTATCTATATTTCTGCCCTGTCTCACTCCACTCAGTGGGAGAACACACTAGCTTTTATTCCCCTTTGGTTTCATCACCTGATTCAACATTGTCTAGCACCTAATGTGAATTTTATAAATGTCTCTTGAAAGAAGGGTGGCCTCTTGTTTTCGATTGATGTTACTTTATAATTTTCTGGATCTGCCTCTGTTGAAGACTGTAGTAGTTGCCGAACACATGGAGAGAAAGTGCACATATGAAACTGCCATGACTACTATATATTTTTATACCTATGTAATTTACTGTACTGATAGCATGACAGGGGAGCTGACTTTAATCCACAATGTCCAACTTTAGTTGGGTTGTTTTTCTATTACTGCTGATCCTTCACTTCGTCGACTGAAGTCATGAAATTGGAATTCACTGTTAAAAAAAAAAATGTTTGTTTCTTACATAAAATCTGTGTATGCAATTTCCTTTGCTTTTATTTTCAAGGTCATGAGTGTAGTTTGTATTGATATGGTTCACTCAAGGATACAGCTTTTCAATATTATATAAAGGGATTGACTTGTCAAATACTACAATTTTAAACTTGGAATATAACTATTCCAACTTTAAACTTTTCTACTTAGATGCTATAGCAAATAATCATTTAAGTAGCTATTTTCCTAAGTTAATAAAGCTAACAATCAATTTAGTGTTAAAATGTAACATAGGAATTAAAAATAAAAACAGGTTAAAAGAAAATAATGAAAAACTCCCAATATAATTACACGAAATGATGTACTCCATTAAATAGTTTGGGCACTTCTTCCAAAATCATACATAAAGCACATGGGTGTTGTAAAGATTATTGAAACAAGCCTGTGAAGAGTTTAAACTCCCAAATGAAAATTTTATGTAAATACTAGGTGTTATTGTAATTATTTTAGATGTTGCTCTTTTGCTCTCATTAACTATGAATGCCTGTTTAATGCATGTCCTATTAGAGAGTTCTGTTGTGTGCATTAGTGGTATTGTGTCTTAAGTTCTTGATGGTAAGCTCCTGGAGCCCATGGGCTATTTATCCCATCTCTGCATATGTCCCTGTCCTCTTTAACAATGTACCTGACACTTAGTAGTAACTCAGATAATATTTGTTGAATGAATAAATAAATAAAATGTTAGTTGCAGTGCAATAAATTTTTGCTAAATGAAATGTTTTTTAGCCTATGCTTGTAAGTCAAGGACTTCTAAAAACACACAATTTACTTTTTCAGCTATACCATATTACCTCACAGAATTCTAAGTGAAGTCTTAAATTCAAGTCACCATGGAACTATTCTCCATTGCAGAGACTCTGACCTGGTTGCTTCCTCCACCATGTATATCTTCCCCCAGATATCCACCATGTCTTTCTCCCCCCAGCTTGAATATAAGCTCCACTAGAGTAAGAATATTTTTTTTGGACGCAGACCAGTGCTAGCATGTAGTATATGCCTCGTAAGTACTTGAGAAATGATTAATTGAACACTAAAATATCATTTCAATGTCTTTCTGCATTAACTATCTAATCTATAAAATGGGAATAATAAGGGCTGTCAAACTTATTTCATAAATATTTTTCTTAGAATCACATTGTATTATATATTTGACAGGTACTACTTTTCGATGAAATTCAACGATTATTATCATGACAGAGAGAATAATGTAATATTCAGATTTTCCATTTTCTACAATTAAGATAGAGTGCAAACAATGACATTTTGAAATACTGGAGTATTTTGGTTTTAGATATCCATAGATAAAACTTTTTAAAATACATCACTGGAAAAAGTTAGAAAGCACCTTCTTTATCTGCTGCTTTGATCTTTCTGTAGTGTCTATTTTATGCATATTATATTTGTAAATTAATGCAGTAAAAAAAAAATCTGGATTAACAGAATCACATTTTATAGATAGATTTAAATTTTACTGATATTTTAAAAATTATTTTTAGATGTAGTTAAAACCCTAGGAAATATACTAATATATAGGACATCCCCCCCCCTTTTTTTTTTTTACATTTCTTGACTTACAATGCTTTAGCAGATTTGAGATTGAAAAAGTTTTTCCTCCTTTCTCATTTATGGATAATATAAGAATCACAACCTGGTATTTTGCACTTAGAAAAAAAAAGTCTAAGGACTTTAAGCCCCAGGCATGTGTGCTTCCCAGAATGTAAGACCCAAAGATGCTGGACACAAATGCCACATCAAGGAGACATCATGGGGCCTGCTGCAATTTTGGGCAAAGAGAGGACAGAGAGTGAGGGAGAGTTAGGAATTGTGCTTTTTAGCTCAGAGGTCTAAGTGGCATGTGTTTAAATGGCAAAGCTGGAAACTTCTCTTCCTACCCATGCTCTATAAAAACATAAGGATTTACACTGCACCTGCTTTTTTCCAGTGGCATTTCTGTAACGACTCATTGTTATGAGTTGAATTGTCCTCCAAAAAGATATTTTGAAGTCCTAATCCCAGGTACTTGTGAATGTAATCTTATTTGGAAACAAGGTCAGTGAAAATAGAGTTATTTACATTAAAATGAGGTTCATACTGGATTAGGATGGGCCTTCAATCTATTATAACTGGTGTCCTTATAAGAAGGCGAAAGGAGACATCAAGAAAGACGACAGCCGTATAACGACAGAGGCAGGAGTGGAGTTAGTCCACAAGCCAAAGATCACCAAGGATTGCTGGCTATCTCCAAAAGCCAGAAAAGAGGCATGGAACAGATCCTTCCCTACAGACTTCAGAGGGAGCACATTGGAAGAACATCTTGATATCAGACTTTTTGCCTCCAGAACTGTGAGACAATAAATGTCTGTTGTTTCGACCACCCAGTTTGTGATACTTTGTTACAGCAACCTTAGCAAACTAAGACACTCATCACTGCCTTTCCCTCGGATGAGCCTACCTCTTTCAACACTGCATCTACAACACCCAGCAGTGAGCCAGGCACCTAGGAAGAGCTCAGTGAAAACTAGATGAATAAATAAACTCATAATCTGTGCACTCTTCCTGCACAAATGAACCCATGTTCACTTTTTTCTTCTTCTCCCCACCTCTCCATGATGTCCCATCCCACAACAATTTTCCTCACCACAATCAAACCTGTCCGGACAGGAATATTTCCAAGTTTGGACTCATGTGCTTTCATCTCCGTTTTGAGCTGCCTCATCTGCCAACATCTTGGTAAAGAGCAAGAGAAACAAAACCTCTAGCACTCTTCACTTCTTGGGATAATGATTTGTGTTATTCAAATAATGAATCATGTATTATATCACTGAATATTGATAAATTGTTCCCTTGCCGTAATATATTGTTCATACATAGGAATCAACCAAAGATGTTTCCCACATTTTGTAAACATCTTAGAGTATGATCTATATTATAGATTTCAGTTCAAAATGTTTCTCTTCAGATGCTTGGTATAGTGATTTACAATAAAAATAATGACAGGACCTTTTTCAAAGTGATTAGAACCTCTCTGGCATAAACTTTATACAGTATAATGAATGTGTTGACATTTTGTTCCTTATTTGCATACTATAAAAATAAAACAGAGTGTGCAACAAAGTCCCTGTTAAATTCACATTACCTGTTAAATGGAGATACTCAAAAGGCAATGTAATCTCATGAAAATTAAGAAATGGTATTTAAGCCATACTTACATACTCCTAAGATAATGCATATGCACTAATATCTACAATGCATACAAAGGTTTACAATTTATTGGGCACACTGGAAAAAAAATCTCCCAATTTTTCTGCCCTAATTAGTCATTTGATAAAATTTTTCTAATGTGAATATTAGCTATTTCAACTGCTCAGCTAAAGTCACACTTGAATAATAGTAAAATCAATGCATTAGCAGTTCTAATCCAAAACAAACTTTTAAGGTCTTTTTCTCAGAGTTTAAAATTGTATGCCTATTCACAATAATATATTGAAAGCATGAAAATAAAAAAGGTATTTCTTTTTCTTAAAAGTGCCTTTTTCTCATTGTACATACTTTCTGGTTTGCTCATGAATTCACAGATGTAGATATTGATGCTGTTTTCAGAGAACAACAATAAGGTGTTTGTTGTGTAATATTTTCTCTCCCTTCTCCCACACAAAATTACATCATCTTTGAACTTTCAAAGCAAAATGGAGAAAAATATCCTTTTTAAAATGCAGTAATTGCATGGCTGGCATTTGTAGTCTTTTAAATTAAGGGTACATTACATACATTTTTCCTACTACATGAGATTTGCCAATCTGAATGTTTGGCATACACTTGTCTTAGCAAGTATTGCATGATGCTATACACAGTTAAGAGTGGGGAAAAGTGTACAAGATGGCAATTTGGGGTCATCCATTGCTTTTCTTTTTGATAACTGCAGCATTTTTCAAAGAGATTTGTTTTAATTACTTAGGATAAGGCAAAGAATGGCCTCTAGAATAATCTAAAAAAAAAATTTTGGTTCAAACCTTTTGAATTATTTATAGCCACTTCCAATTGATCAAACTCTCACTTAGTAGAAGAAAAGAGAGGTGTTCCACTCCAAACAAGTAATCATGGTAGAATACCATAAAAGCTTGTGATCAGGACTTTAGTCTCAGATGCAGCCTATGTCCCCAAATGTCTCATAAATTCTTCTAATGCATTTTTCACATGCATGATTGTGAATGCCTATTCAGTGAAAAGGTTTACCATATGTTACGCTTTTCAGCTGCAAAGAACAAAGGGCAAACGTTCCCTGGCCTTGTAAATTTGGAACAAAAAGGTGTAAAAGCAAAACAAAAACCTCTACATTTTTTACTAAATAAAAGACTGAGTGGAAGCTCGTTTGGCACCATGCTGTTCTTTTTTGAGACAAAAGTATTCAGGGAGGACAGATATAAAGAAAAGGAGATACAAATGTAGTAGACCTCATGGGTCACCCAATCTATCTTCTCCCTAGTAAAGAACCGTTTGCTACAGTTTGCTTTGAGTGTTTCCTTCAGTCTATTTTCAGAATGATTTCTTTAAGAAGGATTCACAATATAGTAGGTAGTTACTGTCAAGAGTACCCCCTCCATCCCCTTCCAGCCCCCTTTAAGCTATTCTTAGCTACACCTTTTGAATCAGGCTAGACAATAGATTTCCTCTTTCCTTTAAATATATTTAATGACATAGAGTACTATTTCTCAGATATTATTCATTCAAGTCAGACAGATTTATTGCATTTGCTAAATAAGTAACATTTTTCTGCCAATAAATTACATATGTAAAAATATATTCATATATACAATAGAAATTATATATAGAGTATATACATACACGTGGATATTTATAGACACTTTCTCCTTAACCAACTACCCTGATAACACCACTTCAAAATGGCTACCTATGAGCCCAAATTACTCAGCAAATAACTTGCTAAAAATTATAGAAGTTAGAAGGAAAAAATGCTACTTTACAAATTGAACCTTAAATTTTTGTCCAGGCTAGGCAGAGCTCTTCTTTTCAAATTGTTATTTAGCGAAACTAGCCTTTCTATCAACTTTCATTACTTTTAAGCTATATTTACCTTATCAATTAAAATTTCTGTGCCAGATCTATGGCTGCTTTTACTTCATATGAAGCCCACTCATCCTGAAGATATGAGAAACAGGGAAAAAAGTGTTCAAGGAAAAGAAAAAAAAAAACTCTAGGAGATTTGTTGAATGAAAATATGGGAAAACTACTGTCAAGCTACAAATTTTTCAAGGACTTGCTTAATTTGAGCAAGTGGTACACCAGAATCATTGACCCTAACTAAATTAATAAGGATGATCTTTTCCATAATCTCCAGCTTGATGAAACAATACTTCATTTCCAATGATAAGAATACTACTATGCCTCCTGAGTTGTCCACATTTAAATATAGTACTTATCAGTAATATGGCACTTTGCATGCCTTATCAATAATGGAGCTTCTCCTGACATCTCCGCAGTACCATCTCTTCTCTGTAATGTAGTTAAAATAGCAGTTGAGCATGTGCATGTGTATGTGTGTGCAAAGGCATTTACTCCTGTAGAATTTACAGGCTGTATAGATATGGATTTTATTAAGTAATGTCTTTATTATTTATCCTCTCTGCCCAACAAGTGTGTACCCCTTTGATAGTGGAGACTCTTTCCTATATGCTTTTTTTTTCAGGTAAAATGTCTTAGCTGTAACCTTGATTAATAGATATGGTAATTATCCAATAACACCTGTCTTACTCATCAAAAAGATGAAGGAAAGGATTAGTATAGCAAGAGCAATCTAACAATATTAATGCTTAAGATCCATTGACTTTCAGTTCTCATTTGTCAGAGTTTGGTATTAAATTGCTTTCGGTTGAGAATCTGAAAAAGTTGCAATATAGCATGTTTTACAGAGAGGACAATTTAATTTCTTATAACTCTAAAAGGACATCAAACTGTGTCATTCCATTTAACTACAAGGACTAAATTCACAAGAATTAGCCTCTCACTCATGTAACATGGTCCAGAGACTTATTGTCTTGTCAATGCTTCATGTAGAGCTATAATTTGGAATAGTGAAGGAAATGTTTCAAGTGATTATGCACGGTGTCAGACCCTGCCAGAATCACTGATTGAGAAAATGCTTTACTCTCTTATCCATGAGGCATCAAACATGTGGAATTCCCCCATTTTCAACTTTGAAGACACTATTTTGTTTTAACTCCTTGGTATGGAGCAACAGCTTTCATTCTAAATGGATCCCAGAATATTTTGAAATCCCTGGAACACCACTTCTGCGGTAGACAACAGTTGGCATTGCCAGTGATAAGAAAACTTCCCATTATTCTTGGCAAAACAGAAAATAGTCCACCTGGAATCATTAGGGATCCATGATCTATAAAGCTATTGAGAAATAAAACACATCTTTAAAACATGTAAAGGTGTTGTTCCACTCATCAGTGGGAGATAGTGGTGAAGAAGATACTGCAGCCCTGATCCCCCTACCCCTTAATAGCACCTAAAGCTTCAGAAAGATAAGCAGCTCCTCTCCCCTTTTCTCTGAAACCCACATATTCAGAAAGAGAAACAGATCCCTGGTTCCTCTCCTCCTCATCTGCCCAAGGTCCTCTGCTTTAGGAAGATAAGCTAAACTTGCGTTTTTTGTTTTTGTAAACCCCGCCTGCCCACTTGTTTAAGGAATTTGCCTGCTTGCCCAGCAACCCACTAGCCAATGAACAAGAACCTATATAACCCCACAAAAGGTGATGTTGGGGGCGCAGAATGTGGAGACTGAATTCTCCTCTGGGCCAGCGCATAATAAAACTTTGTTCCTCCACCTCTCTGAGTGCCATTTGGGCTTTCTCATCGTCTAAGTCTCATTTCTGCTGCAACATTTTGTTCCCTGACTGGGAAGCCCAACCCAGCAGGCCCATTGTGCCTCCGGATTGGGACTGATGGGCACAGCCAGTGGTGATCTCCAAGTGAACAAGGTAGGCTCTACCGTCCTCTTAACGGGACCTCCTTCTGAAGTGGTCCCCACAGGCCGCGTCCCCCACACCCTGGCCTGACTCAGTGGGGAGGCGGACTGAACAGTGCCAGAAGACTCCGTAATGGTAAGGCCCTGGGTGCCAAGTCCTCAGTCAGGCCCATCTCCAGACGGAAGAGGAAACTGATCACCTCCTGAAATCTCGAGTACCGAGATTCCAGAATAGGGCAATCCCTGTGAGAGGGACTGCATGATCTTTGAGTGACTGTGTGTGTGAGTGAGGATGGCAGAGGCTTGCATCTGCTGTACCAGTCTATGACTCCACTGCATACGCTATGGAGCCTGTGTGGGCCCTAACCTGTTTTCCACAGCTACGTCATATGGCATAATGGCTCACCCAAAATTTGCCCAGGTGCCTTAGCTAAGACGAGCCGAAGTTCTCACGAGAGAAGCGGACAGGCGGGCATCAGAGTGGTCTCGAAAGAGGCAACCCCTTCCTTTGTCTCATGCCACCGACTCAGGGTGTGGATTTAACACTGTTAATCCCTGTAAGAGGGACTGCATAATCTCTGAGTGACTGTGTGAGTAAGTGAGGATGGCAGAGGCTTGCGTCTGCCATACCAGTCTGTGACTCTACTGTGTATGCTACAGAGCCTGTGTGGGCCCTAACCTGTTTTCTGCAGCTACATCATATGGCATAACGGCTCACCCGAACTTTGCCCAAGTGCCTTATCTAAGACGAGCCAAAGTTCTCATAAGAGACGTGGACAGGTGGGCAACAGAGGTGGCCTTCTAGCCCGGAAGGATCTCCCAGAGACACCTCATCTTCAGTCCCTTCAGGACCATTGACCCCCTCTGGAGAGAGCCCCAGAACCCCAATGGCAAGGAGGCTCCAGTCAGCGCAACCCACATTACAGATGCCCCTCTGTGAGTTGCAAGGTCCAGCCCAGATCAGCGAGAATGGAGCTATCCAACCCAGAAAGCCTATTGTATATTATCAGCCCTTCACAACTATAGACCTCTTGAACTGGAAGCACCACATCCCTTCCTACTCGGAAAAGCCCCAGGCCCTTATTGATTTCATGGAATCTATTTTCCAAACTCATTGTCCTACTTGGGATGACTGCCGCCAACATCTCCTGACTTTGTTTAATATGGAAGAGAGACGGCAGATTCTGATGAATGCCCGAAAGTGGCTGCAGGAGCAGGCCCCGACTGGCATCTTAAACCCAGAAGATTGGGCACGAGAGGCAGCACCAGAGGTCCAACTGAACTGGGACTTCAACACTGATCAGGATGGGCTGCACTCCAGCAATATTGGGAAGCGTTCATTTGAGGGGTCCAAGAAGGGGCAAAATGACCCACAAACTTGACAAAGATGACTTTAGTCACTCAAAAGCCCAATGAATCTCCAGGAGATTTCTATGAGCAACTTTGCGAGTACACCCCTTTTGACCCAGAAGCTCCAGAGAACCAGAGGATGGTGAATGCCACCTTTGTCACTCAGGCAGCATCGGACATTAAAGGAAAGCTCCAAAAATTAGAAGGGTTTGCAGGAAAGAACATCTCCCAACTCCTTGAGGTCACGAATAAAGTGTTTGTCAAATGAAACAAAATCGCCAAACGAGAGGCCAGGAAACGAATGAAACATCAGGCCTCCCTGCTGGCAGCAGCCATGGGAAATCCTGACCCCACGGGATGAGGAGGACCACCTCAAAAAGGGGGGACAAGTACCAAGAAGACGCCCCTGGTTAGAAACCAATGTGCTTATTGCAAAGAAAGTGGACACTGGAAAAATGAGTGCCCCTGAAAGAATCAGGTGCATGAAGGGGGCAACCCCAAGGGGAAATACCAACCTGAGCCCCAGGACCATCTGATTGTACTAGCGGGACTCAGACCTGAATAGGGGCAACCAGGCTCACTGGAACTTGGCTCCCACGAGCCCATGGTCAAACTACAAGTTGGGGGCCAGTCAATTACTTTCATGGTGGATACTGGCGCTGAATATTCTGTGGTCACAAGTCCCGTCATCCCCTTTAGCACAAAAACTGCTAATTATCATAGGAGCGTCTGGGGACCAGTTGAGCCAATGGCCTTTCTGCCAGTCAAGAACTTGCCAGCTTGGTGGCCACGAAGTGACTCATGAATTTCTATACCGGCATGAATGTCCGGTTCCCCTACTTGAGACCTCTTAACCAAACTGGGAGCCCAGATTACCTTCAAGCCTGAGGGGGCCAGCAGGCTTAAGTCTTGGGACTGGCCTCACTCCCCTCGTCACCATACCCCGAAGCGAGGAATGGAGACTTCATGCAGAAGAAAATTCAAGCCAGAATCCGGAAAAACTACTGGAACTTTTTCCCTAGGTTTGGGCAGAGAGAAACCCACTGGGAATGGCACAGAACCATCATCATCGACCTGAAGCCTGGAGTGGTCCCGGTCTGGCAAAAGCAGTATCCGATCCCCTGCAAAGCACAATTGGGCATGGTCAAACACATAGATAGCAAGAAGAAAGAGGGAATCCTGATCGAGTGCCAGTCACCCTGGAACACCCCATTATTACCAGTAAAGAAGCCAGATGGGACAGGATATTGAACAGTCCAGGATTTACGAGCAATCAACAATGCCACTCTCACCTTACATCAGGTTGTTCTCAACCCGTACACTTTGCTGGGACAGCTGTCGCCTGAAGCCACCTGGTTCACTTGCCTGGACCTGAAAGATGCCTTCTTCTGCCTGCGGCTGGCCCCCCTGAGCAAGTCTCTGCTTGCCTTTGAGTGGGAAGATACCAGAACCCGGCAGAAAACTCAACTAACCTAGACCCGGCTCCAGCAAGGCTTCAAAAACTCCCCTACCCTTTTCAGGGAAGCTTTGGCAGCAGATCTGGCCACATTCCCCCAGGAGGACTGCAGGTGTGTCCTCTTGCAATATGTAGATGACCTCCTACTTGCCAGTGAGATGGAGGAAGACTGCTGGAGAGGGACCCAGACTGTCCTACAACTTCTAACACAAACTGGGTACAAAGTGGCTTGAAGAAAAGCCCAAATATGTAAACAGCAAGTCAAGTACCTGGGGTTCAGCATCACACAAGGGCACTGGATGCTCAGACCAGAACGGAAAAAAGTAATCTGCACCCTCCCTATCCCCACCACAAAAAGAAAACTTCTTGAGTTCTTCGGGACCACAGGGTTCTGTTGCATCTGGATTCCCGGGTTTGCAGCCATGGCCAAACCCCTTTATGAAGTTCATATGGGCCCAGAAAAAGAGTCCCTAGTCTGGGGAGAAGCTCAACAGAGGGCCTTTCAAAGCATCAAAAAACAATTCGGCTGAGCCCCTGCCTTGGGGTTCCTGGATGTAACTCGCAGCTTCAATCTGTTCGTGCATGAGAAGAACAAAGTAGCTTGGGAGTCCTCACACAAACAGTCGGCCCCTGGCAGAGGCCCATCGCTTACCTCTCCAAGCAGCTGGACCCTGTGGCTGCAGGGTGGCCACCCTGCCTGAAAGCTCTGGTGGCAACCATATCCCTCTTTAAAGAAGCTGACAAATTAACCCTTGGCCAGGCTATTCGTTTCATGGTGTCACACGCGGTCACTGCCCTAATGAACTCACTCGGACACCGGTGGATATCTAACCCCCAGCTCGCACATTACCAAGGTTTACTCTGTGAAAACCCCAGAGTAACAATAGAAACAATGCAGTCTAAACCCCGCCACTTTCCTGCCAGACGAAGAGGGAGCCCCTGAACATGACTGTGTTGAAGTGACCGAGGAAATTTACACCAGTCGCCCTGACCTCCAAGACAAATCACTTCCTTCCCTAGACCAGACGCTATTTATAGACGGAAGCAGTCTTGTTAGAAACGGGGTAAAGCTTGCTGGGTATGAAGTCACCACTGCTGAACAGGTAGTAGAAGCAGCATCTCTGCCCCCAGGGATGGTCAGCACAACAGGCAGAACTTTGGGCACTAGTACGAGCCCTGCAGTTAGCCACTGTGCAGGCAGTAAACATTTACACTGACTCTAAATACGCATTCGCTACCGTTCATATCCATGGAGTGATTTATAAAGAAAGAGTCCTCCTGACTGCAGGGGGAAAGAAAATTAAAAACAAAGAAGAAATCCTTCAACTATTAGAAGCAATCTGGAAACCAGACAAAGTCGCCATCATCCACTGCCGGGGACATCAGAAAAGGACAGATATGGTCGCTCAAGGGAATAGGCTAGCCGACAAAGCAGCTCGGCAAGCAGCTGAAGGAGCCCATGGAATACAAGATCTGGAATCGACACCACAGCTGTCCCTCTTAGGACAAGAAACTAATCAACTGAACTATACCTGGGACAAACAGGAATGGGCTAAGAGAGAAGGGGGAAGCCGGAACTCCGGAGGAACTTAGCTGCTCCCAGATAACCTGATTTTCATCCTGAAAGAAGCCGCTCATGCCCTCATCAAGCAACACCACCAACTCACCCACTTAGGGAAAACAACTCTAGATCCTTACTTGGAAGATACTACTACATAGCCCAACTGGCCTCCCTCTGTGCCTCCACCAGCAGCCAGTGCCAAGTTTGTGCCAAAAACAGCCCTGTACAAGGCCCCCGAGCCCCAGCCGGCATCCAGCACACAGGAACAACCCCTTTTGAAGATCTTACAGTAGATTTCACAGAAGTAAAACCAAGTTGGGGGTACAAATATCTGTTGGTGATGATATGCACCTTTTCAGGCTGGATCGAAGCTTTCCCCACTCACACTGAAAAGGCAAGAGAAGTGACTAAGGCTTTACTCAGAGAAATCATTCCCCGGCACAGGCTGCCTCTGTCCATTGGGAGCTACAATGGCCTGGCTTTCATGGCCACCATAGTCCAAGAACTGGGAAAGATTTTTGGGATTAAGTGGAAACTTCCTACCGCTTATAGGTCTCAGAGTTCAGGGAAAGTCGAACGCATGAATTGAACCTTCAAAGTCACCCTAGCCAAATTCTGCCAAGAAACTAGCCTTCCCTGGGTAGATTTACTTCCTCTAGACTTCCTCTGAGTTAAGTGTACCCCAGGGCCCACGGGCTATTCACCCTTTGAAATTTTATTTGGATGGCCATCCCCAATTACCCAGGCCTTCAGAGGAAATCTCAAGCTCCTAGGAGAGGCTGGCCAAGATTCCATCCTACAGTAGCTGGGTAAACTCTAGCCCAAACACATAGAACTGTCTTGTCCTGAAACCTCATCCCCCTGGGACACCTGGTGCACCCCCACCAGCCAGGTGACCAAGTCTAGGTCAAAGACTGGAAAAAAGAACCACTTCAGGCTACCTGGACAGGTCCACATACTGTGATCCTTGTAACTCCCACTGCTCTTAAAGTTGCAGGCATCATCCCTTGGATCCATCACTCCAGGGTCAAGAAAGCATTGCCCGACAAAGAACTGGACAGCTGGACAGCCCAACCCGTACCTGGCCACCTCTTAAGAGTTCGAGTCGCCTGGAATCACCAAACACCATCCTCATCTACCACCCGCTGAATGGATCCCTGCTCCTGGTGGTTTCTGTTCCTGGTTGGACCATTTGCCCTGGTGTTCGGAGTTGGACTGGCTGCAGACTGGACAACAGTAAATAGAATTTTACTCATGGTGACATACCTGTGCCTTGTGGGATGTTTCTGTGCCTTAGGTTGCTTTTCCTATTCTCCCTCAGGGCTGAAGCCAGTTCTCAGCCCTGCTCCAGTTGTTACAAATCCACCCCCCTCTCAGCAGCAAATAGGTTAAAACAGCTTGCAGGAAAATACCAACCCTCTTCTTCCTTTATCTACCATACCTATATGCCGGCAGAATGTTATAAGTTCTCCGAAGCCTCAGTTTGTGAGGAGAGTTCTGGATGGCCAGACTGAAATTTGGAGGTAGCTGCAGAACTTACAGTATACCAGAGGCAGTCAGTTGTTGGACTTATTATACACACACAGGCATGTCAGATGGGGTCGGGGTACAAGATATAGCCCGGAAAGAAAGCTTAAAACAAGTCTGAAGCAGCCTCTCCCGACTAGCTGAGGGTCCCAAGTATAAGCGAGCAAATTTAACAGGACTTTATCAGCTCACTCAGTTCACAACCCCCATTCAACAACAGGTGAGGCAGTTGATTAACACTACCTGTGCTCTCCTCCACAATATCAACCCTGGGACCAACTACTGTTGGTTGTGCCTGTCCCTGGGAAAGAGAACCTATTAGGGCACCCCGGCCCCTCCTGACTGGAACTTAAATCAAACCCTGATGGAAACCGGTAATTGGACTGCCAGTATTGTCCCTATAGCCCTCGACGTCTGCCTAAACGTCGCAGAGAATAATCTAACCTGTCTTAGAGGCAGCCCTGCGCCAGGGTCAAAGCCCAGTGAAGACATCCCTGAGATTTTGTGCACTTCCTCCCAAACCTTGTTAACCAATCAGACTCAATGCACCCCCTGGGGACTGTTTTACCTATGTGGAAGGACTGCATATAGGTGCTTAGAAGCCAGCTGGGCAGGAAGTTGCATTCTGGTGTTTTTAACACCTGAAATATCAATCTACAATGAAACAGAACTGGAGTTGGCACTAAGCCCCCATCAGAAAAGGGCCAAAAGGGCAAAAAGGGCCTTACTCACCTTCATCCTCATAGGTGCAGGAGTGGCCGCGGGGATAGGAACAGGGCTGGGAGGTCTGGGCTCCGCTATTGGGTTCTATTATAAGCTTTCCCGAGAACTAAATGAAGACATAGAGCGAGTGGCAGATTCTTTGATTTCCCTCCAAAACCAGATTAACTTACTAGAAGGAGTAGCCCTACAAAATAGAAGAGCCTTTGACTTGCTAACTGCCGAAAAGGAGGGAGCATGTATTTTCCTAGGGGCAGAGTGCTGCTACTATGTTAACCAATCAGGGATAGTCACTACCAAAGTGAAAGAATTTAGGGATCAAATCCAAAAGAGGAGGGATCATTTAAATGAATTCTGGGGCTGGAACCTTGGACAGTGGACTTCTTGGCTTCTGCCTCTGGGTGGACCCTTGATTATCTTATTCATAGCAGCCACCTTCGGCCCATGCATAATAAATGCACTCATTAGATTCACTGAAACAACTACTACCAAAATTCTAGCCTTAAGAAAGTATAGGCCACTAAGTACAGATGATGCCCTATGGGAATTATAAGGGCATCAAAGGGGAGAGAATGATGAAGAAGATTCTGCAGGCCTTATCCTGCTACCCCTTAACTGACACCCACAGCTTCAGAAAGATAAACAGCTCCTCTCCCCTTTTCTCTGAAACCCACAGCTTCAGAAAGATAAACAGATCCCTGGCTCCTCCTCTCCTCCTCGTCTCCCCAAGGTCCTCTGCTTTAGGGAGATAAACTAAACTTGCTTTTTTTTTTCTTTTGTAAACCCCACCTGCCTGCTTGCTTTAGGAATTTGCTCACTTGTCCAGCAACCTACTAGCCAATGAACAAGAACCTATATAACCCCATGAAAGGTGATGTTGGGGACTCAGAATGTGGAGACTGAATTCTCCTCTGAGCCCACGTGTAATAAAACTTTGTTCCGAGTGCCGTTTGGGCTTTTTCATCGTCTAAGTCTCATTTCTGCTGCAACAATAGGATTAATGCCACTCCCTTTGGGTTTCCCTTAATCTGGAGGTGCTCATCCAACCCCTCTTTCATTAGACCTTGGTTTCATCTCCAACTTGAAAGACTGCTTTTTGACTCACATTTTCCTACCATTGGTCTCCAGCATTTGCCTTCAAATATAATATAGCTACCTAAATATTAATTAATTTTAACTTTCTAAGGAGTGCATGGAGTGATTTGGAGCCAGATATGGTTAGGTTTGAAACCTACCTCCCCTGCTTGTGAGTTATTTACCTCTGACAAGGAACATTCTTTCTAACCCTACAGCCTTACAAGCGATATAGAGAAAAGAACATAGACTTCCACCTTTAACTAGCTGTGGGTCATGGATAAGTTGCATAGCCTCTTGGGTAAGTTACTGATCTCTGTGAGCCTTAGTCTCCTCACTTGTAATGTAAGGTTAATAACAGCTATCATGGTGAATTGTAGAGTTCGTTTTTAAAGTATTTTATATTAATTTGTCTCTTTATGTACATTTTTATTTCTATCTCTAATCTCAGGCCCTATGTCTAACCCAATATTTCTTCTTCTATACCTATATTGATAAATGATAAACATAAAACACTCAAGAAATATTAGCTAGTTCCTCTGCCTCAGTAGTTAGATCACTATAATGTCTAAAATTATATTTTTGCATATATAAATACTGAACCAAATATTTCAATTTCAATAAATTATAATATATGCCTCTAAGCAGTAGAATTGTGTTAGCTGAATGGTTAGAGGAAATATAGGAGTATATTTCTTTTAAACAAAGCTACACATAGTAGAATATTCTTTAAATAGCCTTATTGCATTGTCTGGGATATCCGATTTTGATTTTATTTTACTACATTGTTTTCACTTCAAATTTTTTTCATTATTGATATACAAATATGCTTCTTATTAAAAACTACCTAGAACACCAAATTCCATGCAATAAAAGTGTTAACCATTGTAAACCCTGTCATGTCTCTGAGAAGCAGAGGAATTATCTTGTTATCAATTTAATAATGGAACATTGAAGTAAATGATGCCATCCACTGACACCAGTAACACCTTCTCTCTGAGGAAATTCATGTCTGTGAGAACTGTCAATCTAGATGGATATGGACATATTAAACACACTTCCTTCAATCCATAAATCTCCCCTTTCTGGGATGCTTTAATAAAAAGATTCCTTATTTTGATAAAGACATGCTATGCAGAATATCTTGACATTACTGATCTATAATCCCTTTATTTAAAAGAAAGCATTTTGTGGAAGGGGCCAGTAAATATTTTAACACATCTTCTTCTCCTGCCCCCCCCCCCTTTTTTCTTTAGCAACTAACATGTAAATATGTTTTTGAGGTTTCAGATGGGTGAAGTGTTAATAATTACAAAGAGATGTAGGAAGTGGATATACTTTATTTATTCAGCTATTTGCTTTAACAAGTTTTCTGCAAATCACCACAGTTTTGTTGTTTTGCATTAAAATTAACTCTAGCTCCAATTCAGAAGGATGTAAGATGATTCTTTTTATTAACATTATTGTACATTTTCCCATGAGAAAATAAGACAAGAAAAGTTAAAATTATAAATATAATTTTATCAACCAAATATACAGTAGTAGAAAAGGATGAAAATCTTCTCAGTACAAAAATGCATTGTAAGAAAAAGCAGAAAGCCAGACACGAGTTCAGTTACACTGTTAAATTACCAAACGTTTTAGTATCTTAGATTGCTGGTGCAGATTTAATTGTATCAATGGACACAAGTTTTAGCTGATACCAAGAAACAATGCCACCTTCAACTCCTAAGACCTAAAAAAGGAAGAACATATACTGATGAGAGAAAAGGTTCAAGATGGAATAAGTGATTCTAAAAGGGTTCTTAAAGGTTCCAACTGATGTTGAACTCTTACACCTCACCCCAGAAAATGATATTCCAGGGTAAAGAGATCACTTGATTTTCTCTCATTCCACGTAGTGCCTTTTACACAACCCACCTGGATATCTCATAGGTGCCAGAAACTCCATGTACCCAAAACCAAACTTATCATCTCCCTCCCCAAATCTATATCTTCTGCTGCACTCAATCTTAGTGAGTGGAGCCTCCAAACACAGTTCCTTAAGTCAGAACTGATAATCGCTTTAGAACCCTTTCTTCCCCTAATGCAATACACTCTACTCTTGCTATCTGAATAGTTAGCAATCCCAACTTCTATGCCACTCTAAAATCCATCTTCTCTTCCTCAGCTACTACCCTTGCTGTATTTTAGGTTGAGCTCGTTTATTACCTAGACCAGGTCTTCCTACAGACCTGATATCTAGTAGCAACTTAAGATATATTATGAATTTAATTCTCTCAACAATCCCCTGATATTTCCATTTAAAAGATATTTTAAATTTAAAAATAATTTGTTAAAAGTTAGGTAATAGAAAGTTTAGAAAAATGAAAAGTAAAAATCTACCTCCATCACCACACTCTGCCTCCAGCCCTTTTCACAAATATGAACACCATTAATGCTGTCTATCTATAAATATAAATATAAATATATATAAATATAAATATAAATATATATTTTATATCAAAGAGATCTTATTATGCATACCGTTATGCAACTTGCGCTTTAATTCCAAAAGTTATCTTGGAGATTTATTTAACCAGATTCTATGAATTATATATCTTTCTTAGTTTTTTTTTTTTTTTGAAAGCATTAATGAATACCAGAATAAACATTTTTCTATACATGTATTAAAGATTATATCCACTGGGAAAATTCCTATCTGATAGATTTCTGGGTCAAGGGATACATGCATTCAAAGTTCTTATTTCTATGGTCAAATTACTCTCAGAAAGGGTGCATTAATTTATAATCCCACTAACAGTATATGAAAATGCCCATTTTCCCACATTCTTTTGCATTAATCAGAGTCCTTGCAGGAAACAGATGGCACATTCAATTTGGGTAATTTGAGTAGAGATTAATAAAGGGACTATTTACAAAGATGTGGCTTTTGTAGGAAAATCACAAGGGACAGTGGAGAGGACTGAAGGAGCCAGTGGGGAGCCATTACCATCCTAAGAATGGCAGGCTGGTGAAGAGGGCCACCAGGCAGGAGTTGAGATTTCTGTAGTTTACACTACCACCTCACAGTGGCCCCTCCTCTGCTCAGTCCTTCTAATCTCCCATGGCTGAGGCCAACTGGAAGACAGAGGGTGGGGCAGCCTATTGATGTGGTCAGTCTTCTAGATACAACCCCTGTGAAGAAATGGGGAGAGAAGAGCTGGAGCAACAAATTGAAGAGGCTAAACACATCTTGTTAGTTGTATAACTAAATGTTGCAATTTTCCAGAGAAGAAAATTAAGGAGTCTGTGTATAATGCTAAAATTTATGCATCTTTTTACTTTGCCAGGTTGGTTTTTGAACATGCTCTTTTGCTAACTGGTTTTATTTTCTCCATGAAGTTTTTGCAGAGCCACTGAAGGATCTTTCCAAAATGCAAGTCTGATCCTGTCATTTCTCTTCATAAAATCTCTTGGTAGGTTTCCATCTCTCCAGGGTAGAGTTGAAACTCCTAGGCAAGCATAAACGGTCCTTGATAATTGGGCCTCTGTGGTCTGAATTCCCTCCAACCATCATGCCTGCCACCCTCACATTCCTAAAGGGCACTGAACCATTTGCAGTTCCTTCTTGTGAAACACTTCCTTATGTTTGCATGTGACTGTATATCAACATGATGAACTCCTCATCATTCTTCACAATACCACTCCAGAGTCATCTCCTCCAGGAAGCTTTTCCTAACCAACTTGCTCTTAGGTGCTTGGCACTCTCAATTCCTCCATGACGCTGAGTGTTTTTCTTCTGGACATGTTTTCTGAACCTGCTGACTTGTTTACTTTCTCTTTACACTGTGAACAACTTGAGAAAGGGATTTGCTTGAGAACAGCTGATTGCTTGCTATATTAATCTTTCTCTCCAGTTTCAAGCACAGACTCTGATGTCAGATGACCTAAGTGCAAGGCCCGGCACCTTCACTGACTTACTGTGCATAATTATTTAAGTCCCTCAATTCCCTTATATTTCTTAGCTGTAAAATGGGTATAATAATAGTATCTTCTTCTTAGGGTTGTCATGAGAGTTAAATGAATTAATATCTGCTAATACCTTAGCACTCTGTTTGGCATTTAAGTGTTCAGTAACATTAGCCATTGATTTTGTTAGCTCCCGATTGCTTGTGCTACATAGCAACTGGATCCAACAAGGATCCAATTTCCAAGAGGCTCAGATGGACTATTTGCATGAAAGCCCGTTAGCTCTTCCTGAGAAACGGAGCAAGGGTTCGGGCCTGACACTATGAGCCCTGAGGATCTGAGCTTTAAGATTTCTGAGCAAAGAAAAGAAACAATTGGTTGCCAAAATCTCTGGGTGACTCAAAACTATGAGGGCAAGTTTTTCGTCTGTTTCTGTTAATTGCCTAATCCATAGCATTTAAGAGTGCCTAGCACATAACAGATGATAATAAATATTTGTTGAAAGAATGTATGTGCCTTAGTTTGGAATACAAGCTGCTTATCAATATGGACCCCGCTGTGGCCTGAGGAGAAACATGCCCTTTGTCTCTGTGACAAGGGGAAATTATTGCATCTCTTCAGTGAGATCGACACATGCCATTCAAAGAGCAAGACAACACTTTTGAGGGCCTTAAAGACTGTTATCTCTAGTGGAAAAATTCTCCCTCAGCTTTGAAGTGACTGTCGTAGCAAAAATAGGAAGGATGTTACCAAGAACAGAAGCTGGAAGAGATGAGGTTCTGAAATATTAAGAGTAATTCCAAGACATATAAAGGAAGCAGCACCTGAGGACAGAGGCAGAGAGATATAGAATAGGGGCAGTAGGGGTTGTAGTCCTGTATTAATACTGGGTACTGTTCTGATTTAAATAGTCCTGAAATTGTTATTCCTTTTCACTCCTTGTTTTTTGTCTGTGGGAAGCAAGAACTATGGAATTATCCTAGCTACGGAATTAATTTGTAGGTGACATTATGAATTAAAAACAAAACAAAACAAAAAAACAACAAGAAAAAAACTTGACTCTCAGTCACTGATATTTGGTTTTAGAAAGCATTTTTACATTATTATATTAAAATACTAATATAGGTACCAATATATGAATATGGAAGTGTTTACAGTTTAAAAACGGTATATTTCAAATAAAATAATACATTTTGGGGGAAAATTTTAAATTTAAAGTGAAAAGGGCTTTCACAATTTGGTTGTCTGTTGTTTATGAAGGGGCCATGGAAAGCACTGGATAAGGCCTCCGAGGACAAATGACTTTGAACTAGGGGGTTAAGGTCACATTTGCAGACTTCTGATAACATGCCCACTGCTGTCTAGGAAATGAGGTAAGCTGAAATAGGAGAAGAACATGAATGCAGCAAACTGAGGAGGGGTTAAAGCATAGGAAACTTTATTAAAATTTATTTTTCAGATCTGGGCTTTAGATGTCTCATTTCCCACATCCATGGCGTCAATGTGTCAGTGGCATTCTCCCAGACCTTGCAGGTCAGAATAGACTCTCAATTTACTATATTAACAAGGAAACCCTGAGCACATAACAGGATAGTGGATGTTGGTACTGCATTCACTGAGCACCTATTATGTGCCAGGAATTATACTAGGTTCTAGGTATAAAGTAGTCAAGAAAACAAATGTGGTAGCAGCATACTTAAGCTTACAGTCTAGTGGGGAAGAGAAAGATTCAGCAAACATAACACAGTAGTGTATGATTGTAAACTGCAATCATACACTGCAAACTGTGCTGCAAGCAGGGTTCTATGCAGAAAAAGGAGAGAGGATTCAAGTATAATACCTCCTTGGAGAAGTGATGTGTAAGTGGAAATCCAACATATGAGCTGGAAGTTGTTAGGTGAAGAGTAGCCCTATTCAAGCAAGGAGAATAGCAAATCTCAAAGCCCAGACGCAGTGAGGACTAGGCATATCTTCCTAAAAAAAGGCGGCCAGTGTTGCTGGATGATAGCGGAATGAGACACTGTCAGGAAGGCAGACAGCAGCCAAATTAAAATATTGGTCCTAGCAAGAGGAGTCATATTGTGATGATTTTATCAGGGGATGAGCTAGAAAACTATCCAGATCTCCCATTCTCCCCATTTGGCCATTTCCTTCCACTCGAGGATGCAGTTGCAAGCACCATTTTTTAAAATTTTTTATTCAAGCCTGAGAGTAACTACACACCCTCCAAGCTCATTTTCTGTCTGGTTCTTAGTCTGGCCAAGTGGAAGGAGGGGTGTAGTTTCCTCTTGGAAAATGGCTAAGCTTGGGTGGGTAGAAGGAAAGCAGCAACTTCTTTTGTTCCTTCCTTTTCAGACCTGACATTATCCTAAAGAAGAGAGTACAAAATGACATTGCATCCCTCCTGCTGGGGAAAGTGCAGAATTGGTCATGGGCAATTGTGAGCACTGAGCTGACATAGTACCCTGGTGACCCGAATGAGTTAATGCATTGTCCAGAAGCTCTAATTTATAACCAAGAAGAATTTGGGGCATTGAGAGGCAGATTGAATAGTTCCATTTTTACCCATTGTGATTTCAGTGACAGGTCCAGTTTGCTCTAGCCTAAACTGACTCACCACATCATGCATTCAGGCAATTAAATCACCAACCTCTTGACATCCTGTAGAATCTCTGCAATGTAATACAGCATTGTCACTTCAGGTTCCAGTCTAATGTGCCCTTTACTTTCCAGTTCTCTTCTCTTTTTTAGCCAATTCACACTGAAAGTTTCTTTGGCTCTAATTTTAAAGTAAGAAATTAGTCTTATCGCTTATCTTTCCATCAGTCTATGAGGGCTAAATCTTGCTGATAAGCTCATAACACCAGAGACGCAACCAGAAATACGGGCATTCCTTCTGATTCCAAGATTTGCACCACTTAATACACCAACATTATTTCATATCTGTTTGTCTTTTTGCATAGAACTTTCTTATATAATCATAATTATATTTATTATTTACTAATGATAGCAAAACACAATTCCAATAAAGTTCAAATAATCTTAATATGTTAATAATGTTAAGATGTAATCTTAACATTATTAATGTAATCTTTATTAATAATGTAATCTTAATAATGTTCAAGTGAAATGACAGGTGAAAGCGTGGTTCCTATAATAGTAGAAGTTCAGGGGTTACATGGTGAATTCCAAAACTTCTGTTGCGGTGGTTTACATAGGAACTGACATGATGCTGTTGGATGGAAAAGCAGGTTGGAAATGTTTCTTTCATAACAAGAGCAAAAATGACAACTGAGAAAGGTAGTCAGAATACTATTGGCAATGAAAATAGACATGCTTTTCAGTTATGAGACAGATACAGAGTAGAAACAAGAGCTGCTAAAATATAAAAGGAAGATCATTTGGCCCCACTGGTTATCACCAGAATCTTAGTAAGGAGGACATGAACATTGACCACAAACTATATGTTTTTATTATTTATCATGCAGATATTTAAACAAAATTCTCATAATACTCATTACAGAGTTTGGGTTCAGTATTTCTTAAAGGATCCTTCTGTCACCTTCATAAGATCAATGTTAAAGAGTCTTCCACTTTACTTGACACTGATATTATTATGTGAGATGGTGGACATCCCTTAAGTATTATATTCTAGATTCTTGCCCTCAGTGAGCAAAACCCTTTTCAGAATGCTGTCTTACTATATTCTTACTAAATTTTTCTCAGTTTTTGACAATATGCAAACCCAAACAATTAAGAATCTCTAGCCTGGCCATTTCCAGCTTCCCACATTATCTTCATGGCTAGTATATTCCAAATACATAAGCTACCCAATTCAGTTTTTCAGATTAAAAAAAAAATTTTTTATTAAATATACATAAACTTATAACAATGAAGTCATTTTTATTTCATATAAATCATATAGATAATGAGAGTATTCTAGAAATTTTTAGCCACATGCTTAAGATATAGCATTATACAAAATTGATTAAATATTTTTGGAATGCATTTATTAATTTGAAGCTCTCAGGAAATAAATGTGTGTACATCTGGCATAGATATAAGCATTCTTTTAAAATTAAAATGTTGATTAAAGTCAGCAGAATGAGCAGAATTTACCAAAATATTCCAACTCAAGCTAAGCAAATGCAAAATACGTGGAACAAGTTTCATCTTTACAACACAGATTATTAAACTGATCTCTAGTAAGCTGATGGCTTGTCCATTTAAGGTCTTTTGGTAAATGCAATCAGGCAGATTAAGATATTTCAGAGTAACATTAGAATTCTATGAAAGCAACAATTATCAACTAGATGTAGGTTTATGATAAGGTCTTACTAGTTAAATGTTATCTGGGAATAGTTTCATTACTGAAATATAAAAATATCAGAAGAGATAAAATTAGAGATTTCTTCCATCCTTTTACAAATAAAAATTTAAAAAAACCAAACAACTCTAGTCTTTTCAATGATCCTGCTAATTTATTACTGCAGAGGAAAAAAGTTAGAAGGTGCTTTATAGAAACTCACAGATATCTATGATTAGTTAGGCTTCATATATGGTTGGGCTTTAGATTTAGAGTTAAACTTCAATGGAGATGAAAGTATATCTGACATCTTGAAAAACAGGCTTTATCCTAGCACACTTTGGCTTTACCCCAAGCCCCAAACTTCTGGCCAATTTCTCCTGCGTAACATTGTAAAAGAACTTCTCATCTGAATCTTGACAACTTTTACTATACCCTTTATCCCAAGTTTCAGCTTATTGTTTGCATTGTAGCTGCTCACTTTCATACATGTTATACAAAATGACATTACTGAAAAATAAATCCTAATCTTCTGAATTCTTTACAAATATAATCAAAGGACCTATCAAAGCAAATACAACAAAATCTTACATTTGTTAATTCTAGGTGGTACATCGAAAGATGTTTACTGTATTATTTTCTATATTTCTCAATATTTTCCATTTTTCTTCAAAATTAAAATAAGAGCACTAATTGAGATTAGTGTCTATTGAATATAGGCTGGAAAAGAAGGGCTGTAGAACCATGAGTGGGCTGAGAGAAAGAGTAGTAAAGAGTTAAGAGGCAAGAGGTCATACAGATGTCAAAGAGCACCCATGGTGGGGATACAAAAGATGTGGGCTTTCGTTCAGATACCAGGATCTCAGTGCTCAAGACAATTCTTCAGGAAACAAGATCAGGCCCTGTCCAGGGAAGAAGAGTAGGGAGACACGATAGTAAAAGTAACTGGGTGATAAAAAGTCAAGAAATTGTAACAAGCACCATAAATGTTGCTTTTAAAGCTGCCTAAGATGACAGCAGAAGTTTGGCAGAAGAAGATTAAAATTCAAAAGCTAAAGCGCTCACAAATATTTGAGAGTTGAGGAGGAACAAGAGAAGGGAACACAGAGCAAGGACTCATGGGGCTATAGGGTAGGAAGAGTGTGGAATACCTCATGAAATATGGTTTATGAAGAAGAATGCTTGACTACACACCTAGATGGGGCAGTGGAAAGTTTGGAGAGTGCTGGCTGCAACTAATAGCCTAAAAATAGAGGTGTGGATGTGTAGGAAGGTGAGGTGGAGGGTTGTCAGGAAGGATGGAAAAGGAAGTTCATCTATTTGAAAGAGTTTTGAGGAATGCACCTTTTATTTTCAGGAGAAATACATGTTTTTGTTAAGGCAAAGAGGCAGAAGGAAGAGTCTAGTAAAATATTCAAGTTATAAGGAGCTTCCTGCAAGAGAATATGGATACTAGAGAGCAGAGAAAAGTAGGAAAAAGCAAAGTTAAATCTCATTGGTTGATAATTGGTTAGAGGGGATTAACCCTCACTAGCGATAGAGACTCTTACCATGAGAAAATAAGGAGAGTAGCTAAATCAGTAGATGTCACTGAATATTTAGGAAACACTAGAATTTTGTTTCATATAATGTTCCTGCAAATACTTGTGTTATGAGAGATTTCAGATTCTGAGTTAGGAGAGGAAAGACTTTGTCATTTGTGTGGCATATAATCCATGAATTAACTTGCTTTGATATTGCATTATTTCATATTTAATTCTGGAGTATGTCCTTTGGGAACATTCCTATCAACAACCAATGACTTGGAATATCATGATTCACAAGATGAGGCACATAGGTAAGGATGTATCTTTTATTCTTTGTTTGTTTTTAAAGTTAATTTTGTATTTGTTGGTATGTCCATGCAAAAAGTAAACTTTCTGATAATGGAAGTCTCCAAGATCAGACAAAAATGACCTTCTTGATTTTTTTTTTTCTTTTATTATCTCAAGAGCCAAAATAAACCTAGTCCTATTTCTGCTTGACTAAATGACTGACATTTTTGTGTGCCCAAAGATCTATACTTTCATCACATACAGGCTAAAATACAAAACTCCTGCTTGTCTATTCTAGAAAATTACTAAGAAAACGTAACCCCGATCCTTCACTCTACACTGGGTACCAAAATAATTTCACAGCTGATTTAAAACTCTTACCCTCATCTTCATGCCCTAAGTGCAATATGACCTGTCTAGCCGGGAAACTAACAGAGCATTCCCTCCCTTCCTCGTTCTGCCTTGTGTTCCCCAGCTCCCAGCAGTGGTTTGTTCCCATAGTTAACCTCACAGAACAAGATAAAGCTTTCCTGTCCAATGAAGCAAGAAGAAAAAATCTCTCTCTGGAAATATTCCTCCATATCTAAAAAATTTTCCCCAGAAATGGATATTAATCCTGCCCCTTTGCCCAGTCAGCCAATAGTCAAAGAACCTCAGAATATAAAAATTCTCAGTAATTTCCTATGTTGCTCCCATCAAACCATTTCATTACACATGACTAAAATGGAGTAGGGAATAGAAAATAGTATGTATTCACCTCTGGAATGATCTCATATATTTTCTGAGCATGAGATCTCCCCTGTCTTCTCTTATGTGCAATTCGAAGATGCCTAAAAAATGGCTATTTGTGGTTCAGTTAAAATATAAAGCTTTTTTCTTCTATTATTCAATATCCACTGCAACAAATACCACTGCAATGAAAATTATACTTTACAAACATGATTTCTCAGCCTCTGTGAGAGATCCATTTAATCAAATCATTGTCAGAATATACTATTTTTTTGGCAGCAATAACCTTGTCCACCCTCTTTTTTTTTTTTAATAGGTATTGTGACTTCTCAAGTTCATAGAGTTGGCCAAAGAGCTGACATAGACTCTGATTCTCCCAGCTTTTGGTCCAGTATTTATTCATTTATTTATTCACACGCCATGATTCTCCACATATCCCCCATCCTCCACCAAATCACAGCTTCCCTAATCTATCAACCAGTTACTTGAATCTCTTTTGTAAAGAAAGGTAGTCCTTCATTCTAAACATGGTAAGAAAAAAAAATTAAGTTGGTAGTCAACATTATTTATTTGTTTATAATGTGCCAGGTGTTATGGAACAAATTAATAAGATGGAAGCAGGAGAGGTGAGAAGGCAATAGGTTTTATTCACATATGAACGTTCCACATTTGAGCTCCTTATTTAGAAGTAAATCATGTGCTTGTAGGCAGCTAAGACTGAAAATTCCAATCAAGCAGCCAAGAAACAACAGTAACTAAAAGTAAAACAAAACAACAAGAAAATCTGCCTGAGGCTTTTTAAACTGTGAGTTGATAACATCTTTTACACAAATAAGTGATTCATACAATTTGAAAATGAATGTGTTCAAAATTCAGGAAGTCCTTTATTTTTTATTGAGTTTACGTAGATGCTTTTAAGTTTGTTCATGTTTGTACAAGCAAGGAAATTTCTTTTCAAAATGTGGAGATGTTTGTGACTAAATGGCGGTATTAATTTGGATTGAGAAAAATTTTTTTTTCCTGTTAAAAGAATATTAGGGGGGACAGATGTGGCTCAAATGGTTGGGCATCCGTCTCCCATATGGAGGGACTTGGGTTCGATTCCCAGGACCTCTTAGTAAAAAAAAAAAAAAAGGAATATTAGGTAAATAGGGTAATAAATTTTTTAAAGCATTAAGAAAATTTTACAAGTTTGTAAATGACATCAAAATTTCAACACAGGCAAGTTTAAGAGTTTAAGCAGTAAAATAATGAGGATTTTTAGAAGTGGCCATCAGGCATAAATTTGGATTTTGTGGATATTAAAATAAATAATATGTAGCCTTTATAACAACAGAGAAAAAAATTAAACATTTCACTCAAACTATTAATCAGTGCAACATGAAGTGCATCCTGGTAAATTTGAATTAATGAAGAATTATTTTCTCACTGAATAAGACAAAATAGCTGCACTATGTGTATGAATGAGACTGGAAATATTGGTATGCTTTATAACTTGTTTTATTTTGCTTAATATGATTTTATATTTTATCTGTATGCAAATTAAATTTTCAGTAAATAAAATAATGGGTTAGTGAATATACTTTTATAAAGAAATTTAGTTGAAAAAAATATCTATAATAGTGTGTAATTTCTTTATTTTTCTTCTTTTCTTTTTTGGTCAGGAGGTATGATTAGGTAAATATTATTATAGATAACTGAAAATGCTATTTTGTAATGGAGAGACAAAAATTTTGGAGTTCAATTCCTGGCTTTGTCCCTTTCTAACTATTTTATCTTGTGTAAGTTACTTTTTATTTTTTAGGATTAGTTTCCACACATGTAAAATGAAGATAATAATGCCTCCTGTCTAAAATATATGATGAGGATTAGTGATAATGCATGTGTATTACTCAGCAAAGTACCTGGGATAAGAGTGGGTAGTTATTACTAATAAATTTAGTTGTGATTAATTGTGATACCCTAACTAATAGATATTGTAAACATTTAATATTTTTAAAATGTGCACCTGAAATTTAATAATTTAATACTATTCTTTTAGGTTTTTTTTTTTTTTTTAGTGGAGGTGGAGGGAGGAATTTGGCGATAACCAAAACCATATATTTAGAGAAAGATGCGTGGTATGATTAGTAAATGTGGACAAACTGAACACTTGCTTGCAAAACTCAGCACAACTTTGGAACCAACATCTCTAACAATCAGTTTTTTCCTTAGTAAATGAGCATATTGAACCAGATAATGCTAGATAATCAATGATTCAGATATTCTCTGGCACTCAATGATTCTATGATTAAAAATTCAGTTATTCTTACTAAGAATGCTAAAGGATAGAAACTCTGTTTTTTTTCCTACTATCATCAGATTTCCCTCTAAAATTACAAAGCTGTTCTATTAATGATTGGGAATAAATCTTAATATATATTAGGAAATCAAAGGAGATGTATACAAGCTCTATAGTTAGAACCGTGAGGATGGAATAACACCCTTGGAGAATCCTCATGTGTGCTTTGATACAATCTATGTAATCAGCTTCTAATGGCTTCTGACACAGAAGTTTCTCAGAGACGCAGTCAACACGGTCTAGATGACATAGATTTTAAATAAGAATGGTTTTTTGAAAAAGTATTTCAACAGTTGCTTTTTAAAAAATCTTTTTAGGGCACGAATCCTTTATTATATGACTGAATTGTAGAGATTATTGAGAATTTTAAGAAATGCCTATTTCCATATGAAATTTGATAAAATGTTATGATTTATATGAAAGAGAAGCAGGTGAAATGTGCTAGGCACTAGGCTTGACTTAGGGATTACCCAGAGACGACCGTTTGATAGGAACTGAGTCCTATATGCAAATAATTGCAGGCATTGATACATGTGTTCCTAGAAGTATTATTACCTTTCCTTCAATATCTGGTTACTCTTAACCAAAATTCTAGTTTACATCTATATGCCTTTTCGTGTATGTAGAAACTTTGATTTTGCTTATATGTGAGTGAATCTCAGTGAGAATTTAGAAAAAGTGAAGGATGGGAACAAAAGAAAGAAATAAAATTAAAGTACATGCTTAGAAGTTTTTTTCCTGACAATCTCTGGAGAGATAATATAAAACAGGGCCTTAGAATTGAGCCATAGGACAATTATTCACTTATTTCCTAAGAAGTATTTGCTGAGGTCTTACTATACACCATCTACTGCTATAAGAGGTTGAGATTCAGGAATAAATGAGAAAAAGTAAAAAGATCCCTATCCTTATGGACTTATAGTCTAAAGAAGAAATAAGTTTCATGATAAAAGAGACCCTGTCCATCTAGATCAATACTATGTTTTAACTGTTTTAAAATAGTGTGTGATGCTTAGTAGATGCTCAATACATATTGGTAAAATAATCAATCAATCAATAAAAAACATATAGATAGTGAATACTATTTAAACACTAAAACCCAGTAGTGTGACTGAGTGACTGAGGTTTAGAATAGCAGCCTACTTTCAAAATGTTGGTCAAGGAAAGCCATTCTGAGATGGTATCATTTGAATAGATAACTTCTGTCTCAAAATCTCTCAAATCTCTTTGTAACATTCAAAATGCATGGATGTTCGAGCATTTGATATTGTTCCACAGACCTTGGACTCTGTGGCAATTCTTTTTCACTCTTGTCTTCTCTTTGAATAGTTTCTATCACTCTGTCTTCAATTTCATTGATTCTTCTTCCCTCTGCTGTGCCTATTCTCCCTTAAGGCTATCAAATGAATTCTTCATGTCCATTATTTCCATTTGCGTATTTTAATATTTTACAACCTTCTGGTAAAATTCCACATTGTTTCATGAATGTTTCCCACCTTTTCCACTAGATCTTTTTTTACATTTGTCATGTCTCTGTCTGATAATTCCGACTCTCTCTCTGGATCTGCTTCTATGGACAATTTCCTACCTTGACCTTGACGTTTTTCTCATGTCTTTTAATTTTTTATTGTATGCCAGTTATTTTGTGTAAAACAATAGAGACTTAAATAATAATTACCCTCAGAAAAGGTCACACCCTTTTTATTATCAGGCTACTACTGCCTGAGTCAATCAGATATGGAGTTGAGTCTGGCCTTTGATGTGTCTGTAGTTAGGCCACGTACTGCAAGGGTTTCAAAGGTTTAGAGAGTAGGATCAGAACTTTTCCTTCAGCAGGATTTGGGATTTGAGCCCCAGCAAGATTCCAGAGTTTTTTCATTATTATTCCAGCCACAAACTTTCCAAACCATAGGATCTCTCTTGCTGCTTTTCCCAGCTTTTGGGGTTAAAAGGGAATTTTTCTTGCTCTCTCCTCCTACACTGGCTTTCTATGCTTCAAGATATTTCTTTCTGCTGGGCTTTCCTCCCTCTAGCCTTCCAAAGAGCCACTACAGAACAGTGGGTGAAGTCCTAGAATGCCTTGCATGGGTTTCTCCCATCTCTTTTTCTAGCCCCAGCCTTCAGCAGGGAGCTGATTTTTAATGGGAGAAGACCCTGTTTGCTGTGAGGAAAGTCACTCAGTTCAGCTGCCTGGGCCCCAAACACTGTCGGATTACTCAGTGAAGTCCCTTGGGAAAAAACTGGTTGGTGTGTGCATACATGCTCTGTATCTGGTGCTCCTTAGGATTCTATCTACCACCACTTCAAATATGCATATTAAAAGTTTTCTCTATGGTAACTTCCTTTCTCTTTGACCATTCTTCCAGATATCAAAACAACTTCCTAGGAAGAGCTTGTCATTTTTTGGAATTCAGTTGATTTAGATTTTTTTTTTTTTAATTCTCAGATCTGTGACAAGTTAAAAACAAGATAAAACATTGATTTTTGTTGCTTATCTTACTTGTTACGGTTAGGGGTAGTAATCTCTTCTGGCTTTCTATATATTAATTAGAAGCAGAAGTCCTTTGAATTAGAATTTCAAAGTCAGAATCTAACCATATTGTGCCTATCCTGGTAGTTTACATTTGAATTGGGAAGGTTTTGGAAGGTTTTAAGCAGGAAAATTAAGCAACAACTCTGAGCCATAAGACATGTCTTAAAGCTCTGAATTTGGTGGGCCTGAACAAAGGCTTCTTGGTACATATATATATTATTTGCAACAAAACAAATTCAACTTCTAAATGTCACTGATGCATAAGCAATTATATATGGAATATATTAAATAATACTCATGGCTGCTAGTTAAATAAAAAGTCACCAATACTATCTTTACTTAGTACGCTATTTTTGCTTTTTTTTATTTTAAAGAAACTAAACTAATTTGCATTTATCTAGGCTTTTAGTTTTATTTGAAAACTTAGTCCCCTTAGTCCATTTCTCTTCCTGCCTCCAATCTCAAAAGATTATTTTAGCAACATAATCTTTAGGTTTGGGGAGGGACTGTTGGAAGTATTCTATAACAAGTGGTTCAGAAAAATTAGATTGGGGTAATGGAGAAATTAGAAAGGATTTTACAGATGTGGCCATGATTAAGGAGGGGTTTTTAGCATTACAGTTGGTTTGAAAGGCCAGCATGTGGAAGAAAGATATTTCAATTAAGGAAAAACCCTGTTCAAAAATCACAGAACTATGGAAGAATATGGGATATTAGGAAGGACTAGGAGTAAATCAGTGTTCCTGAATAATAAGATTTGAAAGAGAAGGATAAATGTGTGATATTCAAGAGGTTCAAATACATTCCAGAAGTTAACTATAAAATTCCATACATAATAGAAAAGAAAGTATAAGGATGGTCAAAGAAAGAACAGCAAATGCAAACTAGTCTATACTTTATTACAAGGACATGCAAAATGTTTTTTATGAACATATGTAATTTAATCATACGTAGATTTGGTAATTTTGAAGAAATAGCATGCCTATACAGATCAGCCTCACCCTTTACCTCCCATTCCTATCGATGACAGTGAACGATGTTTAAAACAATTTGCTTCATGCTCTGGTTTAATATAAGTACAATCAAGGCCCAAGCAAAGGTTCTAGACAGGCCTTTCAAGAGTCAAGAGGACGTCTGATTAAGAGCTGGTTGAACATTGTAGCCTATATTCACCCACAGCCACTAAAAAAGAATAAAATCTGTGCAAGAAGGAAGTCAGTTTGACCTACATACCTGTGAGAATTCCACATTAATTTCTGAGACTAATTAATTTTCAATTTATCATATCAGTTGTTTTCTTTGGTAGTAAGTAATAGAAATCAAACTTAGCTAACTTTAGCAAGTGGGAATTATTGTAAGGATATTGTAGGTCACAGAATTAAAATGAAAGCTGGGGAATAGCATGAACTGGGCACAAATGGAGGCCTTTCTAGAAGTCTGTATAAATGATTCTAGAGCAGGAACTGAATTATCAGAGTGCTCCTGCGAAGCTGGATGACTTCTTTCAATATCTCCTCCATCCTTGCATACTTACTCAAGAGTCAAAGTCTCAAGAAAGGGCATCTGATTGGTTGACCTCAGCTCCAGGTATTTGCAAGGATTTGACTTCAGGCTGAAAGGGAATCTTGTTTCCTTTTTAGTCTCAAAGATAAATTTCATCACATCTGAGTTCCAACCAGGCTCAGAAATTACTGTCTGATACATGAACTCTTAAAACTATTAGAATTAGGATCAACTGTCTCACAAATTATAATCTTTCAAACTTTATAGCAACTCTGTCCATTTCCAAACAAGTCTTACTTGAAGGCATATGAAAGTAGACCTAGTCTAATTGGAATTGTGTTGGGAAAGCTGGAACCATGATCACTGAGCCTTCCTTCAGGAATTTTGAATAGCTTTGAGTACCCTCTGAGGGTCCCCGAGGTTTCCAGGAACATAAATTAAAAATCCAATAGCTGAACAGTATGTATGAAAGTGCTTTATCAATTTGTAAGGCATTTGTATAGCTTAAGTAACAAAAATAATCATTATCTGTTGTTATATGTCATTGCTCATGTTGATTTCTACATGGTTTCAAATAATTCATTTAAAAACTTATTACACACATAACTTTTCCTGTCTCCTAATGTGTTCATTTATTATATTAAGATACCTTCCCCACCCTGTAACCCACGGGCCATAACTAAATTTATAATTTAAACTGAATCAGACACAAAACAGTCACTGATTATTTTAATATTAGGGTTTTTCAAGGACACATTATGAAAAAATTAAAATGCAAAAAGCAGCACAAAGTTAAATTAAATTATTTATTATGGAAAGATTAGTCAATCTAGTTACTTTCCTAAATTTTGCATGAATAAAATATTACAAAAAATTTCCTTTTGGGTGATCAGTATATGTATCAGAAACTCCCCAAAGAGGCTATATTAATAAAGTTAACTCATTCCATATTAATGCTCTAGGCATTTTAACAACATGCAAAGTGAAATATCCACCTCAAAAATGACATTAGTGGTAAGTTATTTCTTTGCTTCATGTGCACAATGGATAATTAGTTCAGGAAAAGAATCTCAGAGGGGGGAAAAATAGCCAACTGTGAAAGTCACAAATACTTTCCTTGGATTGGGTACAAATGCTATTCAGGCCAATACCAGGGATGCATAAAAATTCTTTCTATCCTATTTACAATTGAGTCTTGATTAGTTAGGAGCTCATTTTCCAGTTTGTGAATTATCTAGGTCTTTGATTCTTCTCTTCCCTCTGGCTGATTACCTTTCCCTATTTCTCTGCTCATTAGCACCTCTACCAGAAAGGGAAGAAAATCCAGGTGGGAAGAAAAAGTGAATTATACATGGACTTTTCTAAATACACTGATGCTTGTCTTAAAAACAAACAAACCAGCTTTTTAAATGTGAGTGTTATGTGCATGCTTTTATTTATTTTATTTTATTTTAATTTATCTTGGAGGCAGTATGTCTTCTTAGCAGAAGAGTGGGGCTTATGGTCAGACATTCTATTATATATTTATTCTAAACTATCACTTATTGCCTGAAAATGAAATGTCCTTGAGAAATTATTTAACTTCTTCTGGATCTCAGATTCTTATCATGAAGTGGGATGATATTCTTATGTTCTTTATAAGGATATTGTGAGATTAACTCAGAAAACTATAAACTGTCTACTACCAATCTCTGTATGAAATTAAGAAATGATCATGTATGAAATTCATAAAAGCCCTTTGTCAATTCTTAACTCTTACTTCTGCAACTTACCTTAAGAATCAGGCTTGCCTTGGGAAAGACTCATGGCCAAAGTTTGTCTGTTTTATTCTTTTTCTTCCTCTCTCTCTCTCTCTCTCTCTCTCTCTCTCTCTCTCTCTCTCTTTCTCTCTCTCTCTCCCTCTCTCTCTCTCTCTCTCTCTCTCTCTCCCTCTCTCTCTCTCTCTTTTTAATCTCCCTTTTCTCCCTAACAAGGCTGTGAAAGTTAGAAAGGACTGGCAAATATATGGTCATTTCTTTACTGATAAATTTCAATGACTGATTCTTCCCTATCTACTATTACAATTGGAAAACTCCAAGTTGCCTATGTGAATATATATTCTGGCCAAAAGGTATTCATTTTAATGTATTTTTCTTAACTTTGGTTCTAAACTAAAGAAACATTCCATAGAGGACAATTTTTAGTAATTTAAGGAGTTCATTGTACACAGGTTTAACTGTTCTACCAAAGTATATCTCATTTGTTATTGTTTAAGAAGGTTTGGTTGGTAATTAAAATAGTAGTCTGATTTGCTCTGGGAGCAGTCTCCATTTTATATGGTTTAATTAAAAACACATAATTGGATCATATTTGTTAGTCACATATACAACCTTAAATTTTGCTTAAACTGAATCATTTACCCAGCTATAAATAATGGTTTAAATGGAAAACAAAGTTATTAACATATAGAAAACAAAGTTATTAACATATAGAACAAAAACCTTTAAAACAACACTGTTTTGTGCATTTTTTTAAAAGCTAAAGAATAAAGAGAATGCTTTGAATAAATATCTTAGAAGATCTAAGGGGGAAAATATGAAATTAGTTTTCTGTGAAAAATAAGTCTCTGAAGAGTATTCCCTGTAAGATACAATGTAAAAGAATAAAATGCCTAATAGCAAAAAAAGAATGAAATCAGGAGAAAAAAAGGTAATTGTTATCAACAAGTTAAAAAAGAAAAAAAAATGGAAAGGAAAATAGGATAAGTAGTCTGTAACAAAGTTAATGCAGCACATAAAATTTGAATATCTCATGTGAAATAACCTTTATATTTCATCTTACATTTAGTCTTCTCATAAAACAGTGGTACTTTTTAAAAAAAATTGTTTTTAAGTAACCAGACAAAATGAGCTTTTCAAGAACAAAAATGTTACATTTTAGGGATCTGACTGGAAAAGTAAGGGGGAAGCAAGTGTTTCAAGTTTTACTTTATCCTTTTTCTCTCCTGGTTTCCCCAACACTTTAACAGAAGAAGGCATTGAGTTGAGTTCCCCACAAAAACAGAATACTGACTGATATGAAATATCACCAAGTCAATATTAAGGGAGTTAATGAAACAACAAAACTCTCCAGCTGTTTGAATGTAGACATTATTTCATTTTTTGGCATGCTCTGCTTATGTAGCAAACAGGTGCAACTTATAAATTGTTTCTACTGCCTGGCCCATGAACTAGCTTACATCAAGAAAGGGTCTATATCCAACATATCATTGCCATCCCCAAGGTCCTGGTCCTCTTTCAACATTGTTAACTGTGCCAGATGGTATACTTCCAAATTTAAGAGAAACGATTCTTACCCAAAAGGCAGTCTGATATATTACAAAATGAAGGGAAATTTGAGACAGATAGGTTTTTGGCTGACAATGCTTCTAAATGTGACTAAAAGGTTTCATGTATTTTTTTAAGATTTTTCTTTTACTGAATGATATGAACCACAAACATTTTAATGTCCCATGAAGCAGAAGCATAAAAATAAAACCATTTCTTTTATTTCATAAGTTGCATAAAGTCGTTTTAACTTCATGTTAGTTCCGATGTCTCAATAATGAAGTGAGGGTGATCAAAATGCTAGACAGTTTCGTGGGGGTTAATAATTGATCAGTGGCTTGAGGAACAAAGTAGGGATTGAAGAGTTGAGTGACAGGGTTTCAGCTATTCATTCTAACCTGGCTTTAAATCCCAGGGCACATCCTATGAAAACTGTTATTATAATTTTAAGTTGATTCTATTTTTCTTTATTTACAACCTACTTATTGAAGTATAACTGACATACAAAAATTGTACATATTTAAAGTGTACATCTTGATAAGCTTTGACATGTGTGTATACTTCTGACACCATAACATCACTACAGTCAATAAAATGCTTATTCCCATCATGCCCCAAAGTTTCCTTGTGCCCTTTTGTAGTTACTCCTTCCTGCCCTTTACCCAATCTTTCCACAAGGTGACCACTGATCTGCTTTCTGTCATTATAGATTAGTTCACATGTCCTAGAATTTTATATAAATGCAATCATAGCATGCAGTCTTTTGTTCCGTTCAGCTTCTTTTACTCAGCATAATTATTTTGAGATTAATTCATTTTGTTTTATATATTAATAGTTCATTCCTGGTTTAGCAGAGTGGTATTTCAGCGAATATATAACACATTTTCTTTTTTTTTTTGAGGTACCAGGCCAGGGATTAAACCCAGAACCTCGTAGGTGGGAAGCCGGCGCTCAACCATTGAGCTACAAAGGCTCCCCTGAGTTGTTTTTTTTCATTTGTTTTGCTTGTTGTTGTTTTTTTTTTTTTTTTTTTTTTTTTTTTTCATTTTAGGAGGCACTGGGAACTGAACCTGGGCCCTCCCACATGGGAAGTGGGTGCTCAACCACTTGAGCCACATCCGCTCCCAACACAATTTTTTAAAAACCATTCAGGTGTTTTAGTTTCCTAGCTGCTAAAAGACCTCACAATGGGAATTAATTGGTTTTGAGGCTAGGAGATGTCTAAAATCGGGGCTTCAGCAAGGCGATGCTTTCTCCCGAGAGACTGGCATTTTGACACTGACTGTTGGTGATCCTTGGTCCTTGGCTTTTCTGTCAAATGGCAGTGCAATTCATGGTATCTTCTATCTCTTCTGAGTTCCAGACTCCTTAACTACCTTTTCTGGGTTCCAGACTTCTTGACATTCAACTTCTGGTTACTCCCATGGCTTCTCTCTCTGTGTCCAATTTCCACTGCTTCTAAGGACTTCAACCATATCTGATAAGGTCCACACTCCTTTAGTTTGGGCCCATCTTAACAATATAATATTCAAAGGCCCTGTTTACAAATGGGTTCACACCACAGGATGGAAGTTGGGACCCAAACATGTCATTTCTGGGGGACATGATTTAATCCCCAACAATGAATATTTGGGTTTTTCACAGTTTTTAGCTATTACAAATAAAGTTGCTGTGAAAATTTCTGCACAATTCATAGGTGCAATATTCAAAATTCCCAAATGATGGAAGCAACTCAAGTTTTCATCAACAGACAAATGGATTTCAGCTCTGACAAGGAACAAAGTTCTGATACATGTGACAACTTGGATGAACCTTGAATATATCATGTTGAGTGAAATAAATTGAGATCATGGAAAATTTTTGGTACTGGATGGTGGTGATGGTAACATAACATTGCAAATGTAATGAACATCATTGAATTATATATCAGTATGGGTAGGAAAATTTAGGTGATATTTGTTGCTACAACAAAATTTAAAAAATAAACAAATCTAGGATTGCACAACACAGAGTGAACCCTAATATAAACTATGGACTACAGTTAATAGTACAATAATAATAATATTCATTCATCAATTGTAACAGGATTACCACACGAATGCAAAATGTTAACAATGGGAGCAGGTATATGGGAATTCTGTGTTTTCTGCATGATGTTTCTGTAAACCTACAACTTCTTAATAATAAAAAATAAAATAAGATAGAATAAACAAACAAAAAACTATATGGGAGTTCCAGTAGCTCCACTTCCTTGCCAGTATTTGTTATGATTTGTCTTAAATTTTAGACATTCAGTGAATATATACTGGTATATTATTGTGGTTATAATTTGCATTTCTCAAATAACTAATGATATCTAGCATATTTTCATGTGCTGATTTGGCATTCATAATCTTCTTTGGTGAAGTATCTGTTCAAATATTTTGCTTTTTTTTGGATATATTGTTTTTTGGTTATTTGTTTTCTTATTACTGAGTTTTGAGAGATTTTTAAAAATATTCTGGATAAAAGGCCTTTATCAGATATATGATTTGCAAGTGTTTTCTTCTAGATTGTGGTTTGTATTTTCACTTTCTGAACAGTATTTTTAGAATGGAAGTTTTCAATTTTGATGAAATCAAATTTATCCTTTTTTATTTTCCCTTTCAAGGACAATGCTTTTGGTATTGTATCTAAGAAAGAGTTGCCTACCCAAAGGTCATAACAATTTTCTCCTGTATTTTCTTTAAGGAGTTGTAGATTTTTGTTTAAGTCTATGGTCCATAGTGAGTTAATTTTTACATATGATGTTAGATAAGGATTGAAGTTTTATTTTTTTTGCATATGGATACCCAATTGTCCCAGCACCATTTGTTGAAAAGTCTACCTTTCTCCACTTTGCACCTTTGTAAAAAAATCAGATTTCCATACAACTACTTTATGGGTTGATTTCTGGAATCTCTATTCATTCCATTCATCTATTTCTCTATATTTATGCCAGTTATACACTATCTTGATTGCTATAGCTTTAAAATAATGCATAAAATCAAATTTTATAACTCCAACTCTATTGTTCTCTTAGAGTTGTTTTGGCTACTTCAACTCCTTTGCACGTCCATATGATTATAGAATCAGCTTATCAAATTCTATTGATATAGCAATGTATGTTTAGAGCAATATTGGGAGACTTGATATATTGTATCGTAAGATTTGACTCATCATAATAGTGAGTCTTGATCTATGACCATTGTTTTTCCTTTCATTTATTAAATCTTCTTTAATTTCTATCAGCATTGTATAGTAATGATTTTCAGTGTCTTTCACATCTTTTGTAAGATTTATCCCTAAGTATTTCATATTTTTGATGCTATTGTGATAGATTTAATTTTCAATTGTTTATTATTAGTAAATAAAAATACAATTGATTTTTAAAAAATGGATCTTGTATCCTGCAACCTTGTTAAATTTCCTAATTATTTAAAATAGAATTTTGAAAGGTTCAGGTTATTTGAGAAATGCAAATTATAGCCACAGTAGAATTTAGAATGAGGCAAGTGAGATATTTACCCTGGGTGCATAATTTAAAGGGGTGGCAAAAAAAAAAAAATCACTGTAATAAGATAAATAACATTATAATGTAATTTTAAAAATAACTCTGCAAACTACAGACTGAGAACTTACTGCCTGTTTTTGTAAATAAAGTTTTGTGGGATTTTTTATATGTTCCATTAGATTTTCTAAATAGACAATCATGTCATCTGTGAATAAAAACAACCTTACCTCTTCATTTCAAATGTGAATGTCTTTAATTTCTTTTTCTTGTCTTATTGAACTAGATAGAATCTCCAGTTCAATGCTTAATAGAAGTGGTGAGAGCAGATATCTTTTGTCTTATTTCTCTTAGGAAGAAAGCATTTCATTTTTCACCATAAAGTATGATGTTAGCCATACCAAATATGCCCTTTATCTTATTGCGGAAGTTCCTTTTTATTATTCACTTTCTGAATTATTTTTAAATTCATAATAAATGCTGGATTTCTTTAAATACTTTTTGCTGTTGGTTCTATTGAGATGGTTATATAGTGTATTTTATTTTATTATATAATAATATATATAGTTTTAGTTTTTTTATTTTCAAATGTTAAAACAACCTGGAATTCCTGGGATGAGTCCCCTTTAGTTGAATTGTATTATCATTTTTTATATAGACTTGGATTTCATTTGTTAACATTTGTTTAAAATTTTTGCACCTATGTTCACTGGTGATATTGGCCTGTAGTTGATACTGATTTGAACTGTCTTTGTCTTCTTGTGGTACCAGGGACTGGTTTCATACATCTCTCTCTGCTTCAATTTCTCGAAGAATTTATGTAGGACTGGTTTTATTTCTTTCTTAAATGGCTGGTAGAATCCACTAGTAGAAATGTTTTGAACAACAAATTCAATTTCAATTATGTTATCTATCCCTGCTTGAATCATCTTTCATAGTCTGTGTCTTTTAACAAATTTATCTGTATCACCTAAGTTGATGAATTTATTTGTATAAAGTTCTTTATAGTATTCATTTATTTTCCTTTTAACATATGTAGAAACTGCAGTGATGCTATCTCTCTCATTCCTGATATTGGTAATTTGTGTCTCTTCTTTCTTTTTCCTGATTCAATTTTTTAAAAAGACATCCAAAAAAATCTATATTGCTTTTTCTGCTATTAAAAGTAATATATACTCACAAAAATTCAAAAATACAAATACAAATAAAATTGTAAATACTCCTATAATCTGGTCTGAATCACAGATAGCTATTATATATGTTATATATATATATGTTGGTACTACAAGTGATTTCACAATTTTGATGGGCCATTTTGACATAGCTGCATCAAAACATTCTATTTTGAGCTAGCTAAGAGTAGATGACATGACTTGAAAGTTGAAAAAAATTAACTAGGTCTTGTGAATTTCTCCAGCACTGCTCAAAGGCCCAAGATGCAAGGCCAGAGGATAAAGTTGTTTCATAGGGTTAGAACTAGTGGGAATGGTATCTCATAAGGTCAAGGAGGTAAGGATGATAGGAAAAGGAGGGAGACAGTTAGAGAAGCATGGGTGAAGTGGAAAGATCATGGCCCACTGATTCAGACAGCTCCATTACCAGATTTACTGATTTTTTTCAAGGAAGCAGCTTTTCTAGCTTTTTTATTTTGTTTTCTATTTCGTTGATTTTTCCCTCTCATGTGTATTATTTCCTTCTTTAATTTACTTTGTTTGTAATTTGCTCCTCTCTTTCTTGTTTTAAAGGTGGCGGTTGAGGTCATTGATTTAACACCTATCTTCATTTCTAATTAAGGTATTTAGTGCTATAAATTTCTACATAAGTAAAGCATTGATGGCATTAGAAAATAATTTCTAATTTCACTTATGAGTTCTTCTTTGATTCAAAAGTTTTTAGAAGTATATTTATTTTGTAAATATTTGAGGATTTTCCAGCTATATTTCTGTTGTTGGTTATTAATAATTTTAGTTGTTAAAAACTCTTTTTTAAGTGTATAACTGTTTTGGAGTGTTATTACCTCTTGATGAATTGATACTTTCATCATTATGAAATAGCATTTTTGTCCCTGTCTATTCTCTGATATCTACTTTATCTGATATTAATAAAGTAAAATTTCATTTGATTAGAGTTAGCACAGTATATTTTTTTCCACTCATTTTTTTCCTATTTCTATCATTTATTTAAAGTATTTCTCATAGGCAGCATAAAATTAAGTCTTGCTTTTTTCCTTTAATCTTAAAATCTCTGTCTTTTAATTGGGATGTGTTGGGGATTAAATCATGTCTCCCACAAAAGGCTCATTCAGGTCCCAAACCCGTGAACCCATTTGTAAATAAGACCTTTGAAGATGTTATTAGTTAAGATGTGCACACATCGATTGGGCTTTAATCAGATATGGCTGAAGTCCTTATAAGCAGAGGAAATTTGACAGAGAAAGAAATGGCATGGGGAGCAGCCAGATGTTGGAAGTTAATGGAACCCAGGAGAGAAAGAAGAAGACGCCACTGTGTGCATTGCTATGTGATGGAAAAACCAAGGAACACCAAATACTGCCAGGCAGCCAGAAGATGCTAACCCTTGGGGGAAGCAAGCCTTCTAGCCTCTAAAACCATGAGTCAGTAAATTTACGACGTTAAGCAATAAATTTTATGGTATTTGTTTTAGCAGTCAGGAAACTAAAACAGGATGTTTAGACCATTTATAGTCAATATGATTACTGATGTGGTTAGGCATTTGTCCCATCTGTTCTTCATTCCATTTTCCTCATATTTCCTTTCTTTAGGACTGAATACTTTTCATGACTGCATTTAATACCCACTGTTGGCTTAACTATAACCCTTTCTTGTGTTATTTTAGTGGTTACTTTAGGGTTCAGTAACTTACCACATCAATAACTTACCACAATCTAACTGCAGTAATATAATACAACTTTACACTAGGTGCTAAAAGTTTATAATAGTGTACTTTCATTTCTCCTCTCTCAGTGTTTGTACTATTGTTTTCATACATTTTACTTTTATATACTTGGTAAACCCCTACACTTCAAAGGCTCATTCAGGTCCCAACTCCGTGAACCCATTTGTAAACAAGACCTTTGAAGATGTTATTAGTTAAGATGTGCCCACACTGAGTGGGCTTTAATCAGATATGGCTGAAGTCCTTATAAGCAGAGTAAATTTGACAGAGAAAGAAAAGGCATGGGGAGCAGCCAGATGCTGGAAGTTAATGGAACCCAGGAGAGAAAGAAGACGATGCCACTTTGTGCATTGCTATGTGATGGTAAAAAATCTCAAAGGTAGAGACTTATTGTTTAAACAGTCAATTCTCATCTAAAGTGAGTTAAATAATAAGCAAAATCCACATATTAAGCCATGTTATTACAAATTCTGGTGCTGTTCATTTCTTTGTGTACATACATATTTTGACCTGATATTATTTTCCTTCTGCCTGAAATTTTCTTATAACATTTCCTGTAGTATATATCTGCTGGTGATGAATTCTTTCAGTCTTTGTACATCTGGAAAAGTATTTATTTCACCTGTACTTTTGAAAGATACGTTTCTGGATTTTGAAATCTAAGTTGATTTTTTTTTTCTTTCAGTACTTTAAAGATATTACTCCACTGTCTTCTAGCTTGCATTGTTTCTGATCACAAAACACAGCAGTGGCAATTATATTTGCTCCCCTGGAGGCAATATATAATTTCTCTCTGGCTGCTTTTAACGGTTGGTTTGACCAATTATTACATAATTTGGTATAGTTTTCTTCATGCTCCCCATGCTTGGAGTTTGTTGAGCTTCTTGTTTCTGTGGGGTTTGTAATGTTTGGCAAGATTGGCAAAATTTAGGCCATTATTTCTTTATATTTTTTTCTGTACTCCTCAACCTCCTTTGGGAACCCCAATTGCACATACATAAATATATTTTATATTTTTTTATGTTATTTCATATGGGAGTATAAATCTGGCCCACATTACTTCATCTAAAAGTTGAAGTTGTCCCACAAGTCACTGAATGCATGTTTACTTTTATTTATCTGTGTGTTTCATTTCAGAGTGTTTCTTTTGCTATGTTTCATGTTTATTAATTATTTTACCTACAATATGTAACCTGCTATTAATAACCTCCAGGGTATTCCTCATCTCCTACATTGTAGTTTTCATATCTAGAACATTGATTTAGGTCTTTTTTCTATCTTCCAAGACATAACTTAGCTTTTAGAATATGTGGAATATAGTTATAACCATTTTAATGCCCTTGTCTGCTAATTCTAACATCTGTGTCAGTCATGGGTCAGTTTTAGTTGACTGATTTTTGTCCTCATTAGGGTTCATGTTTTCCTGCTTCTTTTACTTGCTGGATAACTTTTTATCAGAGACTAGACATTGTGCTTTTACGTTGTTTGATGCTGGGTATTTCTGTGTTCCAATAAATATTCTTGAGTATTGTTCTGGGTTACAGTTAAGTTACTTGGAAACAGTTTAAACCTTTCAGGTCTTGCCTTTATAGTTTGTTAGGCATTACCAAAACAATACTCAATCTAGATCTAATTATTTTGCAATACTGATTCAAGACTCTTCTCTTATGCACTCTACTAAATGCCAGTTCATCATTTGCCATTCTGACTGGCATGAACGGTCACTAGCCTTAGAACTATGTGAAACCAGGTAGCATTCCCTCTCATCCTCTCAAGCAGTTCTTTCTCCAATTTCCTAACATGAATGAGCTGATCAGCACTTTGCTAAATACCCAAAAGGGACCCTCTGCAGATCTTTGTAGCTTTCTTTGTACTCAGTGCTCTTCTTTCTGGCACTCTGTCCTATAAACTCTAGCCAACTTGGTCTCTCTGTACTCTCAGCTCTGTCTCTTCAGCTCAAGGAATTCTCTGCTTTCTGCCCGGCTCATTCTCTTTGCATTGTAGCTTGAGAAATTTTTCAAGGAAATAACTGGGGCAACAGCCATGCTCATCGCCATTGTATTTTATCTTACAATGACCACTGTCCTTATTTTCATGATATTCAAGATCTTTAAAACTGTTGTTTCATATATTTTATATATTTTTATGTTATTTCATATGGGAGTGTAAGTCTGGTCCACATTACTTAATCTCAGCTGCAGCAGCAGCTATTTTTGAGGAACTAGGAACATCCTATCTCATGAAAATATTTGGTTGCTTGGAGCCAGAAATAATTCATAGAATTGTGTGATATGTTGTGTATTCTGATTCATTTTGGCTGTGTGTGTTTTGTGGAATTAAGCTCATTTTTAATTTTTTTTCTTTTGCTTCTATACTGATATCAAGAAAATAACTGTCATTATTTAAGTTTTGTTTTATGGGATAATGTGGAGTCAAATGAATGAATGATATTAAAGCAGAAAGTTTAATGAATAAAACATTAGACAAGGAGTCAGAAGACCTTTGATGCTAAATTATGTATAATGAATGCAAATCCAGAAAAACCACTTAAAGGTATATTTAGGGAGTTAGTCTTTAATTTTTTAATTGGTCATTATTTCTAAAGCAATGCCTTTTATATAAACTGTTAATTCACAAATGTTTTGAAAATCCATTGGTCAATATATATCAAGAGCCATAAAAAGGCCTTTGACATGCCACATCTCAGAACATATTTCTAAAAAAATTATAAAGTAGGAATAAAAGCTAAATGCATATTCTACAAAATGTGTATAGTGGTGAATAGTAAGAAACACACACACACAAAATGACCAAAAGAGCAGAATGGTTAGGTAAGTTCTGGTTGATAAATGAAATAAAAATTATATATAGGCATTAAAATGATAATTTTGATGATTGAAAAAACAATACAAATGTGCTTGTAATATAATACCTTCTAAAATAAAGCATACAAAATTGTATCTAAATTATGATTTTAATCATAAAAATTAAATTAGCTCAGCATTGGAACAGCTACTATTTTCTTGAGCATTTACCAAATGCTAGCAAATGTGTCCAACTCATTATATGCATTATCTCATTTAGTCCTTACAGCAACTTTTGAGAATATACATATATTCTCAAAATATATATAGACTATATATATATATATATATAGACTATATTCTATATATATATAGAATATAGACTATATATAGTCTATATTCTAGACTATATCTATTCTAGAGAAGTGAAAACAGATGCTTGTTAGGATCAGTGGACATAGACTGTTTTCTCCTCTACTCAACTCTCACTTTTAAAATTTCCATTATTGTTCTGATTTGTTTGTTGGTTCTATTGTTTTGTGCACTAGATGGGTAATTTTTTAAAATTTTATTTTAAATAGGACCCCCGCCCCGAGATGGCCTCCTCATCTGTTTGCTCATTGTTTTTGCTCGTTGTCAGCTCATTGTCTGCTTGTTGTTTTTGGTTTTGTTTTTGCTTGTTGTCTGTTTTTTCTTTAAGAGGCACGGGGAAGCAAACCTGGAACCTCCCATGTGGGAGATGGGGGCCCAACTGCTTAAGCCACATCCACTCCCTACTCATTTATTTTTGCTCATTGTCTGCTCATTGTTTGTTTGTCTTCTTTAGGAGGCACCAGGAACCATACCCAGGATCTCCCATGTGGGAGGCAGGTGCTCAACTGCTTGAGCCACATCCGCTCCCTACTTTTAAAATTCAATAAAATAATGTCATTCAATACTCTGAATTAAGATTTGTCCTGTGTTCCTGTGTTTTGGCAAAGGAGGGAGGCTGAATCTATGTCCTCTTGAATTCATGAGTGATATTAGAAAATCACTGCCTAAGCCCTGGTGTGAAAAAAAAAAAAAAAGGTTCTTGGAGGTTGTGGTAGATTGAATCATGTACACCTACAAAAGACATGATCTTGATCTTACTCCATGTTCCTGTGTGCGGGAACCCATTTGTGCATAGGACCTTTGAAGGTGTTAACATTAAGGTGTGGCTAAATTGAATCAAGGTGAATCTTAATCCTCATGACTGGAGGCTTTATAAAGAGAGAAAATTCAGATGCAGTCAGGCAGTAGAAACTAAAAACTGGAAGAAACCAGAAGACGTTGAAGTCAGAAGTCAGAGAAAGCCACAAGAAGAGACCATAGGACAGAGGCAGAAACTCAGTTTTAACAAGCCGGCACCAGAACCTAGAGACTGCATGGAGAAAGCATAGCTAGTCCAGAGCTTGATGCTGGACTTCTGGCTTTCAAAAACCATGAGGCAATAAATGCTCAACCGATTGTGTTGGCAAACTAATTGCAAGGGTAGTTCCTGCCCCAGCTATGTCTGAATTTATTCAAAATAAATCAGTTTGGGAACACACAGATATGGACAGAAATAAGGACCTGACAAGCCCAAAAAATTCCAGAGGGAGCAAAGGAGGAGTCCTTCTTGTATAAGAAACCTCTTAAATTTCTGCTTGTGAATTTAAGCATATTTAAGAAATTTAAGAAACCTCTTAAATTTCTGCTTGTGAATTTGGCATATGAATGGAGAGAAAAAAATTAAGTTAATGTTTACACTTTACAGGTTCTGTGGTAAGAAAGCAAAATTTACTACCTTGCCCTGGCCATTGCTGATATTGAAAACAAATATATTTGCATCTGTTACTAAATTTTATTTTTCTAAGCAGGATGAGAGAGAAACAAATATCCTCCTATTTCTAATGAGTGGGACTTAGTTATTAATACTCCATAGAAAAGGAAGCACATTTCTGCTAAGACAGCCTTGGAGGAAACTATAAGAAAACTATACAGGGATTAGCGGGTAATAATCATCCAGCAAATAAGCAGTGAACATTCTCTGCTAGGATTAGACCTCAGGATTTGACTCTATCCCTCATCTTCCTTATTTTTGAATACAAAACTGAAAATGAGGGTAGGTAACAGTTCAAACCAAGGTCAGAACTGAGTCACTGATACTGTTTTCTATAGACAACTATATTCCTATAAAAAGGATAGAAGTGTCATGTGCTGGGGTTAAGGCCAAAATATTGGTTAGTTGATGGCAGAACTTCTTTGTCAAATAGAAAGGTTTTTATTTTCCTTTTTTGAGAGTCTTACATTAAGATTGTTCATTATAATTGGCCCATCTGATTTGGAAGGTGAGGAGGCACTGGAATGACATATCTTCTGAATTCCTCAGGCTCCTGAGGATGAAATGGAATACCTCTTTAAGATATAATGGCAAGATTTCCAGTCCAAGCACCTTCACTCACTAGCAGTGTGAGTCAGGGCAGTATCATAATATCTCTAAACATTGGTTTCCTCATCTGGGAAATGGGGAAAACCTTTCTTTCACAGGTAAAATGCATGAAGCCCTGAGAACAATGTCTGGCACATATTAATGGCTTCTAGTAAATGGTTTTGATATAAGAGTTTTGCAAATATTTAATGATATGTGTAAAGGAACCATGACTAATGTTGTCTGTGTTTGCAATACAATCAAGTGATGAACTTTATGAAGAAAAATAGACACACACTTAAACATATGTACCCACATACATACATACATGCATACCCACACATATATCTATATATATATTCATTGGATCCACCCCAGCATAATTGTACTAGGAGAGGGGTAGGGACTAAGCATAACTTCTCTTTTTAAGTTCACCAGGATATTCTAATGTACAGCAAGAGTTGAGAGCCACTGGACACATGTTTTTAACCTGAGGTCCATAAATGCCTTGACAGAATACAAGAAACCTATAAACTTGGATGGGAAGAAATTATACCTTTATTTTCACTAACTTCACACTGAAGTTTAGCATTTCCTCAATTATAAATGGAACACACCACAGTAGAATTATCAGTACTTATAACTTTACTCCAACAGAATACCATCAAGCCATTGTTGCAGATACCTCAAGATGTTATTCATGCTCAATGCTACATTAAAATTACAGTAGTTATTAGAGCTGCTACCATATTGTCATTAGTGCCTTAATGAGAGTAGCATACATTACAATAGCACATATTTTAAAAATATTTTGAGACTTTAAAAAGAATATAATAGGAACTTTTATAAATTTTGCTTTATGCATTTAAAAATATTATTCTGAAAAGGGGCCTTAAGCTTCACCAGACTGCTTAAAGGGTTAAGAATTCTGTATTTAGGGCTATTTGTTAAAAGCATCTTCAGGAATGCTGATGAAATTCAACTTCTTTGGCATAATATGTGGGTTGTTCATCTCTCAGTAATTAACTGAGGAGGGGTTTCAGCAGAATCGAGGTATATTGTAAGAATGTACTTTCGCATCAGTTGTTCTTCTTTTATTAATTTCTCTAACAAAGTCCTCATTCCCTTTTTCTATATTCATCAGTTGATTTACTTCTAAATCCCAATCTTTTGCCTAACTCTTATTTTTAGCTGCCACAAATAGATAGAAAATGACAGTCTTTGCTTGCTAATTCAGTGCATTCAGACAAAGTATAGCAGGTATTTTTTTGGAAAAAAAATTTCCAAACCTGTACTGTATGATTTATAAGGTTTTTGCTGTGAGAATGAAAGGATTCACTTAAAATCGATTTCTGTAAGCCCTAATTATACAGGACATTACATAATAAGTTTTGCAAAATCTTAGCTTAGGAACGAAAAACTCTTAGTTAATAATAAATTGTCACTACAATAATTAGAGTGCTGAATTTAATTCACAGACAAATAAAAGAAAAACTTGAAAGCAAAACAGAATTCTAGTATGAATGTAAGCTTTGGTTTTACTCTGTGACAATTAAGAAATAACCCTTTACAATATATTTCAGGGGTCTCATTATAGTCAAGAAGTTCTTCCAACTCTAATCTAAATCCCTCCAGGTCACGGTCAACTGGTGCCTACCCTCTCTAGAAACAGAGACACTAGCTGCTGCTATTAGCTGACATGTATGACCCGAACACAATTTCTTTTTCAGAAAAGTTAGGCCTTGTTTAGAAGCTGCTGCAGTGGGTTGAATTAACCAATCCCTATCATTAAAGGTGGCAGCCATGCACTTGAGAATGATGTGGGAATACTCCAGTGAGAGTGATAATTAAACTTGGAAAATGAAGGGTCACCTTTTTTCATTCAGCTCATTGGGTTTGGCATCAGAGTAATTCCAAAACAGTGGGGGATATTCTACTCTCAGCATGGCAATATCTAGGTGCACACACATTATTTCTTTGGGTTCAAATGGGAATGCATTTTTAATTGTATTTAAAATGTTATCTTTGATAAAGGGAATAAAAATGTTAGAAATTAATTCAAAGAATAGGGAAAAGGAATAATGAGTAAAATCTAAATTGGGAAAGAATTTGAAACAAGAAGAGCATGCATTGTTTGCTCAGAAAAAACAAGCAAGCATTAGTGAAGAATACTGTCACTAAGAAAATTGAAAAGAACATTTAAACATACAGTATCTCCTTTTATTTGGCAGTGGAATCACAAAGTGAGGGTCTCGTTTCAGGTTTTTATCCATTTATCATCATTTCTTCTTGTCATTTCTTGGTGGCCATTACTATAACATCTTACTCCTGCCCCAAAGAGGGCAGAAAGTGTAATGTGAGCTCAAGACAAGCCATTAGTGGGCATTATATTTGAGGAAAAGGGATATTTTTACACACACCGGTTTATTGAAATGCTAATGAAGTAATATTTAGAAAATTATATTGTATAATGTTCTTATGTTGAAAGAAAAACAAAATTTTTAAGGACAGGAAATGATATTGAAACAGAGGGAGGTACATCAGAGAACACTATTATTACACAGGAGCATGGATACTAACCCTAACTGGACTACTGAAAAGAAAGTAGTATCTGTAGATTAAAAAACTGTCAGCAACACATAAAATCCACAAACAAAGAAATTATTATTTTTAAACCCGATTTTACTGCAATAGCTGTGCATGGTTCAGCTTTTTAAAATAAGGCTTATAAATGATTGTTGACTCATTTAGTATGCGGCTGTTAAAATTATTTGCTAAATTATTTGCTATTGAAAAAATATTAAACTATATCAGAAGATATTCTGCCTCAGGTTTATATTTTAAAAGATTTATAGTCTGCCATGTCTTCCTGAGGTCATCACCTTCATAAATACTAGCCACCTACAGTAAAAACCAACTCAGTAAAGTGAGTATTTCATTTCTCTTTCTTCTGCTTATGTAGATACTTCTTCCATCTACATGGCACCCATTTATAACAAAGCCTCATTTTGTATGGATTTTTATGAGCTCTTGAGCTTTTCTTTCTTTCTTATCTTTCTATGCATCAGCAAAGCAACGGGCAGATTCTTTAATAAAATATATTATACACATTAATATTTGTAAGCCTATGAATTAGATGGTTAAATAAACATTCACCAACTTAGGCCAATTCTCTTGTTTTAGACGTTAAATCACACTTACATTGTCTGGAAAGTCAGCCTTTAGTTCGGTGACACTTTGACACCAATATGCAGCCGTTTTCTCACTGATGAGCTCGATGTTCAGGAAGGAGCTTTGTCCAGGGCCATACACAGGGCCAGAGGTGGTCCCCCGGGTGATTCTGGGTGAAACATTTGTCACAATGTCCTGATGAAAAAATAAAGATACTGGGTTTCCTCTTGACAAAGAAAAACTATCGTCTTTATTATATGCTCATTTCCATGTGACAATATTTTACCAATTCCCTTCTTCCATTGGTACAGAATAACTTTTTAATATACTTTAAATTACAGTTGAACATAAACTATTTACAAATGAAAGGGTAAAATGAATATTTACTAGTTTTAGATGAAACACTTTCTGTAATTCTAGGATTGGCATAGTGAAAAAGCAATATGTATGTATTTTTTAATTCAGTTACACTAGTTTTGCACGTAAACATTTTTAATTTGCTTGCAATTAAATAATAAATAAAAACATGACAGTTAAAATTTAACAATATCATTTCAGTCTATTTAATCTAAGTATTTCCAATCAGATTTTAACTCCAAGAGTTAATGTTTGTAAGGAATTTTTTCCCCCTAAAAAGTAATTTCAATGTAAATCAGATAACAAATGCATAATAGTATTACTGGCTCATCAAAATTTAACACATACTCAAACTAACTGAGTCAAATTACCTACAAGATTGTTAACTATAAATTCATATTCAAAGAAAAGAAATACACTTTCCCAAGAGTGAAATGATATCAATAACTTCCTGGTAGCTATAAACAGTAAACAGTAAAATTAACTTGCTTGTTAAGTGTAATTAACAATCCACAACTCCTTCTAAAGCTACATTAACAAAGAAAAGTAACATTCTTACATTATTTAAAACTAAAAAGAATCAATAAATGAAATATTTCTTTTGCCAACTTCCAATTAAAATTAATTTTGAGTAAAGGTCATTTAGCTAAAGATTTATCAGAATTAGTCATTTAAGTACCCCTCCTCACCATCTTGTCACTTTTAGTGAGATAACATGAACCCCCATTAGTATATAGCAATTAAGGTCAATTTACATATTTTAATTAAGAACCACCCCATATAAAACAATTAGCGTAATAGGCATACTAACTGGATTTCATAACATTTGGACGTTTTTCCAACTAGATAGACAGGAAACCTTAATTAGCATTAATTAGTGCTGATCTGCATATGTTTGATAAGGCATACCCTTGCCACAAAAGATTATTTATTCCTGAATCTGCCAAATGCTACAGTTGCAGAGGATAAAAGGACTTTTCTTCACATTGCATGTTAATTTTGGGTAATTTACATTCACTTTTACATTTGAATTAGTATATTATAAAATAAATGGTATAAATATTACAATAAAACCTCCTTAAATATGTATATTTTTACTTATAGGAATCATGCCAGTTAATTTTTTACTAATTAAACCATTCCTGTCTTATTGTAATCATTTGTAACACCACCAGCCTTACTCTGATTTACTATAGTGAAACCATGTTACACAATCCAAATGGGTAAAATGACAAGTAGAATCACTCCAGGAAGCTGAAGGCTGGTGGGTCAAATGTCTATCTTGGCAAATGCTTAAAGTGTGCTCTGTATCCCAGTAGGTGGCTTTTCTGTAGCTCAGCCAGTACGCACGCCAGCAATATCAAGGTCTGAAAAGACACCTCTGGACGTTTTCCACTCAAATGAGGCTGTTTTTCTAATTTTCAAAGGCCACATTCTTTAGCCTTGAGGTCCAAACTAGGCCACAGGTTGTGTCTGCAGAGGAGCACTTGGCCGAAAAAGTGAGTAGAGGACCCAAGTAGCGGTCTACAGCCCAGGCACTAGGTCATGTCCATAAAGGAAGAAGCACCTTAGTTTTAACTGGCCTACCCAGAGGGGGCACTGTTTTATAATTCATTGGCCTAAAAGGGGGGCTTTCTGCTCATTCCACAAAATTGGCTCTTGTGCCTGCAGCATCCCTGTTCCTGCCTATTCTTCAGGTCTTACCTTTGACTTCTGTCCTTTGGGAAGCCTTTTTGACTTCTCCAACTCCATCATGTCTTAGTAAGATGCTCTAACTCATGTCACCATAGCAATGTATACCTTCCCTAGTTGGCACTCTTATCACTCTGTATTATGATTATCCATTTTCTTGCTTGTACCTTCCACTAGAGAGTAAGCTTTGAAAGAGAATAAACTATATCCTGTTTGCTATTATACTCTCAGCTTCTAGCCTAGCTTTCAGTAAGTGTTCAAATAATGTTTCTTTAAGAAGCCTACATGAAAATCCCAGGCACTAGAACAGGTATTGTCCTGAAACATGGGAACTATAAAGTATTTATTATTAGCCCTATTCAGTTCCTCAATAGACATGGATTTGGACACTGGTTCTATGTTTGGATCTCTTTGTACTACTCCATTCCTCTAGAAGTGAGGTCTTTACTTGCTTCTGTCAATCCTTCAGCTGCGCTGAACACAGCCCCTCCTTGGCTAGATCCTGGTACCAGACTGTGCTGATGATATAGACTGCTCTACCTCCCTCTCCCATTCCCGCTTACTGGAGAGCCTCCAGGATTGGAAGTAGGCTTGAACTTCACACCGTGACTTCTAAGACCTACTTGAGTGCTGGTCTTATACTGCCAGATATATCTAATCTCTAGGACCCAAACAGAATGGCCCCATTCAAATACAACCCAAATCTTAGGCTTTTCTGGGTAGAGGTAGATGTGAACTCCTAACCTGGTTCATTGCCACCCACTTTTCAAGTTCTTAATCCATATGTGGTTGCCTCTGTGTCTGGGTCCTTCCTGGACCACATCTTCAGAGGAGATGTAGGATTTGTGAGAAATGTTTAATATTAAATGAAAAAGACAGAATAGAAGAAAGTACACCTATACTGACCATGGAGAAACTTAATAATCCAGTAATTCTAAGCCATATGCCATTTACAGTAGCCCTCCTAATAACTAAGCCAGCAACCCACAATAGCCAAAAGAGTCAATAAGCTGACATGCCTTAACTGGAAGACATCAAGAAAATACTTCTTTCTTAAAATGTCTCCTAAGGTGTGATCATTAAGAGTGATACCTTAAAATATAAAATTCCACCATTATGAATTTATCCTTTGTATATTATGAGTTAAGTTTATTGTTAGTGTTGGTATCTTATTTTTCTCTTCCACAGTCCTGTGTTAACTATAAATGTCCCAAAGGAAGGTTATCAATTAACTCCTTCACCAAGATAATAAGTAGGAAGTATAAGGCAAATCAAAGGGAAATTTAACCTACTTTATGATAAGGAATGTTTCTCTAAACAAGTGAGTTTTCTCTCTCCTTAATTCAGGCAGAAAAAAAACATTTTTAGTAAATGTGCAAATTATAGATGCTTACTACGTAAAACTTGTCAAATATCAGGGACACAATTGCTACTTTCACAGCAATTCAAAATTTCACCATACTTCAAATTCAATGAGTGTCACAATTCTAATATCATCATCTAGTAATAAATCAGTAACAGAAGTGTTATTATAAGTTTCTTTCCCAAAGTCATCATGGTTGCTACTACTTTGCCAAACCCTCCTCCTCTGACTTGTGACTTATTGGAATTTTTTAAATTAAATGAAAGATAAATGAAAACTTGGATACAATAAATTATCCTTGGTTACATGTTTAGAAGTTAGAGCTTCAATAATTGGACAATAAGTTACTAAAGCTTTTGACCTAGGAATATTAGAATTTGAACATGACTTTATAAGAGAATATTTTCTTTTAATATTTAGTAGCTAAAACATATTAGCATTGCTTAAGGGAGTTAATATAACAAAATAAACATATTCAGGAATAGAATAGAGAAGAGTTCATTCTATGCACTAAAGAAAATGAATTACCACAGCTCTACTCTTCCAGGCATTAACAATATTCAGATTAAAAGAACAATGTTTATCAATAAGAAGGTTTTATGTGGTATTGTAACTACCACTGTAAAACTTAGTGACCTCTTAACATTTGATGTAATGATAGTGATTTTTCAGCGTTAGAAAAGAGATTTAAAAGGTAAAGAGACTAATCACATTTGTTGTTTAAATTCATTTACTTGACCTCTCATACTAACAAACTATACTGTTTCTACGGTTACAACTGTAGGATTAAGATAATTACAATGAAGACTACAAAAAGAATTGGAATCTAACAAAATTGAATGGAAATGAAAAATAAAATGTTCAGAGTACATCATCACTACATATACCATCATGGATAAATTCTAGAAATATTGAATGGAAAGAACAAGCTAAAGGAGAAGACATAGAATATACCTCAAACAAGCAAAAAAATCAAAATACTGTTTAATGATATATACTTATGTGATTTAATAAGAAATATTGCAAGACCAAAAGCAGTTTTATGATATGTTACACTACAGTTTTAATTTTTAGATTGAGCTAACGAATGTTATTTTATTTTTAACTATGTAATCTCACTCCTGTATTTCATGGCATGTGGCTGTGTGCTGTTTCTTATTAATAAAAACTATCTTTAGTCACAAAGCAAATTCCTGTTTTCCATTCCCTGGCAAGTTCTTGTTTTTCACTCCCTAATAAGCTTTTGTTTTGTTTCTCCCCCTTATCTAAAACCTAATAAAACATACACCGGATGGAGAAGCCTGAGACCAAGGACACTGGAAGGAGCACAAAGTGGGCAACAACAGTGGCTGCGAGCTCACCCCTTCTCCCCATCCTCTGATGCCCACTTTTCAGACCCAGTTTGAAGGTGGACTCAGCCATGGCATCCCTTTCCCCACCTCTCTCTGTCTAATTCTGATTTAAAAAACTTGCCCCCTTTGTTAACGGAGGCAAATTTGAGACTTTGTCTCCTGACCTCCACCGGCTTAATAAAACTCTTTCCCTTGTGTGATTAAACCTTGGTGTGGACTCCAATTCTCTGTGCCAGGCAAAAGAATCCAGAAAACTTGTGTGTGACCCTTTCAATATCAGTAAGGAAGTGACGAAGAATAATTCAGGATAGTAATTACCTCTGGTAGTAAGTAGGCAGATGCTGCAGGAGATATTGGGGGTAGTGGAGCAGAAAAACCTTTCTAAAAGTATTAGTGAATATAATTTTAAAGAGACTTCATTTAAAACTGTAGAAGCATCTAGTAAAATGTATAATTTGTTCTTGAGCTAAGCGGCACTGTAGTGTATCTTGTTATAAGCAATGGAAAAAGTTTTATCAATTTACCTGAGAACCCATTACTAAAACCTTAGGGATATTTGTCCTTTTTAAAAATTTCAAGATTCTTCTATGAATTTGCTTGTTTTGTCAAACAAACTTCTTTAATTATTTGGTTTTATAAGTCAGGGTTTCAAAAATGAAATGCACTGAAGAACAAATTGTCTATAAAATATATCACTTTATAAATTAGTATGATTTAACTATACATTATTCCATAAAAGAGAAGAATCACTTTGCAAATAAGTCTAGCAACAAATGTCCTGTTACATAATATGATTTCTATCATTATAAATCAGACATACTGCTATCCTGGGAATAACAAAAACTAAAATAAAATTCAACAGTGGTTCACTTTCCAGTGTAACTTGCTATTATGAAAGAACTCTCTGTTTTATTTTCTTCATGAACTAAATATATTAATAATTGATTCCTCCTTAAATAAACTTTATAATGATGAGAATAATCTCTATTTGGTTATATTGGAGTTTGGAAGTGGGTTATGATGAGCATTTGTTCTCCATATATAAATTTTTTCATCTTTGGTGGCTTATAAAAAACTAACACTCAAAACCTAAATTAGTAACAATTCACCACCTACAGTATTGATCCATTTCCCATTAAGAACTTTAAATCTGTCTCTACTTGTATGAAAAATACAATAAGCAAGAATAACAATGTTATTCTACAAATATAAGATAAACTATAAGAGAAGCTGTGACATTGATGCAGAAACTAAAATAATTAAGGTTTTGATAACACAAATCTTTCATATACATCATCTCATTTAATCCTCACAACAATATCACCATGCTATTAATGACCAAAAAGAGTCTTAGAGAAATTAATGTGACTTGCCCATGGTTGAACAGCTAGTGAGTATTAGAAAAGATACTAGAATTTGGGTGAAGTTATGTGTTAAAAATAATAATGATTTTAGTGACTTTTCATCCTTGCATTATGTAAACTATTCCTTTCTGTTACGTAAAATACACTCACTTTACCCCACTTTGTTGTTGTTTTTTTTCAAGTTGATTTCTTTTTCTTGAAAATAAAAGCATTCCCAGTTATTATTACATCAAATATTAAAAATGAAGCCATGCAAAATTAAGTGATGTTTTTCTATCTCTTCTCTCTGTTTCTGTCTGCATATGCTTCATCCTTCTTTCTATAGAGAGAGTGTCTTCTGCCTCAGATCACATGATAAAACATAATCTCCTGACAAGTCCCAAGTTTACAAGTTACAGGTGCAGCCACCCCCAAAAATGTATAATTTCTCAAACCCAATTTTAATCCCTGATGGTAAAGACTCTGATGGATTTAACTTGGCTTAGACATTTAAATGGTCTAATTAATTGTGTCCAACAAGGTTGAATCAGTTATAATTCACATAGATGTTAGAGGGCTCAATCACATCAACAAAGATGGAATAACTAAGAGCTGGACAGATAGTCACAAAGGGGTCTACAATACCAGGAATAGTCTATGTAGGTTCACCTTAGAAAGTGTAGAAGAAAATATCATGTGAACTCAAAGTATAATTAACTAGGAAAATGACTATAAAACAGATATAATGTTTATCATTTAGTAAAATGAAAGCTCCTATAGTATTGACTCAACTACAATAATCCATTTCCTATTCCTGTGACACATGATCTTCAAGATCAAATTTCTAAGAACCTTAGAAATACTGACATGTTTTAGGATACAACGGGAATTTTAGAATTCCAATGCATTGGTATTTGGGAGTGTCAACACCAAGTGTCACATAGTGCACTACTCAATCTTAGTCTTGGGCTGGACTGAATTGAATGAATTGATTCCTTGTGTAGGGAGGATAAGATAGTGGAAGAAGTAGGAGGAGTAAAACAAACAATAATAACAAGAAAACACTGGGTTCCAGAATGACTAGAAAGTCAAATTCAACTTAATTAAATTTAAAGAGGGGAGTAATGAATGGAAACTGACTATGCTGAATGTCTACTAAAAGGGAAGAAACTTACTCATGATCTCCAGTGCTCACCCTGGGCCAAACCTCCCTCACCTTTTGGAAAGCATCAAAAGTCTGTTGGATCTGGTTTCTATCTACTCCAAAAAATGGAGGCTAATTTTCTGTTTTATATATAATTTTCTCTCTGACTCTGGTAAAATACTAGGCCACATACTCATGCAGCTATTTACTCTTCCTCTTTCTCTTTTCTGAAAAACTCATACCCTAAAAATGATTAGTTTTGTTCTTTAGCTTTTTCATCTGTCAAGTGAAGTAACTATTACTATACCACAGAGATTATAGGATATAAAATGAAATAATATAGTAATATCTGACATGTGATATTTGGTAAATAATATTTGTTCATGCATAAACTCACCAGCTTAGGAAATAGTCAAAATTTAAGTTGTGAAATTTCAGACAACTGGCTTTAACTAGAGCATGGGATAAAACTGGGAAAGCAATAGGAAATGAAGATGGGGAGATTGTAGAGAGTTAGGTCAGATTGTAAAGAGTCTTGAGTGACTGTTTGAAGGAGTCCAGACTTTTTTTGCAGGCTTTGAGAATCCATTGTGTTTGTTCTCCTATTCAAGTTATTAATACCAATAGCTCACAGCAGCTGTGCATTCACAGAGATAAGTCTTACAAGAAATAGATGAAGAGCTTTTTCAGTGCTGATATCAGATGGATTAGAACGTGATTAATCAACAGACAGACTGATTAAATTATTGGGTTCACTGTTCAGATAAGAGGTTTTGGATATACTCTGCCAAACTGTAATTAACTTAGAAATTTCTGCTGGCCTGCTTATAAAATGATCATGTGATATGCTTTGAAGAAATCTTTTAAGGCCCAGAATAGCAGCTGTGAAGGTGTAAGCATGAGTCAAATCTAATCATTATTAAGTATCTTCAACTAGTACAGCCAAATTTTCATTGAAAATGATATTTTCAAAAAAGTTTACAATTTATAAAACTCTATAAATTCCCCTGATCCTATACAGGAGTCACTGAAAATGAAATTATTATTATTTAAGAAAGGGAGTATCTAAAAGAATCATGAGTTTTGTTTTCACAATAGAGGGAACATGGTATTGAGAGAAACCCGCCCCCCCCCAACAACAAAGAAAGCACATCAAAAATAATGGATAAGATATGGAAAAATAAAATTATGTATGACTAAACTGGTGTCAAAGTAAGGAAGTTTCTCAGTGATAAGAAATGACAGCAAAATAGGGATCCATAAGAGAAATCTTGCTGGAGCATGATGTTTGCCCTCAAGGTTTCTGACGTTCCCTGGGGGGTCTAGACCCTGGGTTCTAGTGGTTTCCAAACACCTGAGACAACAGATAAAGCCAGGGACCTTAGCATGGTAGTAAGGAGATTAGAAATATCCATGTAAAGCTAGGACCAACACAAAGTGATACTCTCAATTTGTGGATTAGAAAATAACTAAAGGGCAATATTGGGATAAGTGTCCAGTTCAGCTTTATTATGGATAAATAAGAAAGTAAAGGGAAAAGTCTCCCTTAAGAATTCAAACTATCTTTGTAGGACCCCAAACCCTCAAATAGAATATTTGATTTAAAGGTGGTTCCAGGTCACAGTGGATCTAATAGAGGCAATCTCTTGGTAGAATATAATCTACCCCAGTCCACTTCCTCTGAAATCCCCAGAGATTAATTTCCAAGGAAGGTGAACTCACAGTAAAAGAAAACCACTAAACACACAAGAACAAGGCATCATAAGTGAAAGTCAATAGGAAGAAAAAAACTACCAAATCAGATCCACATGCAAAAAATGCAGATAATAGGATTATCAGATATAGAATATTAAATCTAACATTATATTAAATATTAATCCTTTATATATATAAAGGATTTGAATGTGTAATCAAGGAATAAGAAACTCAAAGCTCACCATGAAGACTTAAAATATAACCAATAAACTTTTTAGAAATAAATAAATATCGTAGTTGGAAAAAAAAAGAGATAACCACAGTAGTTTAGGGTGAACAAAAGAAGGATTAAACATAGCTGAAGAGAATTAATCAACTGGATGTTACAACTAGGAAAATTACCTGAAAGTCAGCACAGAAAAATAAGATGCACAAACATGATAGGGAGATTGAAAGATGGAGGAGAGACTGAGATGGTAAAGAAAAAATCTAATTGGAGTTCACATGAAAATGATGGGGAAAATTAGAAGAGGCAATATATCAATCGATATTATCAGAGAATTAAATAAAATTGATGAGAGACAATAATCTTCAGATGCAGAGACACCAACAAACTGGGGGTGGGAGATAAATTAAAAAAAGAAATTGATACCTAGAAGTCTTGTAGTAAATAAAACACCAAAAAAAAAAAAAAGAAGAAGAAGAAGAAGATTAAAAAAGTAACCAGAAGAACCAGCAAGATGGTGGCAAAGTAAAAGAGCTCCAAGAATCAGCTCCGCTGCTGGGCAGTTGGTGATCACCCAGTGCTATTTATAGCACTTATTGGGGGGCTCCAGGAAACCAGAAGTGCATCCTGCAACACCCTTGAAAGAGTGGAAGGGGGAAATTGCCCATCCGCAGAGAAGATTCGTAAGTAGAGCACTCCACGCCAGAGGGAGGCTGGTGCCCATCTTTCACTAGGGGGATGGGGGGGCAGTTAGGTACCGACTTCAGCTGCTGATTGGTGGGTTTGGCGGACCAAAGTATAATCCTAAGAACAGCTCAACTTTGAACCTGTCCAAGTGAGAAAGAGGCCAGTGGCTGCCCTCTTAACTCCATACCTGACATGAGGGGAACTGGGGCTGACTGAAAATCACAGTGCTGGTAGGGAATGGCTTTTTTTCCATCTAGATCAAATTGCTGCTCTATCCTAAGCCCGAGGCCCACCTTGGGCAGGGAGGAAGTTGGAGGGAGCTGCTCCAGCCTCTCTGGGAAATTACCGGCCATGCCCCGGAGGCCTGTGATCATCCTACTTTGGCAGTGCAAGCCACCCCAGGAGCTATTCTGAGGCAGGAATTGGAAGCTCCATTTCCCAAAAACAAGGAAAGATGAGACGGTTGACCATGGATTTCAGCTACGGATTAGTAAATTCGGCTGGCTAAAGTATAACCCTAAGAAGAGCTAAAGTTTGAGCCTGTCTGGGTCAGGGGGAGGCTGGTGGCTGCCATTTTGACTCCACCCCCAGCATGAGGGGAAGCCAGGCTGACTGAAAAATCACAGTGACGGTAGAGACCAGTTTGTTTCACCCAGATTGCTTGCAGCCTTAGCCTAGTCTTCAGCCCCACCTCTAGCAGGGAGGAAGCTGACAAGCCCTGAACCAGCCTATTCAGGTAACTGCAGGTACATTTAGCTGGGATAAACTGAATAATCGGAAGTCTACCAGGGCAACTGCAGTCATCTTGGACTTGCACTACATAGATTGCTGCCCACACCTGCAGCTCCATCCCTGTCCAAGGCAGGGGAGAAAGGGGCATGAAGCTTCATCAGCCTGTCTGGGCAACTACAGCCTAGTCCTGCATGAGATGGATTATTCCAGACAGCTGTGGCTCTGTCCCTACCCCTGGCAAAGGAGAAAGTTCGGAGAAGCTTCATTCATCCTTGGGGCAATGAGGGCAGCTTGAGCCTCCACAGCTTATAGCACCAATTACATCCTTGGCTCCTACTATATAGCCAGCAAGGGAGAAGGGCAGGAAGCCCTAAACTAAAGAGAAAAACTGCACCCAGAATAAATACCCTAGTAAGCCAGATGCCAAGACACCAGCAAAAATTACAATCCACACCAAGAAACAGGAAGATATGGCCCACTTAAAGGAATAAGATAAGCCTCCAGGTGACACAAAGGAGTGGAGACAACTAATCATAGATGTTCAAACAAATCTCCTTAGCAAATTCAATGAGATGGCTAAAGATATTAAGGATATTAAGAAGACATTGGATGAGCACAAAGAAGAATTTGAAAGTATATACAGAAAAACAGCAGATCTTATGGGAATGAAAGGTGCAATAAATGAAATTAAAAGTACACTGGAATCATTTAATAGCAGATTTGAAGAGGCAGAATAAAGGATTGGTAAGCTTGAAGAAATGGCCTCTGAAAGTGAACATACATAAGAACAGATGAAGAAAAGACTGGAAAAACTTGAACAAGGTTTCAGGGAACTAAAGGACAACAAGAGACGAGCAGCAAGGTAAAAGCAATGCATAATGTATAAGAGATACCCAGTAAGATTAAGTGCTGATCTCTCACCAGAAACCATGGAGGCAAGAAGACAGTGGTATGATATATTTAAGACACTGCAAGAGAAAAACTTCCAGCCAAGAATCTTATATTCGGCAAGATTGTCTTTTAAAAATGAGGGTGAGTTTAGAATATTCACAGATAAACAGAAACTGAGAAAGTCTGTAATCAAGAGCCTTGCTTTGCAGGAAACACTAAAGGGTGTGCTACAGCCTGAAAAGTAAAGACAGGAGAGAGAGGTCTGGAAGAGAATCTAGAAATGAAGATTATATCAATAAAAGTAACTAAAAGTCTCAAAAGAGTGGTGAAAATAAAATGAGAGATAAAACCCAAATATTCAGGCATAAAGTTAACCAACGTTTTAAAGTACCTGTATTCAGAAAACTACAACTCATTGTTAAAAGAAACCAAAAAAAAGACCTAAATAATTGGAAGAATATTCCATGCTCATGGATTGAAAGACTAAGTATCATTAAGATGTTGATTCTACTCAAATTGATATACAGATTCAATGCAATCCCGATAAAAATTCCACCAGTATTTTTTAAATAAATGGAAAACATGATTATCAAATTTATTTGGAAAGGTAAGGGGTCCTGAATAGCCAGAACATCTTAAAAAGGAAAAGTGAAGTTGGAAGACTCTCATTTCCAAACTTTAAGTCGTATTACCTAGCCACAGTGATAAAAACAGCATGGTACTGGCATAAAGACAGACACATAGACTGAAGGAACTGAACTGATAGTTAAAAACAGACCCTCCATCTATGGTCAAGGGATTTTTGACAAGCCTGTCAAACCCACCCAGCTCAGACAGAACAGCCTATTCACAAATGGGTGCTGAGAAAATTGGATATCCATAGCAAAAGAAGGAAAGAGGACCCCTATCTCATACCCTACACAAAAATTAACTCAAAATGAATCAAAAACCTAAATATAAAAGCAAGAACCATAAAACTTCTGGAAGTAAATGTAGGAAAATATCTTCAAGACCTGATTGTAGGTGGTGGATTCTTAAAGGAGATAAGAGGAGGACCGAGATGGACTACTGATATTTAATATATGTAGAAGTTTTAATTAGCTTTACTGTAAAAGTGTGGAAATGTACAGAGTTGATGGTAACACATTATAGTATTAACAGCTGGTTTATAAATGGGGATGTGGCTGAAAATGGTAGTCTAGGGATGTTGACAGAAAGCTAGAGAATAATCTAGGGACTGAATAGCACAGTAAACCCAGAGGTGGGTGAGAATAGTGGTTGATGGTACAGATGCAAGAGTGTCCTTTGTGAACTAGAGCAGATGTACATCAGTATTGCAGGATGGTGTGAATGTGGAAAAGCATGGGAAAAATACAACTGGAGTGACCTATGGACTGTGGTTAACAGTAATAATGTAATATGCTTGCATCTAAGCCAAAGATATACTGTATTGATAATGGGGGAGTATGGAAAAAGTGTGCCAAATGTACGCTGTGGACCTGGTAATAACTGAATGTTATTATCTCATAATCTGTAACAAATATTCTACCAGGGTGTGGTGTGTTGATAGAGGGGTGTTGTTTGGGAATTCTGCACACGTGCATGATTGTTTTGTAAGTTTACAACTTCTGTCATAAAAATACATTTAAAAAATAATAATAGGGTGGGTTGGAGGAAAAAATACATCAAATGTAAGATAAAGACTATAATTAGTAGTAAGATTTTGACAATGTTCTTTCATAATTTGTAACAAATGTCTCACATCAATGCAAAGTGTTGGTGGAGGGTTGATGTATGGGACCCCTGTATGGTGTTATGAATGTTTGCTTTTTAAGTTCACAACTTTTACTGTACACTTATTGTTTATGTATGTTTATGTATAATGATATAAAAAAATAATAATAATAGGGTGGGTTGTGGGAAAATACTTTGGTTAGTAGTAATATTTTGAGGATGCTCTTTATTCATTAGTTAAAAATGTTTCACAACAATGCAAGGTATTGGTGGTAGGGTGATGTATGAGTTCCTTGTATGATGTTATGTATGTTTGTTTTGTAAGTTCACAACTATTACTATTCACTTATTGTTTATGTATGTTCATGTATGAGTGCTATACTTCAATAAATTAAAAAAAAATTTTTTTTTAAGTAACCAGAAAAAAAAAGGCTACTTACAAATGATAGATAGATTGGCAGCTAACTTCCTGGTAATTACAATGGAAGTTAGAAGAGAGCAAAATATTTTCCGAAAAGAAGACTATTAGCTGAAAATTGCTTATCTTGCAATTTTATAATTCAGGAATGAAGATAAAATAAAGTTATTTTCAAGCAAAAAGAATGGTGAGCAAATATAACATGGCATAGAAAATGGTGGAACATTTTCAACTAGGATGAATGTGAGAAACAAAATACTGAAGAACAATAATAAAAATGCAAGTTGCATAAAATATATATCTTATGATTACACTTATATGAAGTATAAAAACAGGCAAATGTAGATAGTACATTGTTTAAGGATGCTTAGGTGGCAAAACTATACAAAGCAAGAAAATTGTTATAGAAAATCAAAGACAGTCATTATTTCTTGAGGGAAAAAAGAAGTGACTAATGAGGGGCATATAAGGGGATTTAAAGGTACAGGATATCTTATGTTTTATTTCTTATACTGTGAAGTCAGTACGAGGATAGTCATTCTATTATTTCTTAAACTAGATATCTACATTACATATATATATACTCTTTTGTAGGCATACTCTATCTCACAATAAAAGAAAAAAAAGAAATAGGATATAAAACAGGAGTTGGCAGGATTCTGGAGTGAGTCATCTCTGGCTCTAGAATTGGTTTGTTGTGCTTCAACATTACCATGTCTGGTGATATGGCCCTGGATAATATTTTAGAATGAGTCCTGATTCTAGTCATTCCTTTAATAAAACAGTGCGGCTGGATGACATGATCCCCTATCAATACTTTCTGTTGCCACTAATTAGAATACCAAAAAGTCATTTATCTTTACAACTAGTAAATATTTCAGATTGGAGATGTTGTTATCTGAAACTGTTTTTAGCCCACGAAACAAATTTATGATGTACAGATAATTCCAAACTCATGTTAAAAATCACCTCAAACAGACACTGGAGGTCCCACCCTGATCAAGATGGTAGAGACACCTCAGGGCTCTGTGCCTCCAAAATCTTCGAACAATAATCAAGAAGTGGCAGAAATATATTTCTCAAAGCTCAAGAAAACAATTAAAGGACTGCAGTAATAGGGAAAGCAGAGAATCAAGGGGGAAAAAAAGCTACTTGCAAGCATTGGGATCTCCTGGTGCCATGGCTGGCTCTTCCGCAGGCCCCACCAGCTCAGTGTGGAGTTAGCTTATGCTCCCAGTGCAGATTTCTGGTGGTTCCAGAGGGAGCAGAGTAACCCTTGTGCACATACTGAGGACATGTATGACTGGCCTAATCTATCTGGTGGTGGTCTGAGGGGCTGAACCAACTGGTTACATACTTGACATCCCAGAACATGTCCTACATGTAGAACGCAGTTCACAGAGGGCTCCTACAGAACCCCATAGGACAGCTGTCAAAGGCTAGCTGGAGAGGGGATTTCTGGCTGTAGGACATACAGTGTGGTGCCTAGGTCCATGAGGAAGCTGTTTCCTACAAAAGAGGGGACATTCTGTAGAGGAAGGGGGTTCACACTGCCACATGCACATTCCCAAGACAAGACGCGTGAGTAGAAAGGATCAGGGCTTGCTCCAACTTCACTGCATAGATAAACAATGGAAGAGAGCACTTGCACAGGTCAATCTGCAAGGACTGGGTAAGGTGTTTTTGTTTTTTTTTTTTTTCCTTTCCCTTCTCTTTATTTTTGTTAGCTTCTGGCATTCAAGAAAAACTCTGTCATAATGCTAGCTGGATACAAGCATAAGGAATAGATGCCTCAGAGTCTAAATCCCAGTGCCAACACATTAAAATATCAAAATGTCCAGATTTCAGCAAAAGATTACAAAACATGCAAAACAAAATAGGAAGTGAATAACGATATTTGGAAAATATGAAAAAGAACGAAACGAAACTGAATATAACAGTAACAGAAATTTAAAATTTCCCTATGGGGTTCAACAGTAGATTGGGCCTGGCAGAAGAAAGAATCAGAGAACTTGAAGAGAAGACGATTGAAATCATCCAATCTGAGAAGCAAAAAGAAGAAACAATAAAGAAAGTAAACAGGCCCTGAGAAACCTGTGGGACACCATCAAGCATACCAATATATGCATTGTGGGAGTCTTAGAAGGAAAAGAGAGAAAAGGGAAGAAAGATTATGATAGGAAATAATGGCTGAAAACTCCCCAAATTTAACAAAACTTGAATATATACATCTAAGATGCTCAATGAACTCCCAACAGATAAATCCAAATTCCATGCCTTGCCACATTATAATCAAACAACTGAATGCCAAAGATAGAGAGGATTCTGAAAGCCACAAGAGAGAAGTAACCTGTCACATAGAAGGGAGCCTCAATAAGATTAAGTGCCAATTTCTCATCCCAAGCCATGGAAGTGAGAAGGCAGTGGGGGGACATATTTATAGTGCTGAAAGCAAAAAACTGCCAACCAAGAGTTCTATATCCTGCAGAACTGTCTTTCAAAAAGAGGGAAAAATCAATACATTCTCAATAAACAAACTCTGAGGTAGTTCATCAGACTGACCTACAAGAGATGCTAAAGAGAGATCTTCAGATTAAAAGGACAAGACAATAGACAACAGATCAAAGCCACGTGAAGAAATAAGATCTCTGGTAAGGGTAATGATGGAGGTATAAATAAATGCTATCACTATTGTATTTTTGATTTGTAACTTCACTTTCTCTTTCTATAGGATCAGGCAAATACATAATGATAAATCAGTGATTTTAGATGCATAATGTATAAATGTGCAATTTGTGACAAAAATTAGATAAACTTTGAGGAAAACATTGAGGGGTATAGAAATATAGTTTGTGTAAACTATTGAAATTAAGTTATTATCAACAAAGGAGACTGTTACAGATTTAGTATGTTAAATTTAAACCCCATGGTAACTACAAAGATAATATCAGAGAATAATAAAGACATAAATTAGAGTACAGGTTGTCAGGGCTGGGGGGCAAGGAGAATGGAGAATTAATGCAAAATGGGTGTAGGGTTTCTGTTTGAAAGATGGGAAATATTAGTAATAGAAGGTGATGAGGTTACTGCAACAGAGTGAATGTGATTTAATCCCACAGAATAGTATGTTTGGGAATGGTTGAGATGGTAAATTTTATGCCTATATGTTCCCACAATAAAAAAAAAAAAAGAGCAACTAAAGAAAGAATGACAATTAAAGAAAATACATGATCATGAATGGGATCTAACAAGGCAACAAAGAAAGTTCAGAAGGTACATAGCTCGTACATACAAAGAAATTGGGATATAGATTGTAAGCTTTGTATAGGTGTTAAATTTCTTGAACTTTATAACTGAACTTAAGGTGGATACATAGTGAGTATTCTTTTTCCTTTTTTTCTTTATTCTTTTTTGATTGCGCAAATGTGTGGAGGCTAAAAGTATAGGGGAACTTTATACCTATAAAATTGTGCTGTGCAAAGTGTAAACCATAATGTAAACTATAGCCTATGGTTAGTAGCAATGCTTCAATATGTGTTCATCAATTGTAACAAATGTACTACACTAATGAAACATGGTGGTAATGAGGAAAAGTGGGGGAGGCAGAAGGGTGCGGTATATGGGAATCCCCTACATTTTAGATGTAACATTTATGTAATCTAAAGCTTCTTAGGAGGAAAGGAAGGAAGGAAGGAAAGGAGGGAGGGAGGGAGGGAGGGAGGGAGGGAAGGGGAATATTATGTTGAGTGAAGGAAGCCAGGCACAAAAGGACAAATATTGTATGATTTTGCTATTATGAACTAAATATAATGAGCAAACTCATGGAGTTAATAGCTAGAATATAAGTCACTAGAGAATAGAATGTGGTTAGAGAATGGAAAGCTGAGGTATAATCTGTGCAGAATTGGTAAAATGTTGTTTAGAAATGTTTGGAAATGAATAAAAATGGCGAAAGCACATCATAGGAATTGTAATTTGTAGTACTAACATATGAGTATGATAGTGATTTTTTTTTTCTTGGAGTAACAAAAATGCTCTAATATTGAGTGCAGTGATGAATTTGCAACTCAGTGATTATACCAAATGTCATTGCTTGTACAGTTAGGATAAATTATATGGTTTATGAGCAGCAACAACAAAAAATAATGGGGTGGGTTGGGGGAAAAGTGCACCAAATGTAAGATATGGACTATGGTTGATGGCGGTACTTTGATGACGATGTTCTTTCATGATTTGTTACAGATGTTTCACTACAATGCCAAGTGTTTATGGGGTGTTATGGGAGCCCTGTGTGATGTTATGCATTTTTATTTTCTAAGTTCACAACGTTTACTATACACTTATTGTTTATGTTGTTCATGCAAAAATGATATATTTCAATAAATTGTTTTTAAAATGGAAAAAAATCATAGCAATTCCTATATAACAGCCCCCTCCTTCACACATGCACACACACACACACATTCTCCCTACAGTGAGTATTCTTGATCTTAGGAAGTGTACATGGCAGTATGAACTATTAAAGGAGCGTGATGTATGAAACCCACTCTCAAGTATTCAGAAAATTGATTGATAGAAAGATAGATATATGGACAGATGGATAAATGGATAGATGGATTGATAGACTGAGAGAATGACATGGCAAAAGTGGCAAAATGTTAGGATTGGTAGGTGTGGGTATATGAGGGATAGCGTTATGCTGGAGTTCTCTTCATGGAGTTTGTAATTTTTTCTAACTGTCCTGTAAGTTTGAAAGAATTTGAAAATAAAAGTCGAAAATAAAACGAAAAGTCACCTCAGATAATATGCACGATGTTCTGGCTATCTTAGGGAGTCTGCTAAACCAATACTAACACTAAAATGGGAAGACGTGATATGAGGGGGAAAAACAGTTTATTTCTGCCATGAATCTGAAAAACTATCCAGCTAAAGAAGCATTCATTTGAGCAAATATACAAAGTCAAACTCCCCCAAATATAAGTTAAACAGACAAGAGATTTAATAATTAAAATAATAAAGTGTAAAGTCTGTTTTCTCATAATTCTAACATCCCTACACAAAAGCATTCTTTCATACATTAGACTATAAGGATACTTGTATTATAATTACAAAACACCATTTAAAAATTGTATTATGTCTTACAGCACTTAGCCTTGACAAACAATTACTGTATATCACATTCAACTGAATACAAAAAGCAATTTTTATCACAAGGTTAAAATTAGCCTTGGAACAATAAATGCTTTCAAAGCTATTCTAAACTCCAAACTGCTTTGCACCAGTCTCTTTTGAGGAAATGCAAACAAGTAAACTGAAGGACAGTTGAAAAACTTCCTGTAGTGTCCTCTAGTTTTTTTTTTTTTTCAAGTTATACATTTAATTTTCATAAGGAATAATCATCTTACACCTAAAAGGTGATCAATAGGGATCTTATAGAGTAAGGTTTTATAATGTAAAAGCAAAATAAAGCCAAAACAAATAACTAAGTAAACAAACAACAATAGCAAAAAAAAAAAAAAAAAAAAAAATCCTTCAAATTCTGGATTTCAGGATGTGTTATTCATAGGTAGGGCTTTATTTTTGTATTTTAGATATTTAATGTAATACATAATATGTCCCACAGGAGTACCTTAACAGCAAGTAGTTGGAAAAGTCTGTTTAAAACAAGAAATTATTTTATCATGATCACTTTTGAGGAATTATTGTAGAAAAAACATTGAAAGTATTTGCTCATAGAGGAGAAAACTGAAAGCAAACAGAAACCTATTAGTTTGTTTAAGCTCGGTTATCTGAGATCATTTACTTTCTTCTCTACTTATTCTTCAGAAGGCGGTATTATATGTAGAAATTCATAATTTATTAATTTAATGAATTACTTTAATCAAGACACCTATTATTTATGAAAAAAGTTATAATAAAAATAATAATGAAATGAGTGGGCTAATGGAAAAAGCTGGAAAATCCATAAAATAAATGTTCTTATAGGTTGAGATAAAATTAGTTTGGATCCTACTGGAATGCTAGAATTTTTATAATAAAAATTGGTTAAAATAGTGATTTAAGACCCAACAACCAGCTTGGTGCAGCCTGAGAGACCTTCAGATGATAAGAGAGCACAACATGGTGGTCAGTTTTCCTTTGGGCTATAATCACAGCCCAACTTTTAGTTTATTCAAAATTAATTAATCAAATAGCAACAATGATAACAATAAATATATTTTAATTGTTAATGAATTCATTTTAGTAATGCCTGACTGGGTGCCATGATTGATAAATGTGTCTCCAAATGATAGCTTAAATTTGCACAGTGCCCTACAATTATCATCTATGCTTTCATAGATACAATATTATTCAATGCCATTAAACATCCTATGAAATTAGGGAACCTTTCCCAAGGGTGTTGACTGGGATGTCTGAGGATGGATGGACAGTTGTATGATCAAACCATTTTGGGAAAACTTGAAAGACACAAGCATATTAAAGGCCTTAAGATATCCAGTACTAAACCTGCCTGTCTAAATTTCCATAATCCATTATTTCACAAATCTGTTTGATTCAAAAATTATTCTTCATGTAATATCAATTAATATCATGAAGGACATTAATATTTTATAGGAAACAGATCATACGTATTCATGTTGGGCAGTGTTCTCCAAGGTTTGAATCATGTATCCTATCAATAAAACTATTGCACATACATCTCCAAATAAAACATTCAAAATAGAAATCAGAAAAAATGAGATAAAACAATAATATAATAGATATTTTCATACTTTCTTGTCATATCCCAATACTTTAGGAACTCTGACAGTTTGAAGTTTTGTGATTTTCAGAAAAGATCATATTCTTTGAACTAATCCATTCCTGTGAGTTTGGGACCTTTTATTGCATTAGGTTCAGTTAAGGGAAAATTTGATTAGAACACCTGTGGATTAGACTGCTTTAGGGCCTTTGATTGGACTATGTCAGTGAGGTATGACCCAGGTTGGGTCTCTGCCCTCTTGCTGGAGGCTTATATTAGCAGAGAACCGAAAACAGAAACACAGAGAGAAAGACAGCTGCCAGTTTTACCCTGCAATGTGAAAACGGACTCCAGGATTGCCTACAGCTACAGAAAGACAGTCAAACAAGCTGAGAGAGAGGCCAGAGGCAAGAATTAGTGTAGAAGCTGAAGCAAGAGGCCCCCAAGAAGCTAGGCTCATGGAGCAGCTCAAAGCTGAAAGAGAAAGCAGAGTGATGGGCAGACCCACCATTTTGCCTTGCCAAGTTGCAGGAGTCCAGGATCCAACAGCAGACCTTTAGCGAGACAACTTCTCTGATGATCCCTGAATTTGGACATTTTCACAGCCTTGGAATTGTAAGCTTTTACCCTAATAAATTCCTTTTATAAAAGCCAACCCATTTATGGTATTTTGCTCCCAGCATCTTTAGCAAACTAAAACAGGGACTTTTGAACCCAAAATCAACAGAAGAAAATTGAAAATGATTTGTCCCAGTGCAAAAAGAAGAGGAATCTGTCCAGAGAAGATGCTAAAAATCTGCCATACAAAGAACAAGAAGATTGTTCAGAGCAGGAGTCAGCAAACATCTATTGTAAAGAGTCATATAATAAATATCTCAGCATTTGCAGTCAACGTGATCTCTGCTGCAGTTACTCAATTCTGCCACTGGCACGTGAAAGAAGGCATAGACAGAATGGAATGAATGAATGTGGCTGTGTTCCAATGAAACTTGTATTTACAGACCCCTAACATCTGTGTTTTACATGCTTTTCACATGTCACAAATATTTTTTTTTTATTTTTTACCTATCACTTAAAAATCTAAAAATCTTAGCACATGGCTTTACAAAAACCAGATTTGGTCCAGGGGCTGTAGTTTGCAGACCCATTGTCCCAAACATGGAAGAGGCAGATTAAAGAGGAAAGAGAAGGATGACTAAAAAAAGATGAGGTAAAAATACCATTCTGATTTTGTTACTAAGTTTCCAGGGTGAAGAGCAAATAATTAGTCCAAACTGTTTCTGTTTCTTAAGGTTTGGCAGGGAATTTAGGGGATGCAGATGATTTTAGGGAAATAGGTGGCTGGTGATTTTGAACACTGTAGTTGCCACTTGGCCATCAATAAACAACTGGTTAATTGATAACAACTAATTCTTTAAATAAGTTTTTAGAGGAAGGCAGTTCAAAATATTTTTAAAAACTACCATGTCTTTGACAGGATTTCTGGAAACTCTGAAATTAGACAGGATGGCACCATGAGCCTTGAGGTCCTCTGTATAGTCACTTCCAATATTCATCAGCAGGAATTGTTTTTTGAAGATGGTATAAAGAAACTGCCTTTTAATATACAAACCTCATTAGGAACAAAATTCAGTGCTAATATCTGTAATGATACTACTACAAATAATTATTTTCAAATTTAGGTGAGGGTTACACAAACACCATAGATCTCTAGAAGCGTTTTATCTCCTAATTCCAAATCTAATAAAATCCCATGGTTCTGATTACCAAAGGCTAAAGAATGAGTAATTTATGCATTGCATGCCTACAGAAGTGCAAGTGATCTGATAAAATAGCCGTAAAGGAAGCTAAAATTGAAAATGAAAAGAGAGATAAATAAAAGCCACTATTTCCTCATAAATTTTGGTCAAGGTTGGTTTTTATAAAAATATTATTATTATTATTATTATTATTATTATTATTACTGAATTTCTGATAGCAAAAATAAAACAATAGTTATAAGCTGCACTGATTAACACTAGCTATAGAGGAGAGAATGTTGAAATTCAGTCATTAGCCTATTGACAAGTTTCTGTTTCTTTGACAAAATTAAATTTTACTAAAGATACACAGCTTAGACTGAACATACTAACCATAGGAACATTATGATCTTATAATTGGGTTACAGTGTCTTGGATCAATTTTGTAATGGGAGTAATTTCAAAATAATCATCTTTTTTGGACATTGTTACAAATCTAATACATAAAGAAATGTGGTATATCTAGACTACCTGAAACATAACAAGAAAGGTATTTGATTGTTTACTGAGATAAGACTAAGGATATGGGCTAAAAAAAAAATACTTCAACAAGTGATTGCTTATTCACAGGGAAAAGGGTTTCAAATATTAAACAAAAGGACTCTGACCTCAGCCAGGTCATGTTCAGCATCTTTGTAAATAACAGATGGACAGCTATATATAGACCTGGATATAGACACAGAGAGATCGTATTTACTAAATGTGCTGATGATATTGAGGAGAATTACAAGAAGGTAGTCCAATGGATTCAGAGAACAAATTAAGAAACCCAGTCAATATTTATTACCCCAAACTTCTCTCATCCATTTCCCTTGCATTTTGGTGACACAATCTTTAATGCAAAGAGATAGTATGATGGCTGCATTGGTTAAAAAGAATGATGCCAAATAACCTGAATTCACATTCTGAATCTTTCATCATCTAGCTGTGTCACCAAGACAAGTAGCAATTTCTTTCTACCTTATTTTCCTTTTTGGTAAAAACTAAGATGTTAGAGATACTATCCCGAAGAGTTATTATTGTTGCAAACATAAAATAAGGTAAAAACAAAGTGTTTAAAACAGTGTATGGCACAATATAAGTATTTATTGGTATTTTATGGTCTTCTTCTATGCATTATCATTCTTTACTTTCCCGTGGTTGCAATAGAGGCAAGGTAATATTGATATGTACATAATCTTCGGTGAATTTAGAACTGGCTTTTGGGGAGGTTATACATAGCTCTGAGCAGTACACCTGGCACCAAGATACTGAAAGAACTCTAATCTTGAAAAGAACTTCAAATGCTAATTTGCTGAAGCTGCACATGTTAGTGATACTGTTGGACCCACAAGAGAATCATAAAGTTTCTGAATTAGTTATCCTGGATACATGCCATGCTCCTTGTCCTATAAAAGTGAAAGGAGCTGAACTAGTAGGAAATTGTTACAATCTGGAAAAGATCTTAGGCCATATATTCTTTTATGAAAATTTTAATATAAGAACAGAGTGTGAGAGGCCTGCCTCATTGATGAGAGAGTGTTTAATGAGATCAATAAAATCTCCCCAAAAGTTGCAAACCACACACTGTTCCTATTTTCAATATGTTTTACAGGGGTAAATAGGGAGATCAAAAAACCAAGGTGGGGTTCCCAGGACAAGTTAAAAAAAAAAAATTAGCAATAGTCTGGGAGAGAAACCAAAAGTGTTGGTTAAGGAATCAAGATCCAAAGAGATGTTGATGGGCCAGAGTGATATACTTAACATAATACAATAACATGCAACAGATGATAAATATATACCACCTATTAGGAGGTATCAGAGATTGAACCCAGGACCTCTTATGTGGGAAGCAGGCGTTTAAACCACAGAGCTACACCCATTCCTCTAGGTGATTATATTTTGGGTCTAAAACTCTACCACACAAGTATAAGACAGAGAAGGCACCTTTTATCATCCATAAGCTCAATACAAAGTAATGGAGCTTTTATTTCAATATGTGTCAAAAGAGGGCTACACATAAAACTACTGACTATTTTAGTAGTAATAAGTAGTATTTAGAAAAAGGGATGCAATTGCCCTACTCTTTTCAGAGCTGTTCAGAGTATTGCCTCCAGTTTTGGACAGATTAGAACACTTTGAGGAGAAAATCAGAAAAAGAGTGAAGGGATTTAAAGTCATGCCATGAATAATCGTTAAAAGAAATAAACATATTTAGCTTGGAAAAGGTAAAATAAGGGACATATAAAAGCTAATATGATATATTTGAAGGATAGGCATACACCAAGAGTTTAGAATTGTTCTGAATCAATTTAAAATGGCATAATATGCAGAATAATTAGAAACTGCTCATAAACATTTTGATTGCATTTTCTAATATCCAACCCTATTTAAAGAGGCTGTCTTCTATTTACTAAAAGTTTCACTATTAGAAAGGTTTTGAAAATAATGTAATAGACACCTACTAAATTATCAGCACCCTTCTTCTGAGATTTGCCTTTTCACTTTTTCCTCCACAAGGCTGCAGGCATCACTGCTGACTTCCTACCCCACACCCCTGGCATACAACTTTTGATTACTGCAGGGGGCTCTGACCTCAGAGACAGTCCAATCTTGGTTCCAGTGTTTGACTATACTTTCTTTCTTACTCAAGCTGCATTCTTGTCTTTGGAACCTGTGTGCATGTCTTTTGTTTCTCACTTGGATTTAAGTTGTTGTAACCAAAACAAGACTAACATATACATTTTGGTGTGGGCATGAATTGAAAGCAAAATTGTAGGATGAAGTAGAGATGACAAGCCTCTAAGTTGCCCTCCAACTGATATTTTGCATTGTGATTATGTATTCCCAATAAACATTTATCTTTAAAGGTTTTATTTAGGAATTTGATCATAAAACCTCAAGCTTTACCTAAATTATGTTAATCAAAATAGGCTAAAAGAGAAGAAAGCTGTTCCCCAAATCATTAAGATACTGAATTTTTGAACAGATATTACTTATCATAGGTCATTGAAATGACTCAATAGAAAACCATTATAAAATATTCTAACAATGAGCAATGCAGGCCATAAAATAGCAGAAACATAACTAATTAATATTCTGAGTGTAACTATGGGCATTAACACAATTAAATGCAAATGCTAATATAGTTTGGTTATACACACTCTCAATGTTAAAATAAATACGTAAAAATGTACCAGTAGAATTAGATATAGATCAGAGGATTTGTCGGACACATTTTGTATTTTAAATTTCAGGGGACTATCTTTATTAAGTTTTAGATATTTGGATTTCTTGGATTAGTGAATTTATGTATTAAGTCAACTATCTTTAAAAAATATTTCAGTTAGCATTACTACTAGTATGCATTTTTAAGATTTTTTTGAACATTTTTATTTACTCATTTTATGATCATTTATGGAGAATTACTCCATACAATTAATCCATTAAGAACAATAGATAAATCCAAGATGAATAATAAACATATAATAAATGTTATTCACATTTAGGTTCAAAGTATCACAGTGGTATATTATGTATAAACTGTATAGAGACACATAATTTTGGCATTTCTACTAGCCTTCCTAATTAAAAAAAGGAATAGATATTTATAATATAGCCGTACAATATTTGATCTCCTTTTTCTTAATAGAGAACTCTATAAATAATGAACATAATGCAATACTAATACAAAATTCCCATGACTGAATTTTGGGATTATATAAAATGATTCTAAATTTTGCCTGGAAAAATAGAGAAAGTAGCCAAGGAAATGTAAGAAGAAGAGTAAAAAGGCAATGATTTATATTAGCAAAATTAATACTTACAATAAATATCAATAATTTAAACAGTATATTTATGTCACAGGAAGATCAATGGAGCAAAATAGAAGGCCAATGTATGTGAGCATAGTCTGTGTTTGACTCTGGCCTGTAATTAGGCTATAATATTCAATCAATGGGAAATATAAATTATTCATGAATTGTATTAGGTCAATGATAAATAATTTAGTAAGAGATAAGTTTAAAATTACACTGACTTGCCATACACCAAAATTAACTCCAGATGAGTTAAAAAAGTAAAGTTAAACAAATGAACAGTGAATTAAAAGAAAATACATGTTAATATGTAGCTCAACTCTAAATGTTGGAAACTTTTCTAAGTATAAAAGGAAAAGCAAAAAAGGGAAATAGAAAAGGGATGATAAAGTAGATTAAATTAAAATTTAATACATTTGTATGTCTAAACCATATAGTTAGACAAATGAAAACTGGAAAAATATCTACAATATGGCAACATATAAAGGCTTAATATTCTTCATATATTGGAAGGAAAGAGTTAACCATTGAGCTGTGGCCTTAGTTCTAGCCCAGAGATAGGAAAACTTTTGTTGTAGAAATATTTTAGTCTTTTAAGTCAGCCTTTCTTATTATTACTTTTCAGTTCCAGCAAGAAAGCTGCTATAGATAATATATAAATTGCTGGGCCTGGCTGTCTTCCAGTAAAACTCTATTTACAAAATCTAGCAGTGACCACATTTGGCCTGTGGCCCTTAGCTTGCCAATCCCTCCTCTAATGCAGAGATTCTCAAAGATTTGACCATAGGCCAAATCCTCTTTGCAACAATAATTCAAATAATGTATACCCTATCCAAGATAAATGACAGTCTTCTTGAGGTTGCTCTCCACTTACTGGGTCCCTGAGTCCTGTTGTTGAGTTTTGTTATTAAGCAATTGGCAATTGACATACGGCTATACCAGAGGATGGGAGCTAGATACCTAACCCTGAGGGCCTAGCAAGGTAAACAAGACTAAAAGGTCCTATAGTTGATGGTTTTCCTGAACTGGAAGCTCAGACACACTCAGCATCTTTTCTAGCGATCATGCAAGTCTGCAGTGAAGAATGCTGCGGAGATAGTGGAATCTGTGCCTGGGAGCCATGCAGCGCCCACTGTGCTGTTAGGAGGCATGCGGCAAGGATACTTTTTAAAGCTAAGCAAACTTTATGCTGAGTCTCTGAGTCTGACTGACAATCCACATCCAAGAAAACTGCTACCAGAAGTTAAATATATAAAGTGGGATCATAAAGACTGTCTAGAATCAGTATGAAAACTATGAAACCTCTAAAAGGAAACTGGTCAGAAGATAGAAATAACGAGTTGACAAAATAGAAATTCATATGAAAAATGAAATAATGAAAAGTGTTTTACCTCATTAGTAATCAAAGAAACAAAAATTAAAACGACATCTAGTTATTCACTTGTCAAACCAGAATTTATTTTGAAATAATACTGTGTATTGGTGGAAATGTGAGGAAATAGAGATCGTTGCAGACTGTTAGTGGTGTTTACACGGGAAATTTTGAATGAAATTAGGAACATGACATGCCATAAGATGTACTTCTATGAACTACAATACCACTTCTAGGAATTTATGCCATGAAATTAGTCATAGGAAATATAAATATATATATACATATAGATAGCAAATGTAGCATGATTAGTAATAGCAAAAAATTAAAACAGCCTAAATGTCAAAAAATAAGTTATTAGTCACATAAATGATGGTGACTCCAAATTTAGCAGACATTGCCCACTGCCTACGCAATATTAATTCCTAGTTCTTTCTCACTAACTGAATCTTGATATTACTCAAGGAGCAATGTGCCCAATTTAAGGCTTGCTTCTCTAAATTCCCTTAGACCTAGAGGAGACTGTGTAAGACAGATCTGGCCCCTGAGAAATAACCTGAAAGTTTCTGAAAAACCTTTACTTCTCTTAGATATTGCAACTTCCTGCTTTCCTTTTATATCTTTCTGCCTGAAAAAAATATGTTTCTCTATAGTAGCATTAGATGCTAGAAAGCAAAGAGCAATGTCTTCAAATTTTGAAGAAATAATATAAAGTTAGAAGTCCATACATAGACAAACTGTTAATCATGAGGATAGAATAAAGAAATTTTTAAATCTGCAAGAATTCTAAAAATATAGCTACTCTGTACTCTTTCTGCTTCTGGATGGCTTGTTTGGGGGAAATTAAGAGATCAAACCAAGAAAGAAAGAAATGGATGCAGGAAACAGGGGGAGTAGCATATGGTAATTAGTGTTCTCAGAAACACAGTGAATCCAGATATCCAGATTGTAACAGAAGAGGTTGGTCTCCATAAAAAAGGAAAAAAGAATGAAGCTTCCAAAGAAGTTCCATCTTTGGAACACTGTGCAGGGAAAGTATTTATATAAATGTAACAGAGCAGGTGAAATATTAAGAAAAAATAATAATTATATAAAAGTAAAGTTTTTTAAGGGGCAATTATGAAGTCCATGAAAAGCAGACATTTTTAAGACAAAGGAAACAATAACTGCACACCACTTGTGTCAGCAATGAATAGTATTTACACAAAGACATAGAAATGTAACACTGTTCATTGAGAACTAGCACCTTAAAATTAAAACAGGACTTCAATAGGAAATGCCTAAATCAGAAAAAAAATTATAGTGTATGTATGTTATTTATAAGTATGGATTTTTAAAATCTAAAAAATTTGGTGTGGTGGTTTGAAGTTGTATGTACCCCAGAAAATCATGCTCGTAAATTGAATCTATTCCTGTGGATATGAACCCATTGTAAGAAGGATCTTCCGATGAGGCTATTTGAGTGAAGGTGTGAGCCACCTCACTCATCCATCTCATTTTTTTTTAAAGGGGTGCAGATCAAGTTTATTGAGCTAAAGTTGCATTAATGCAGGAGCAACCCCAAAAAGAGGTTTCTGCTCCGACTTCATTCTTAATCTTATTACTAGAGTCCTTTATAAATGGAATGAAATTCAGACAGCAAGAAAGCCTCAGAAGCAAGAAGTTGAAATCAATGAAACCTGGAAGAAAAGGGAGAGATGAGCAGATTATTGAATCTTTAAAACTAAATTAAGTTAAAACTATTTCTTAAAATAAAAAGTCGTGGTGCCTTTGGCCATAATGTTTCACGCAACTAGTTGATACCTGCGTTGGCATTTATCTTTGTTATTTAGCATATAAATATTTTAAATTACCAGTTCCTACTAGAAAACTATATGAAATCTACTTTCTCTGTCTCTCTGTATATGCATGTGCAAATATATTTGCACACACACACACACATTTCAGGAGAAGGGAATAAAGCACTAGCAATGGATTATAAATTATCATTGCATTGAAAATATTTTTGTCCAGACTGCTATTAAGATAGTCTATTACCTTCTTCCATAGGCAGTGGGAGGTGGGGGGTAAGAAATGTCTATTACCTAAAAAAGTTATAAAAGGTATATTACATGTCAAATTGACAACTTAAAGAAGCAGTACTGTTTTGAGAACAAGGTCTTAGGGGAATATATAAAATCCTGGATGTAAAGAGTTACTGTCAATCAGTGAATTATATAGTTATTTAATATGAGTATGTATCCAGTTATTCCCATTACATTAAATTGTCTTATTTCTCCTTTAAAGTGGTGCCATCCACCTGAAAACATATTCAATTACATTTTCCACTTAGGATGAACCGTTAAAATCAATGCACACATCCTAGACACCTGCATTTTTCTTTCTCCATTGGAATTTAAGATTGCTACAATTCTATAAGTATTGATTTACATCATTAGATTATTTAGGGTGAAGAACTTGAGGCAAAGATATTGTTTCCATGTGAGTACTGTAATAGTAAATATATACTTAAATTCCACATTTCTTTTTCTAGCCAGGGCTGAACCAATTAAGATGAAGATGACTAAAGAACTTGTTTGGATATATATGGGGATGAGTGCAAGCCAGTTCCATTAGTGATAATAAGAAAGCATTCTTATTATTATAATTTGCATCAAAAATAGCAAATTCTATTCTCATAAGTAGCAACTGAAAGGGAAAGTCTGTATTTCCTTGTTGATTTGGTTCTTAGAATAGGCCAATTATCTTTATGCAGAGAAATTCCTCTGCCTGCCCCCACACCCCATTTTACTATTATGGAAGATGAGATCATAACTCTTTTATATAATCTCTTACAAAAATTTTTACTCCTACAAACTCTCAACATATTTTTAATGCATTTTCAGTTAAATCAACAATCAATGTTTTTCATTTGTTGGATTACATCAGTGAGGCGTGACTCAGGTTGAGTCTCTGCCCTCTTTTTGAGTCTGATATAAACAGACACACAGAGGAAAAGTAAACAAGAAAGGACTCCAAGTTTGGCTACTGCTGCAGAAAGGCAGAGAAGCCCAGAGAGACCTAGAGTGGAGGCCTAGAAAGAGACAAACACTATGCCTGTTTTCCCACAGCTGAGTTCTGGGAGAAGGGAGATTCTGGAGAGGAGGGTGGGACTTTGGTAGAGATGAGTGGCCATCTTCACCACATTGTAAGACCAAAGAATCAACAGTAGCTTACTCTGATAAGAAAGCATATCTAATGGTGCCTTGATGTGGACATTTCACAGCTTCAGAACTGTAAGCTTTTACCCCAAATAAAATTCTCATTATAAAAGCCAACCCATTTCTGGTACTCTGCATTGGCAGCCCTTTGGCAAATTAAAATAGAAATTGGTACCAGGAGAGTGGAGTTTGTGCTTCTTGCAATTACCAAAAATGTTGGAATAGCTTTATAAATGGGTATGGGATATTTTTGAGGGAGATTGTGAAATGCTTGATAGAAAAGAACTAGACTTATTTGAAGAGACTTTGGGTAGAAATATGTACCCTAAAGTTGCTTATGATGAGGCCCTAGACAGAAATGATGGCTGGAAAGAAAGTGATCCCTGCTTTAAAGTGGAAGAGAACTTAAAAGAATTGACTCGATGTTAGATGGAAAGCAGAATTTGAAAATGATGAGCTTAGAGATTTAAGTGAGGAGATTTGCAAACTAAATGTGTAAAATGCAGCCTGGCTTCTCCTTGCAGCTTATAGCAAAATGCGAGGGTAGAGATAAGCTGAGAACTAAACTGCTGGGCACAAAGAAACAAGAGATTGCTGATTTGCGAAATTCTAATCTTCCAGAACACAAGCCCCCAGAGTATAGTGCCCCATATGAGGACTTAACTAAACTTGGAATTTGCAAGTCAGGATTGGAAGTGCAGTTATCCAAGAAGGACTTGTGCAAAGTCCTAACTGTCTGACGGCTTGGATCCCCGTGAATGACATGCAAAACCCATGAGCTATTTAAGAGATCTGTATGAACAAAACCACTGTCAGCTTGAACTAAAAGGGACAGGTAAGAGAGAGATTGAAGGAAAAATGGCTTCAAGAGGAAAACTGTGGAAGCTGAGGTCTGGACTTGGGACATCTTCTCAGGCCCGGAGGGGAACCCTACCCATGTGTGCAGAAAGGGTGAGTTTGCCCCAACATTTGAAGAGGGTGGATTTCCCAGCCCACTGTTCAGGGAGAGTTTGACTGTCCCATGCTAAAGAGAGGGTAGCGCACATTCCCTGGTGGTTGGGGAGAGATAGTGACCACCCTACTGCTCTGGGGGCGTTGGGCCCATATACCCATAGATTAGAGAAGGTTAGGTCACCACTCTAATGTTCTGAGAGTGTTGGGCCTGTGTGCCAGAGATCAGAGACAATGTTGCTGGCATCCCACTGTACTAAGGGCATTGACTGTTCCCTAGAGATTGGGGAAAGTGTGGTTGCCATCCCAATGTTCTTGGAGGGTAAGGTCTGGAGTTTGGTCACCACCCATCTGTTTGATCAGGGTAGAACTGAGAAAATGGCTGCTAGGCAAGCCGTGGAAGGGGTGGGTCCCTATGCGGCCCTGAGGAGAAGGAGACATCATTCTAGAGATGACTGGCAGACTTTGAGATCTAATGGAGAATGTCCTGCAGGTTTTCGGAACTGTTTGGGACCCATGACATCTGTTTTCCTTCCAATTTCTCCTTATAGTAATACAAATGTTTGTCCTAAATCTGGACCTCCTTTGTAAATTGGAACCAGATAACTTGTTTTTAAGTTTCACAGATCTAAAGCCAGAGAGGATTTTGACCCAAGACAAACTGTATTCCTATAGCAGATTTTGATGTGATTTTGTACTTAGCATTGCTACTGAAATGGTTTAAGGCTTTTGAAATACTGTGACGTAAGGAATGTATTTTACATATGGAAAGAGCATGTCTTTTGGGGATTCAGAGGGTGGAATGTGGCAGTTTGAAGTTCTTTTATAAATTCTAAAAAGAGGAAGATTATGATTTTGAACTAATCCAGCCCTCTGGGTGTGACACTCTTTTAATTGGACTACGTCAGTGAGGTATGACTCAGGTTGCGTCTCCACTCTCTTACTGGGTCTGATATAAAAAGACACACAGAGGAAAAGGAAGCTAACTTGGATACTTATCAGCCTCAAAACTGTGAGCAAATAATTTCCCATTGTTTAAGCCAAAACATTGCATTGATATTTGCTTGAGCTGCCTAGAAAACTAAAACAATCTTCTATAATTTCTCTATAATGTGTATATTAGGAGTTTCTGTTCATTTATTTTGTTTGAGATTCAGTAAATTTCTTAAATCTATAAATTGAGAATTTCAGTATTCCTGACTACTCTGAGCCATTCTCTCTTCAAATATTTACGCTTCTCTATTTTTCTATTTCTTGATCAACAACAAACTCTAGTTTAGAAATTCTCATTCTAGTCTCTATATCTTTTAATATTTTGTTCATATTTTCTATCTCCTTTCTTCAGATCTATCTTCCAGTTTACTATTTTTATTTAGCCATTTAAACTACATTGAGGGAGTGGATGTGCACAAGAAGTTGGGCACCCACCTGCCACATGGGAGGTCCCAGGTTCAGTTCCCAGTGCCTCCTAAAGAAGACGAGAAGATTCCGCAACCAGCAGATGCCTCAACCGCTGCAACCAGTAAGTGCCGCCACCACCACAACAAGCAAATGCCACAGTCAGCAGATGCTGCAACTAGCAGACACCGCAGATGCCACAACCAGCAGATGCTGCAATGACCAGAGGACACAACTAGCAGATGACGCAGCCAGCGGGGAGTGGATGCGGCTCAGGTGGTTGGGCATTTGCCTCCCACATGGGAGGTCCTGGGTTTGGTTCCTGTGCCTCCTAAAGAAGATGAGCAGACACAGAGAGCAGACAGACGAGGGAGCCATCTTGGAGGGGGGGAGGGGTGCAAAAAAAAAAAAAAAACTATATTGAACTGGGTTTTTAAAATTCAGTATGACATACTTTTATTTCTAGTTCTATTTGTTTCTTTTCCGAATGCATTTAGTCATTTTCACAGTTCCATCATCAGGAGTACAACTGCTGATCCTTTGCAAGTACCCGCACCTGGTATTACCTTGCTTTTATTTTGGCAGATTTAGTTATCCAGATTAGGTGATAGTCATTTTAAAGAGGTACATCATAATTTTGTTATTATCTATTCATTAAGAATTAATTTATAAAAGTAGGAAAATATTGTTTATTTGAAAATTTAGAAATTTCATGGTTAATATAATAGTAAAGATGTAATATATGTATAATATATAATCCAAGGATCTATTTTTATACATTAATAAATTATATTCATCCCCCATTTAAGGACTGATAGAAATAACCAGTTTTTCACTTCTACTATGCTACATTATATATGAAATAATAGGTACTTTTTTTTTGAAACTTGGGGTTTCCTAAGCTTTATAACAAATTGCTTATCAGTTTTATGGTTTTAGTATATGATGTAAGAATAATACAGAACTTAGGACATGGGGATCTTGGGTTGGTAGTATTTTTTAATACAACTTAAATAAGTATAAGATGTTGATGTCACAAAAGACTGTTACTCATTCCATGCCCATTATCCAGAAACATCCTATTAATTTAGAAACCTTTAGATTTAGTGCTCCTGTATATAGCAGAAAGAAGTCATTGTTAGTCTTGTCTAAGTCAATTCTTTATATGTATTTAAAGTTAATCCAGAATTACTGACATTCCAAAGAAATTGGGTTATTTCCATGGAAGCCTCAATTTTTGTTTTTAATCATTATATGGATTTACTTAGTATTTATAACACTAATCTACCTAAAAACCCTAGAAAAAAACTATTTTCTCTTGTGTATTGGCTATGTCCAAATGTACATGTAATTTTTTTACATAAATTACCTGTTTTATTATTTTTGCAAAGTTGCCAAGTAGTAATATTAAAATAATAATAATTAATTAGTATTAATGAAGAAGAGATATGATTATGTAAGAATTAAATAATAAGGGCCTTTTGGGAATGAGTTCTATAAGAATAATTTTATTGGTACCCTTGGGTCATATTTCATATACTCTGTAAGAAATAAAAAGTAAACCTGGAATTTTCTTAAACCTCTAATACATGGGACAGCAGCAATAAAACCCCTTACATATCCAAGCACAGAGGCCCAAGTCCACAGAGACCAGGGCAGAACACAAGCTACTGAGGAGTGCTGCATAAAAAAGGTCCCCCAGGAGGAAGGGGAAAAAAAAAAGAGAGAGAGAGAGAGAAATAGACTGAGGTAAAGCTGTGGCTGGAAAGTGCTGCACTCATGCAATCCAGTTTCTGCTGAATGGGCCTCCTACTAAACACCAAACAGACTTTTCTGGAGTTACTCACCTCTCTGGATTGACCCAATCTGGCTCCCTGGGGCAAGATACCATATGAGAGGAGAAACCAAGGCAGGAAAGTTTCATAGAGGAAATAAAAAGGGTGGGTGGGGGGGCTATAGTTTATTTTGTTTGCTTGTTTGGTTGAATGTGGGAGGGATCTGGAATGCTGCCTCTGAGCAGCTCCAAGCTGCATGGGAGCCAGTGAAGGAGAAGAAATGGAAAGTGGGTCTGGGGCAGAAGTTTCCTACCACAGCAATTTGATTATACATTTTTAGTGGGGTAAAAATAATGACAAAGCAGAACAAAACATACGTCAGGTGTTTTCAGACTTGTTGGGATAGAGTTAGCAAAGTAATTTTCCTGGTAGTGTTGTATGTAGTATGAAATAAAGAACATATAGATGTAAGATTGATTAGGTTAAGTAAAAAACAGTGTAGTGCTGAATTTGAATTGGAAATATCAGTATCATGATTTATTTTGTATTTTTTAAAATATATATCCAATATCCATCTACTGAAAAAGCTTAGAAGCAATGACCAATGGGGTAGCAATGAGCAGCCCTAGCACCTAGATTGTGGTCTCTAAATATCATTTTATATGAAAAGGAATCATGTTACTTGGAGAAATGGCTAATTCTAGGTCTTGACAAGAAACAAGCAAGTGAGCCAAGAAGATCTTATTGCATCCCAAATTCAAAAATGATGTCAAAATGTAAAAGAGTATTTGAGCCATGGGAAAGCCAGTAAGTATACGGAAAGAATGAAGTATTTACTAGTTTCTCTTATGTGAACTCTAGATTAGTATAAATAAATAGTAGATTATTGGAAAGTTATTTTTATAGAATTCTAGTTTATGTAAAGAGAAGCATATATATTTTTAATGATATTTATGTGTATATATATACATTTATCTACATTATATATTTCATCTGATCTTTAATGGAAATTTTGGGGTTCATCTAGTTTTCCATTCTCTAATCTGACTTTTCATATTTTTCATATTTTTTCTCCTTGATATGTGTTCTAATGGTAGAAAACAAATATATGCTCCTTATAATGATTATACCGTCTACTTTAATTGTTAGACTTGTTGGAAAATAAGTCTTGAGCCTTCATTAATCATTAATGCTAGCTACAAAATAATAACATGCTTGAATTTTTAGGCAAAGACACAGGTTGGATTTATATTTTCTGATAATGACTTCAATCACTGACTACCATTTTTAAGGCATGTACTATAGGGAATACAAAGATGCTTGCTGATGGTGACAGTCCCTCCCCTTTAGGAAGCTATTTATTTTTTATTGCTTTAGTACATTTATTTTATTTTTGCCATAAGCATATATTACTTTTATAATGAAAAACCCCATCATTTTCAAAATTTTATTTAAAAACATGAAATTATTGCCTATCTGTGAATGTACTGAATGGCATTGAATTGTACCCTTCAAAATAATTTTAAGTTATATGAATTTCACCTCAAATATAAAAAATAGCATGGGGAATATTATTATAGGCTACAGAAGATCAAGGAGTCATAATTATCAAGTGAAATTCATGAACCTAGAGTGGATCACAGTTTGAACAGAAGTCATTTAAAAAGACATACTATTTAATATTTGAAGAAGGTATGAAAGAATTAAAATAGCACACATGTAACCTTGAATAAATTAACAGACCCATGTCAAGAGAAAAAAAATTTTTTTCTAAACAAGGATATTTTTGAGAGAGTGCAACAATATATATAAACTGGGACACATTGGGTTGTTTGGTCATCCTAAGTTATCGATGGTGACTTACACACATCATCAATAGAGAAAAGGAGGAATTTTGCATTTTATTACTCCTCTGGATATACCTATCAATTTATAATAAGTCCAGGGGTCACAGGAACATTTTAATTGACAGTTCAGATAGACGATCAAAATCCAGGTTGTAGAAAACTAGAAGGGAGACTAGCTGTTTTTGTTTGTTTGTTTATTCTTATTGTTGTTTTTAAGAAAAAAGTGCAAAGAAAAATTAAAAAGAGAAGGAGGGAATTTCTTAAAAGAGATTTAAGAGATAAATCAACCAACTGACATATAGGGATCTCATTTGGATATACTGATATAAATATAACTATTTAAAAAATTATAAAGCAATCATAAACACTGATTAGTATTTTTATATTAAGGAATTATTAATTATTTTTAATTATTGTTCTTGTATTGTGATTTTTAAAAATCTCTATCATTTAGAGAAATATTTTGAAATCATTAAATCATATAATGACTGATAATGATGTCAAAATAATCTTGAGTTGGGGGAGATGGTAGGGTAAAAATGAAAGATGGTTGGCCATGATTTATAATTAGTGAAGCTGGTAGATAGGTATGATTTTCTAAATCTCGAAATTTCCTATAATTAAAAATTTTTAATATGTTATGAATACGAAGTTAGCTTGCCATTTTCAGATTTTCAAAACAGGACCCATTAAAGATGCTATTGTCTGGTATGTCAGACAGTGACCCTGTCTACAATATTTAAACAAAAGCACACATATATGCATGCACATATATACATACACATACTTAAAAGAATATTTATACCCTTTGTAAATTTAATCTTTGTTTCATAAGCTAGTCACAAACTGGCGTAAGCCTGCAAATGATAACACAATGGTTTGAGCAAATAAAACTTTATTAAGGTATTTCACACTGGTCTGTATCCTCAATCCCATTTCTAGGAATAATTATTGTGAGGAGAAAAGTATTTCCAAGGAACTTCTCCGTATTTAGCATGTACCACACAAACTAAGCAGATTGAATTTAAGATCAGGGCTCAAATTCCTACCCGGAAATCAAAGCAAGAGCCTGGTTCTAAGAACAGGATGAATTTAGCACAGCAAAGGTAGGGGAATGCTGACTCAGCAACCCTCAGACTATTCCATAGGGCTCCCTTCCCATTACACCTACATGAGGTAGACTTAACTCTCAGTGCAGGCTTGACCTGAGGTTGCTACCTTGGTCAGTCCTGTCCTACTATAATGAGGATGACAAAATATACGAATGATGATAGTTAGCCTTTGTTGATCACTTACTCTGCCCTACACACTTTCTAAGATCTTACCTGTGTTATTGCTAGAAGATACTCGATATCGATGTGCTCAAATCAGTAAAATATAGTTATTAATATTTGATAACTATATAAATAACAATTTTATAAAGAAATAAACTGAAATTTAGAGATTTGAAATAACTTGCCCAAAGATCCATAACTAGTAAATTGCAGTGCTGGGATTTTTTCATTAGTTCATTTCATTTAACAAATATTTGATTCTTGCTGTAAACATAATAATTAAAATCTATAATTTTTTGAGCACTTAGTAGGTGTCAAGAATTGTATTGAATACTTTCATCATTATGTCAAATTGACCACTATGTGATCTTGAGCAAGTCATTAACCCTTGGATTCATCATCATCATCATCATCATCATCACCTCAATGAATACTCACAATTCCTTTATGGTAGATATTATCTCACCTGTTCTACCACTGTTAACAGAGCAACCCTTTTGCATCTTATTTCCTTATCTAGTGAATGGGCTAAAAAGAATATATAAGAATACATACTGTAGAGGGCATTGAGGGATTTAGCAAGTTAATTTATGCACAGTGCCTGCTCATCATAGTAATCACACAGGAATTATTTTAAATCGGGGAAGCACCCCATCAATGGGAAAGGAAGCAGGTAAGAGTGGCTTTGCCTCCAGAAACTAAAAAAATGACAAAAGATCAGATATGCTGCATAACTCTGAGATCTCACTGATTTTCTTTGACTTCATTTTCTTTTTAAACTGCCTTTGACACCCATTTTAAAATTACAGTTTTAATGAGTAAGGGGAGACAATGTTTTGTAGTAGATCAGCAGAGGGTTTGGGTTTGGTAAACCTGAGTAAGAACTCTGGCTCTACCCTTTAAGAGCTGTGCAACACCTGAGCAGTTTACTTAACTTCCCTGGCCCTCAGAAGCAATATGAAAAGATTTAAATTTCCTATCTCCAAAGCTGTTATGAAGATCATCAGACAATATATTTCTTAATATGTAAGCTATTTCAATCATAAGAAATCAATTTTATTTAAAAAAAATTTAGAGAAAGGAGGGTTCTTCAAAAAGATTTTGTATCCCCTTTTATATACAAATGCCTCAAACACATGTCTTCTGATACTATGTTTCTTACTTCACTTTCCCTTATGGGGGGATAGATATCAGGCTTTATTTCAAATTTGTATCATCCTATTGCTGTGTGATAGTTGACATCACAAAATATGATGCAGCTCTCCACATATTAAGCTCCATACAGTAAGAAATTTGCACTCCAAGCCCTCATTGACTTCAATAGGACTTTGACTTGTAGAATGATTGCAGATCATGCAATTTTTAAGTAGCATTTTTCCATAAGTAGAAACATGCTGGGAATAGCAAAGCTACCTGCACAGCATACACACAGCAGTCAGCAATCCTGCTCCCTGTCAAAATATTTTCTGTTCATATGCTAGTGTTGGCTATGGTGAGAGACTTAAAAAGACTTTAAAGAAAATCTCTGTAGCCACTCTACTCCTTATTAGCATAACACAATTTGAGGAGCTTCATTAAAATCCTTTCTTCTAGAACCACACCTTGCATGCTTTATTACAATAAATTTGCTATCAATTGGACTATTCACCTTCTGTGCATGCAAATCATACTATCTTTGCTTTTGTTTTAAAATCATTTTGTTTACAAATGAAGATTTATTTTGTCAGTCAAGCATAGTTTGAGCATACACCATAAATCACTAAGAGCATAGATTGCAAATATATGTTTCAAGTTCAAGCAGCAATGATCTGCTACTTATGATCCTGAAGACAATAAACATTTTTATCCAATCAACCAAAGGCTAAAGAAATTCAAAGAATAAAAACTCTGAAATATATAGGCTTTTGGATATCAAATTACCTCTGAAACCCCCCACCCAGAAGTATCTCTAACAAAATCCATTTGAAATACTGCTTCAATATTCTAAAAAATCAATAATTTAAACCACAGGTTGAGCATTTTTACTGCTTCCACTGCAGACTGTCATTTTTCGAAATGAAAATGCTAATGATACCAAAGGGGAAAGCACTAAACAGAAGAGATGCATGAATGAAACCTTGGATTGGCTAGACTTGCTAGTTTTATCTCTTTCTCCCTCACTCATCTGTGACAAAATGTCTTTTAGAATCAACAACTTTCATTTCAGTGTTTCTAAAATATGCACTTCTCTGTTGTACATGACATCTTTCTCTATAGGAAGTTAAGGAATGTGCTATAGCAAGACATTTTATAGTAAATATGAATACAGAAGTAATACCAAGTAGGCTGTATTATTTCAGCATAATCTATAATGTTGGGACACCTTTCAAATATTGCCCAGAGCACTGGGGAGAAGATAACTCCCTAGTCTAACAGTTTTCATATTCATACCTCTGTACTAAAACACAAGCCACAGTGAAGGATGCCATGGAAACCCAGAACCCAGAGGACTTCAATTCAGAAGAAACTTTTTTGTTACATTTGAAATTTATTTGTAGTGTTTAAAGATTTAAGAAATAAAAGTGTGAATCCCAGGTCATCATCTTCCCTATAGGGTCCTTGCTTTGAATCTGCCCACCTAACATATGACCTCACCAGTAAAGTTTGGTGAATGTCAGGGTAGAGTCATTTTTTTGTCCAAGAACTGGGAAATGTGATACATGGATAGAAAACGCCTTAAAGAAAAGCCAGGGAGATAAAGCCAACAAAACAATGACTACCAGTGAAGAGTCAAACATGATTCCATGAGTAGTGGGACTCATGATGGAGTGAGTTTGTCCCATAAAGTAAGATAGTTAAAAGAGACTCACAATAATTCTTTTAATACGTTTCTCATGTTTTTTCTAGAAACCTACAGTTACCTAAATTCTATCTGCTGCAAAATTAAGCCAAGAAAATATTATTGATCAATTTTTACTGTATTATAAATCACATCATGCTTCTTTCATGAAGAATAAAAAAAATAACCCTAACATGAGATGGATGAGGGGGATTCAGCCTTTGCTGAGTGTTTGCTGTGTTCAAGGCATTGAGCTATAACTGTGGGTGACATAAAGAACAGAAATCATTAAGCCTCAATTATCCATTTAGTGGGGATTATGTGATCTACCATAGGGAGTTACTACTAATAAAAGAAACAAAAGTATGTGACTTTCAGAAGGCTTGATGTATAACATGAGCTCAATAAACACCCAATGCTAGTTACTCAGAGGGAGATGGGGACGGTACACAGATAACTCTAAAGGAAAACAAAAATATTTTGATTAAAAATTAGGATGGTAGAATGGAAGAGGGCCAACTAATAAGGTTCATTCACCTTGTTTTACAAGATTACCTAGTGTATCAGTGGCAAAGTTGCAATTCCATTGCAAGTTTTGTCTTCTTCCTATCACAGCAGGCAGTTCTAGGAGAACCCCAAAGATTTATAGGAACACCATTTTAAGGAAGAGAAAATTTTCTGGGGAGGTTCACATCTAAGCTGTCTCCTGAGGGTGCCTTTAAGTTCCCCAGAGGTGAGCTATTGTAGAAGCTTTTCAGATGAGAGTCCATCACATGAACCAATGTCAGGAGCAAGAAAGCTCAGAGCATGTCCAGGGAATTTTCAGGGCACCTTAGGTAGGCTTTGCTTGAGTAGTGAGCAATACACAAAGCTACATACATAAGCATGGCCTGTAGATGGAATAATAAGAAAATATGTGGGGTCTGGGGAATTTTATAAAGTTACAAATGGGCACTTAATATTTTTAAAAACCTTAGGGCTTCTGTTAGTGAACCTCCTTTTTTTTTTTTTAAGAGGTGGTAAGGAAACCAAGGCTAAGAGGAAGTTGGGTTGAGACAATGAAGGGCCTTGTATGACATGCTAACGAATATGAACCTTCTCCCACAGGTAAGCAGGGGAAAGACATGTCCAAACATGGTTTAGGGAGATAAATTTGGTTGAAAATACGTACATTGATTTGCATAGGGAGAGGGTATGGAAAGCAGTCCTCTTCAGAGGTTTGTGGAATGTCCTAGGTAAGGACAATTCAGGCTTTGACAATTGGGTATGAGAATGGAAGCTACTTATTTGAGTCCTGTTCTGGACTTGGCAGAGAGAGGAACAGTTTTCACCTGTTGGTAAATTGTAAAACTGCTTCCCCTGACATTTTGTGTAACCTCTCATCTCCTCACTGAAAGTTAAAAGTCCCACATGTAAACATGCCCTTAACTGGATGAAGAGTTCTGTTTGGGTAGCTCACTCACATGTGAACCCAAAGTTTTAATAAATTTCCTTTCCCAAACTGCATTAAAATTATTTGCTCCATTTTGATTTTATTATTATTGATTATGTTACCATTGCATTAGCATTTGAATTTGTGAAGTGCTGTAAGACAGTTTGTTAACAATTTGTCATGACACCTCTGCTGAGTGGGAGGATGGCACACATCATTATCATGATGATTATGATTTTCTTTTACAGCTGGTACTATGATAAATGATTTACAGATAAACAACAATACACAAGTTATTTATATCAAGTTAATTAATCATATTGATTTAACATCCTGTTCTGTTATTTAACTTTTCCCCTTTCGATGTTAGTTTTAGATCTAATTTTAGAATAATTATATTGGGTTCAAACTTTAGGACCGTACGTGAATACCTATATCTCATCTGAAAAATTATTAACATTTCCAGTTCAATTTTAATAACTGCAGTTCCTCTACTATGGTGACCTTTTCCTTCCAAATATTTGAAGTAATTAAAGTTGGAGAATAAAAGTACAGTAAAAGTAAAACAGTTTCTTTTGATATTGAAAAGTCTTGCATCAGTGACTAGCAAAGAACATAGCCACTATTTTCTCCTCCTATATTCTTCCTTTGTGAATAGATCACCCATAAACACCTGCCAAGTCAGAGAGCCCATAGTCATTCTTGATTACTCTCCCCCATCATTAGTTCCATGCCATCAGTCACCATGACTGCCACTTTAGTCTCCTTTATGCAAAATAGGTTAAGTTTGTTCCAGCTACCACCTGATGTCAGTATCTTTTCTTCTGAGGCAATTGCACCTGTAAGCTTCATGAGGATTAGGGTCTTGTATTCTTCATCATTCTATCCCCAGTACCAAGCACAATGCTGAGAAATAAAGTAGAATATCATAAATTATTTGGGGCAATGAATATCTTGGTTTTCTCCCACTCTTGCTATTTTCAAAAATATTTTTTACATTATTATCAGAGAAAATTTTCTAAAATTCACAACCAGTCCTGTCCTGCCTCCATTTGCTTAAAGTCCAAGCATTAGTATAAAGTCCAAATTCTTCTCAAAATGGAGCCCTTTATTATCCTACTCCACTTTAACTCTCCTTAGTTTCACTACACAATCCTTCTGACTAAATTAAAATCCCACTTCTACTGGGCTTTCTCTGTCATCTGTAACATGCACGTGCTACTCATCCACAACATGCTCCCTATTCTTACAACAGGACTCTTCTTAACAGTATCTTTTTTTGTCCAGTGACATCCCTCACCCCCATCTTGGTCCAGTGCTTCCTCTGTATGTGTATATCTCCTTGTATCTACAGCTCTCATAGCACAATAGATGAACTGGCTACTAGTGTGTCTCACCACTAGATGTTAAGTTCTCTGAGAGTCAGCACTCTCTCTGATACAATACCTAATCCATAAAAATATACAAAGAACTTCAGAGGGTAGAATATATCATAAAGAACACCGTGCTAAGAAAAACAGGTACATGGTTTGAGAGCATCCTATAACCATCTAACTAAGCATGAGCAAATCAATTAATTAACTTAGGACTAATTTCTTCATTAGTAAATAGGAGCTCATAGATAAGAGCTACAGTTAAGGTAAGTCTTCTTATCACTCAGAGACTATGCTGTAGGATATGGAAATGATGAAAGAACAAAGTGGGGCAGTAGCAAACAAGGAAGAACAAATGATTCAGACCCCTAGAATAATATGCTTAACACATGATATCTTGAATATCTTAAATATACCTCTTGAGGCTTTTAGTACAGTATTTTTTTTTTCTTAAAATTTAGCTTGGGACATTTATTCATTACCTTGAACTATATAAACCACCAATGCAGTAGGAAATTTTGAATATATGCCATCGAGCAACACATTCTCCCAAAGATCAGGAACAAATAAAATTTGCTTTTCTTCGAAGGTTGTGTCTACCCCCACCAAACTCTATCTTCAGATTTGCTGATTAAGCCATGCCTACAGTGGAACTGGGTCAACCTGTCCCTGATGACCACACTTTCTGGAACAAGAAAGAAGGAGGTAAAATGGCAGGTATATTAACTAGCTGTCACAGTGATATATAATTTGGGAATATTAAAGCTACTCTTAGCCTTCATATTTCTACTATTCTAGTTATCAAGAATATTAATGACAAAACTACTAGGAGACACCACTTCACATACACAGCAATAAAAAAGATGGATAACTAGTGTTAGCATAAGTATGTGGAGAAATTGGAACACTTATACACTGCTGCTGGGAATGTAAATTGGTGAAGCCACTGTAGAAAACAGTCTGGTGATTCTTTAAAAAGTTGAACATGGAGTTAGCATATGATCCAGCAATTATACTCCTAGGTATCTACCCAAGAGAATTGAAAACATATGTCCACTCAGAAACTTGTACTTGAATGTTCACAGCAGATTGTTCATAACAGGCAAAAAGTGCAAACAAAACATATATCCATGAACTTATGAATAAATCCGATGTGGTATATTGATAATAAGAAAGGAAGTTCTGATGCATGCTACAATTTGGATAAACTTTGAAAATATCTAGTGAAAGAAGCTAGCCATAAAAGGCCATCTATTGTATGCTTGCATTTATATGAAAGCTATAGAAAAGGCAAATGCATAGAGATAGAAAGTAGATTGTTTCCAGGGACTGAGGGGTGGAGGGGGATGAGGAAAGACTGCTAATGGGTATGGGGTTTATTTTGCAGGGGATGGAAATGTTCTGGAATTAAATAGATATTGGTGGTGGTTACACAATTCTATGAATATACTAAAACCATTCAATCATATACTTTAAAATGGTGAATTGTAGCATATGTGAATTATAAAGCAAACAAAAGAACACTATAGGTGGGTTTGACCGCTAGGAGTGTAGATGGCACACAGGGAGCACTCGGCTCACATGAGGCTTAGTGCCAGCTCCAGGGCAGCTTCTGCCTCGGGGTCCTTGCGGGAGTGCTCCGAGGGCTCTGATTGGGGGTAATGCAGAAGCTGGGAGCTTGGGGTGTCCGCCAGGGCAGCCTTGGGAATAGCTCTTCTGTCGCAAAGGGCATGAAAGGTGAGAGCAGCCGCAGGCCGACGTCCAGGCAGATGTAGGAAGAAGTATTTATTTCTTTACTCTGAATTTTTTAAATTGCAGGGATAATACTTTCAGGAGGATTAAAAATGAAAGTGTGATTATATATTGTTTATAATGTATATGCTTAAAGGCCAAAGTAAAGTTCTCAGCAGAAGAATACATGGACTTGTGATATTTAGAATTGATTCTTGGGTGGCTATATATTTAAATTATATAAGTTTTGAGTGAATAGAAAACCAAACTGACATTTACATGCCCATATATATAAGAGGTATTTCTCTTGAATATTATGCTTTGTAAAAAATTCTTCTTTAAAACTTTAATTACAATAGTAGACAGATCTTGGTATTTCTTTTATGCAAACCTTTTATCACCTACAATAAATAGACATTTATTTTATCTCTCTGAGGAATAAAATGAAAATCTGAGTTGATCAAAATATTGAATAGTTAGACTTGCAACATTGACCTCTATCTCATTTTTCTCCCACAGGAGATATATCTTTAAATAAGCAATTTCAAGGTTTAGCCTTGTATTCCTTTGGTAAATTCACTTTTCTGCTATCTTGCATAATTTTTTTTATAAAATCTTCCAAGACTTAGTAACCTAAAGACTCCAAATGGAATAAATATGATTTTTTTCTTCGTTCTTGAAATAAATATTTTTTATTTTATATATATTTTTATGTCTGTAATTTAATATTCTAAAATACTTATTTAAAATAGGTTGGAAACATCTTTTGAGTTAAAACAGTAAATATTTTCATTTACCATGGATATATCTCCAAGGTTAATGTTACTTCAGACATTTTAGAGAGTGCATGCTATGTATTTCTCTCTTTCTACCTAAAAAACATATATAATATATACATAACTCCCTATTTTCTGTGGACCAAAGTGGGAACAAGAACATGCATACCTATCCAATCACATGCATATATACATTTTGTTTCATAAGAAAGCAGTGAATGTTTTTGATATTTTGATTTAATTAAAACCTTCTAAACTTTTAGAAATCCGGTTTTCAAATACATAAATTTTTCTCATGCTTTAACCCAAAAATATAAATCCATCCCAAATTCATTGTGTAACTGTGACCCTTTGTTTCAATTGCAACCTAATATTTTAGTCAAAATTTCATTTTAAAATCCTCAAAAGAATACTAAAATCTGAATGGCAAAATGTTCATAGAGTCAATCATTTGTATTCCAGTCTCTTATAAGCAGGCAATGTGCGTGTACCTAACTTCATTTATAAGTGACCTATATTCTTCAATGGGATAGTTGAGTTTATTTATATGGTGAATTGCCATGTTTCAACCATAGATTACTTCACAAAATGAAAAGATAAATTTTTCTTCAGCTATAAAGAACAACCAATACCTAACTTATTTAGGTTTTTTAGACACTTATTTTTTATTATTATTAACAAATAAATGTTATTGATACATATAAATAAGGCATAAATCCATCAAAAGTGTACAGTTAATGGTATTTGGTATAATCACATAGTTGTGCATTCATAACTTCAATCATTTTTAGAGCATTTTCATTATTCTAGTAATACAATAATAATAATAAACAAACAAAACTCATCACCTCTCAATCTCTCTATGCTTTCCCTTCCATACATAGCTGCTATTCTCTTTCCTTCTCTCTAGTGTATTTGTATTTATATTTTGTAAAACAGTCTTATACTAGTTAATTATTTTAAAAGGAACAGAAATTCTTCATTTAGTTCATCAAACCCCACTCATATCTCTTCAGAAATGAAATAAATTGGATATTGAAATATACTGTTCTTACATTTTACTAAATTATAAGCAAAAGCCACTTGCATGGTAACATTGCATAAATGTTAAAACTAAAATTCTCTCATTACAAATATTTTTTACTATCCAGACATATCTGTATCTAATTTAATATTTTCATGGTTCAAAGTGATACATAAGTTAGTGATTGAATAATGAACTCAAAGTTATTTCAAACATCCTCTGATCAGTTATATTTATGTTCTCTCATTGTCATATAAGAGGGATTTTTCTCTTAGATGTATAGGATTATTATATCTTTTTGCACATGAACACCAAATAACATATGTTAAAAGGAAGAACTGTAAAAACATATGTCTGTATTAAGATAGAGTGATATACTGTATCAGAGGTTATACATAGCAAGCAAGCAGCATAGTTTACATTTTGAAATGCATTTTAAGCCTTCTTTTATTCACATAATTTAGGCTTCAGATATATTTCTCAATTGCTCACTACAGAATAGCTTCAGAACTCAAACAAAACTTTCAGTATAAAAATGACAACCCTTTTGTTTCCACTAAATCCTTGTTCTGTCATCCACTGGCAGTGAGCTTTCCAGTCATGTTCCCTGCCAGTCCTTACCAGTTTGCCAATTACACAAGCTGCTTCCCAGACATCAGACACAAATTCCACAAGACTGCTGTGCAAGCGTACCCTAATTAACCATCAGCTTAATTAGACAATTTACTGTGTAATTAGCAGGCAATTAGTCAACACCTCTCAGATCTTATTGACTGCTGTGACAGCCTTTCCTTCTCTGCACATTCCAATACACAGCAGCGACCATGTTTCTAGCACTCTTAAACTCTGTACGACATGATTATGGGTGGAGAAGAGGGTAATATTATATAACAAAGGAAAAAATCAATATGCAACCAGTCCAATTATTGAACTGTTTATAAACTTGTCTCTCTCTATTTTTTTAATTCTGGAAGTTTAGTATTAAAGATACTTTCGGTATCTTCTTAATAACATCTTAATATGTTTTATTTCATGTTTTAATGTAAAACATTTTAAAATACATTTACTATGAATTATGCTCCATGACTGCCTATTCCTACAGTAATTTGAGTAAATTTTCCTGATCTATGTGTAGGAGACCTACACGATTAAATCCCATTAATGTTAATTGCAGTAACAGATACAAATCCCACACAAACTGATGAAAGGCACTCTAGGGTAGGCAACGTTTCCTAGTTTTCTTTCAGTGAACTATGAAGAGGTTCTGAAACCAGAAATCACAACTGGGCATTTTAACATTTACATTAATACATTAATTTTACATGAAAAAGTGTTTTTTAAAATGCTTTGCTTCTTAGTCCCTATACATGTCATGTAACACCCACTGTTCTTTGCAATATATTTGTTGACCCCTATAAAATATTTATCATTTTTGGAGTTTTCATGATTGGGAACTAATAGGATCCCAAAAGCTTTAAGAAAGAATGTGGAAAAAAAAATCAAACAAACAAACAAAAAAGAATGTGGTTTTTTAGTTTGTTTTGCTTTGTTGTCTTTTTTTTCTTTTCAGAAATAGAGAGGAGAATAAATTTTATTGAATGATTTAAAACTCATAAAATCATTTAAATGGAGTGGAACCAAAAGAAAGAATTCATTATCACTCCTTCATAGTTTAGTTGGTTATCACCTGCATTTTCTGATATCTTAATATATTGATAAAACTAAAGTAAATATAAACTACTTATGACAACAGAATTATTTCTGTGTAATTTAAACTTTTCCATTAGCAACAACTCTCTCTCTTACTCCCTTTCCCCCTCTCTTTTTAATTTAAGGAAAATTCTTGGCAAAGAGGACAGTAAGTGAATGGCTATAGAAAAGAATGAGGTTGACCTGTTGGAAGAACCTAGAGAAGGCTTAATTAGTACAAAGTAAAGTAAAATGAGATGATGTCCAAGACCCATGCAGAACTATATAATAAAAGGATCTGTACAAGATTTTAGATTTTTATATTAAGGGCTATGAGAGGTAATGAAATGTTTTAAGCAGAGTAGGGACATCTGATTTATGATGTAAGAGACCACCTTGGTTGCTGCATGGAGCATGGAATGCAGAGCAAGAGTAGGAGTAGAAGCAGGGAGGTTTTTAAGGAGCTGGCGCAGAGGTCAGTGAGAAATGATGGTGACTTGGATGTGTGTGGTATTAGTGGAGATGAGTTCTTATATGAGAAGGGCAAAATTTTAGTGATTTTCTATGGCATAATAAGTGATTATATAACTATTAATGTTTTATTGTGGCATATGGATTGTGGTAACAATAATAATTTTTACTGATATGGTGTTTTGCATGTTTCAAATCATTTTTCCATCTTTTTGAAAAATTAAATCTGAGCATGACTAGAATACTGTAAGAAAGTTTAGGTAAAATACTGGTCTTATTTTATATGCAAACATCTGAGGTTTAGAGAATTTAAGAATTTATTGACATCCACATTATTTAGGAAAAAGATGGCCCTCAACCCTTTCCTCAAACAATAGGGGAAATTATAACACCTGAATAATAACTAGTATACTCACAATTAAAAATTTGAGTTTATTTTACCCCTGAGCCTTTTGTATACAAGCCTGTTTTTCTCTTTTTTTTTTTCATAGTATAATACTTTAAAAAAGAGTCTTTGTACAAATTTCTTTTACCTCTGGGGCCCTACCATTTCTCCTTAATTGATCAAAAGAAGGCTTCAAAATACAATGTGAATAGTTATTTATTCACTCATTTAAAACCAAAATACTGAGTGGCTACCTACTTCATGCTCGGTATTTTTAGAAAATCCAAACATCCTTTTGGCAACCTCACAGAACTGCAACTACACGGAGCATAACTGACCAAGCTCTGAGATCCATGCTTGCATTTGTACTTTGGCCATGCTGCCCATGGACTGCTCCCAGTCAATGAAGGAGCAAGGCAGAGATATTAAGGCAACTCATTCCTGAGACACAGGGACTCCCTGATGTCTTTGCTGAATCTTAGACCACAGGCACTCTGCTTCTACCTAACCTTCCTTCCTTCTGTCCTTCACTCAGAGTCAGATTTACATTGCTGTCTTATGGCTCTTTCAGCCTTCCTTGGTTCTGTCTACATATTCTTTCACAGGCATGTCACCTAACGGAATCCTTGCAGGATTAATCCTATCTTGTTTCTTGGAGGACCTGAACTAAAACAATCCTGTTGTCATGTAAGAAATTACATGATAGCCACAAAATCTGGGGGAAAAAATCTTAGTATAAAAGAGAGATGATTAAGGTTAAGGATTGTTTCATACCATGTTTTCATGAAATTAATTTTGTCAATAACTATAATTCAACATAGACTTGGCTAATGTAATAGATTTTAAAATGTTCATTTTTGACTGAGACCTTAAAGTAAATTTTCCCCTTGCAGAAATGTCGAAGATGATGACAAAAATCTGCGTAGGGAACTCTTAAACCTTTCATATCCAATAAGGATACATAATTAAGAGTGGTGGGCACTATAAAATCATGTCTTTGAAGTGTGCTGATGGTTTGTTATGAGTCCCATCACAATCAAGCCCCAGGAGAGGGCCTGCTAGGAGACCCCTAAGGGAAGTTGATATGTGTTCCCTTCTGATTACATTTTTTCTTTTTGCAGGGGTGGTGCACAGGGGACAATGACCCACTCATGCTTGATACATCTATAGGGTGAGAGTAAAGTCTTCTGTTGCTGGAAAATGAGCTAAAAGAGGTATAACTACTCCCATACCAGCCTGTACTCCTAGGATTTCTCAGGGCAAAGCAATGCGATATGTAAGATTCTCCTGTGGAATAAAGGACCAATATAAAATAAGGCAGTGTGAAGTCACCCTAAGCTTGTTCAACAGGAACTCCCAGAAAGGCAAATAGATCTCAGCAGAGAAAAGCTAAGGAACTCAGTGTTCCTAGGTATGTGTAAGGAGTAAGCTATGACCAAAGATTCAAAAGAACTAGAGGGCAGAATTCCCTACAGATGAGAAGTATTTCTGAAGAGTCCATTAAAGCATTCATGAATAAGAGTTAGCCTAAAAAAAGAGCTCCAAAGAAGAGTATTATAGCTCTGAAAAATTATATTTATGCAAGCAATTGAAATTGGTTTCAACGGGTAATGATATTTACCAATTTAATATTTGCAATATGCTGAAAAATGTTTTACATTCCCAACTGCAATTGTCTTGCCAATTAACCCAGGGAACTAATCAATCAACAGGCACTTTCTGGCTCCTTTATTTGCAAGCTATTCTATCTGGCACTGTCTGAAGTCACAGGACCTCTTTTCCAGAGCCTTACATCCAGGCAAGGAAAAATAGAAGTAAACCCATAAAGATTCCATTCAACTTGAGTACTATAGATCATAATATTTATAAAAGTTCAAAGAATGGAGAGAAGATAACCATTGGTTGAGGTAGCCAGAGAGGACATGGATCATCATTGGCCTTGAAAGATGGTTTGGCTATTGATAATTGAATAAGGAGAGCTGTTTTCTTAAGAATGAGGAATGGTTAAATTAAGGTATAGATGATGCAAAGATAAGTCAAGTGAATAGCCTGGTTTACATATAAAAAAGAGTTTGCAGGAGGGGAGAAATGGAAGTTATTGTTGAAATGGTCAATGGAAGTTATATTATGATTAACAATAACTTCCAAATTGAAGTACATAATTCTTCCACTTAATAGTCTCTTCAGGTTCACTGTTGTCTATATAATCATACTTAAATTCACAGTCTAGGAGGCTTTTCCTTTGGTCTTTATACCTCTTTATGCCATATTATGTTACATTATGTGAATCTTAAATATTCTTGGCACTCTCATTCATGAACATAAATGACCACGCACTTTCCCTTCTGCCTAGAATATAGACACAACTCAAATGTGAAGTAATTTTTTTTTAACTTTAAAAAACAATTAAGGAAAATATTTTTTACTCTAAGAATCCTTGTTGAATTTATGCCAACATCCATTCATCTTGTGTTTTTTGGTATAATTACTTTCTGAATTAGAGTTTAAGTTTTTTAGAGCAGAGATCATTTCTTTATATATATATGTACACACACACACAAACACACATTTGCATTCTATGTGATCAGGGCCTAATAAGGTTTGTTAAATGAATGAAATAAAAAAAGAAAAGAAATAGAAAGCATTAGCAAGAGCTCTTAGGATATACCCAATCCAGTCCATTTACCTAAAAGTACTTTACTTGATGGCGATTTTAGGTGAATTTTAACTTTGCTAGAGGGGGAATCTGGCAGAAGAGAAGTGATAAACTACTCCAGACATATGAGATATTGTGGAAAAACATGCAAATGAATAAGCAGAGCAGGATGAAAAGAGCAGTGGACTTAGCTGAAGTGAGAGAAGCAGATGGGGAGAAGGGTAAGAAAAGGTAATTGGTATATGAAAGGGCAGTTTGAACATTTCTCTGAAAGAACAATAATTTTCTCGAGCATCTAATGACAACTTAGTAGTGGTGATTGTATGAAGCAGTGCAAATCATATAATAAAAAGGAACACAAAGAGAACTAACTTAACTAAAACTGAAAATCTTGCAATGAAATAGTCAATTATATTGGTAAGACCTTAATAAAAATTTGACAGTAATCACTGAGTTTTATATTTAGTGGGGTTTTTTTGTTTGGTTGTTTGTTTTAAAGAAGGTAAAGAGGATTCCTACCTTAAATGATTAGTAATGATTTAAATCTTGTTAAAATCCAATACAGAAAACACAAAATCAAGGAAGGCCTTATGGAATTTAACCCAAGTTAATTTCAACCAAAGACTATACCATCTAAACAGACCCAGAAAATGGGTATTTTTAACAAGTTTTATTTTAAATCTCCAAAAGAAGTATGTGAGATACGATAAAAGTAAAATTGTTTCTCAAACACAAGATTGTTCTCTAAGGAAATTTCCATTATTCATAATTATCAGAACTTTCCATTAACCTTGACACCAATTGTTTTAAAGAAGAAAAAAAAGGTCCTGAGTAAGAGTTATTTTCCATTACAAGTTAGGTCTACCAGCTAACCCAGATCAAAATTGTACGTGTCAATTTATATTATCAAAGGTCTATTTGAGTCTCACCTTGTCCATTCTACCAAAAATGATTAACTAATTAACAAGTGCAAAATCACAGTCTGAAACGGAAAAGAGGTGAAGATGTAATTATATTGAAAAATTGATTAGTCTACCTCAGAGTCAAGTAGCCCAAACTGTGATGTAAAATGTAAAAAACAAACAAACAAATAAAAAAACTATTGGAGCACTTTAAATAATGTTTTACCTGGTTAAAAATATCACTTTAGACAATAATTAAAGTATTTCTACTTAATATTAGAAATATATGCTTTAATTTGTATAATTGAAAATAGCATAACCTACATTTTATATTTAACAAAGTCTGGTATACATGCAGTGAATTTTTAATTTTGGGGAGAGAGAATGGTATTAATTAGATTCTGACTTGCAAGATTTATCTTCAATATTGCAAGCATACACACAAATGGCCATGAAAGTAGACATAACCTTTTGTTGTTGAAGAGACCAGACTATTCATAGACCAGTATTAAAGTTGACACTTGGATGAAATCTCTAATAGGACAACTACATGTGTACTGTATACTTTTAGTAAGCCCATTCTTTATCATTTGAGGATGAGTCATTTTTATGAATTTCAATGAAAGTGATCTAAATAACAATTTAAAAACTCAACCAGGAGACAATCAAGCTATTACCCAGAAATCATTTCTGATTATAGGATGTTAAAGTTCCCCAGATAAGATGTTTACATTGAATTTGTTTAAATAATTATAGCTCCTTAGTTAATGCATAGGTGTATGTCAGGAGAACAATATTACAGAATAAACAGCTTATTTACATAACATAAAATATAAATAATTATACATAAAATTTTGAAACTAGAACAGTAGCAGTGAAAACAATGAACCAGACAGTTGTTTATTTACTATTTCATAGATTTTCATAATTAAGTAATATAGAAACTCTTAATAATAATAAAATATGTCATTTTGCTTTAATCTTTTAAAAAATTCCAGATCTTTATTTGTAATAAAGCATTCCAAGACAAATTACAAAAGTAAATTGTGATGTTCTATATTATAATCTAAGAAGAATTAAGTAGGCTCTAAAATTTTACTATGTAATATATTTGCAAATTTTTCCTCAAATCTCTAAATATTATTTTATCAGCATTTATAGTCCTGACAATGTTATTCCTGAATACTTGTCTGGTTGATATGTGCAAGTAATTTGTGCAAATGCAGGCAACTTCCTCTTAGTTAAGACAATATGAAAGGGCGGGAAAAGATGGCAGTTGAGTAAGGCATTCCAGGAGTCAGCTCATCCTATAGGACAGTTAGCAATCTAAACAGACCTACTTAGAGCACCTGTTGGAGACCCAAGAGACCAGAAGAGCATCCTGAAACATCCTTGAAAGAATGGAAGTCAGAGATTGCCCATCTGCAGTGAAGATTCATGAGTAGGGCACTCCAAGCCACGGAGGCCGGTGCCCATCCTCCAATAGCAGCGCAAGCCACCTCGTAACTATTTCATGGCAGGAGTTGAAAGCTCCATTTCCCAAATACAGGGGAGGAAGATATGGTTGGGCACTAACTTCAGCTATTGTTCAGTAAATTTGGCTGGTTAAAGTATAATACTAAGAAAAGCTAAAATTTGAACTTGTCCAAGTGAGAAAGAGGATAGTAGCTGTTATTTTAACTCTGCCCCTGGCATGAGGGGAAGCAGGGCTGATTGAAAATCACAGTGACTATAGGAACTGGCTTCTTTCCATCCAGATCGAACAGCAACCCTAGCCTAGGTTCAAGTACCACTTCCAGCAGGGAGGAAGCTGGTGGGACCTGCACTAGCTTCTCCGGGTAACTGCAGATGCTTTCGGCCCACACAGACTGAAGAGTGAGACACCTGGGACTACATCCTCACATCCTAATAGGATAGGAGAGAAGCTGTATTTCCTCAGCCTTTCTGGGCAACTGCAGGTGCTTTCAGTGCACACATACTGGTTTGTTGAGTGCCTCTGATTCCATCTCCATCCCCTCAACCCCATAGGACAGGAGGTGTCTGGTGTTTAGCTTCTCTGGGCAACTGCAGGTAACTCAGCCTGCACGGACTAGATACTCAGACACATGTATCTTCAACCCTGACCACCAATAGATTAGGAGGAGAAATGTGTTACCTCAGCCTCTTTGGGCAACTGTAGGCGCTTTCTAACTTCACAGACTGGTTTGTTGAGCGCCTTCTATTCCATCTGCATCTGCACTCCTCTCATAGGATGGGAGGGGGTTGGTGTTTCCTCAGCTTCTCAGAGCAACTGCAGGCACTTTTGGCCTGCACGAACTCGACTGTTGGGCACCTATGGCTCCACCCCCTCCTGCCATAGGACAAGAGTGGGGCTGTGTTTCTTCAGCCTCTCTGAGAAACTGCAGATGCTTTTAGAACACACAGACTGAATAGATGGACATCTGTAGCTCCATCCTCACCACCAAGTAGGATAGGAGGGCTTCTGTGTTTCCTCAGCCTTTCTGGGCAACGGCAGGCACTTTCAGATTACAGGGATGAACTTTTGGGTGCCTGGGGATCCACCCCCACCCACTAAAGGGCAGTTGGGATAGTACTCCCTCAGCCTTTCAGGGCAATTGCAGGTGCATTCAGCCCACACAGATTAGATTGCTGGGCATTTTAAAGGATCAATCCCCACCCTTGGCAGGGAGGAGGGGACTTGATGATATGTCAGTCTACCTGGGCAACTGCAGTCATTTTGACTTGCATGGCATAGATTGCTGCCCACACCTGCAGCTCCAGTCCTGTCTCAGGCAAGGGAAGAAGGGGCATGAAGCTTCATCAGTCTCTCTGGGCAATTACAGATGATCTTGGTCTGCACGACTTGTATTACCACACATGGCTGTGGTTCTGTCCTATCCCTGGCAGAAGAGAAAGGTGGAAGAATCTTCATTGGTTCTTGGTGCAACATGAGCAGGTTCAGCCTCCACAGCTTACAGCACCAACTACATCCTTGCCTCCTACAACACAACAAGCAAGGAAGAAAGAGCAAGAAAGCCCTAAACTAAAGAGATAAACTGGGCCCAGAATAAATACACCTACTAAGCAAGATGCCAAGACATTAACAAAAACTTACAATCCATATCAAGAAACAGGAAATTATGGCCCAGGCAAAGGAACAAGATAAGCCTCCATATTACATAAAGGAGTTGAGACAACTAATCATAGATGTTCAAACAAGTCTCCTTAATAAATTCAATGAGATGGCTAAAGAGATTAAGGATATTAAGAAGACATTGGATAAGCACAAAGAAGAATTTGAAAGCATAAATAGAAAAATAGCAGATCTTATGGGAATCAAAGGTGTAATAAATGAAATTAAAAATACACTGGAGGCATATATCAGAAGATTTGAGGAGGCAGAAGAAAAGATCAGTGAGCTTGAAAACATGGACTCTGCAAACATCCAAAAGAACAGATGAAGAAAATAATGGATAAAATTAAACAGGGTCTCAAGTAATTAAATGATGGCAAGAGATGTGCAAAAAATATGTGTCATGGTTGTCCCAAAAGGAGAATAGAAGGGAAAGGGGGCAGAAGGAATATTTGGAAAAATAATGGTAGAAAATTTCCCAACCCTACTGAAGGACACAGATGTATGTGTCCAAGAAGCACAAGGTACTCCCATCCAAATAAATCTGAATAGACCAACTTCAAGACACATACTAATTAGAATGTCAAAAAGCCAAAGCCAAGGAGAGAATTTTGAGGACTGCAAGAGAAAAGCAGCGCATAACATACAAGGGATACCCAGAAAGATTTAGTGTTGATTTCTCATCAGAAACTATGGAGGCAAGAAGAAAATGGTATGATATATTTAAGGTACTGCAAGAGAAAAACTGCCAGCCAAGAATCTTATATCCACAAGATTGTCTTCCAAAAATGAAGGCAAGTTTAGATTATTCACAGATAAACAAAAACTGAGAGAGTTTGCACCTAAGAGACCAGCTAAGCAGGAAATACTAAAGGGAATGCTATGGCCTGAAAAGAAAAGACAGGAAAGAGAGGCTTGGAAGAAAGTCTATTAATGAAGATTATATCAGTAAAAGTAACTAAAAGTGTAAAAAGAGTGGTGAAAATAAGAAATGACAGATAAAACCCAAAGGTCAAAATGACTGAAATAAGAACTGCCATTACAGCAATAACATTGAATGTTAATGGATTAAACTCCCCAATCAAAAAACATAGACTAGCAGAATGGATAAGAAAATATGAATCATCTACGTATTGTCTACAAGAGACTCACCTTAGAACCAAGGATACCAATAGACTGAAAGTGAAAGGCTGGAAAAAGATATTCCATGCAAGTAATAACCAAAATACCTGGAGTTGCTATACTTATATCAGGTGAAATACACTTTAAAAGCAAACTTGCTATTAGAGACAAAGAAGGACATTATATATTAATAAAAGGGGCAATTCGCCAGGAAGAAATAACAATCATACATATATATGCACCTAACCAGGATGCCCCAAATTACATGAGGCAAGCACTGGAAAAACTGCAAGGAGAAAGAGATATTTCTACAATAATAGTCGGATACTTCAATACACAACTCTCAGTATTGGACAAGACATCTGGGCAGAGATAAAGAAACAGCAAGATTGAATAATAAGAAAAATAGACTGTATTAGTCAGCCAAAGGGGTGCTGATGTAAATTACCAGAAATCTGTTGGCATTTATAAAAGGGTATTTATTTGGGGTAGAAGCTTAGAGTTACCAGGCCATAAGGCATGTTACTTCCTTCACCAAACTCTGCGAGGGTTCAGGCTTCCTAGGTTCCTCTCTTCCCAGGGCTTGATTCTCTCCAGGTTCAGCTGCTTGGTCTCTTCACAAGGCCAGCCGTAGACTATCAGGCGAACGACTCATCTCTTTTCCTGGGGACTTCTCTTCTTCCTCACGAGTAAGCTGCTCTGTGTGCTTACTTCCCTGGGCTCCAGCATTACAACTCAGCATCAGAACCTCAACATCAAAAACTCCAACGCTGTCCTTTGCCATGTCTTTTATCTTTGATTCCCCACCCACCAAGGGGAGGGGCTCAATGCCCTACTGATGTGGCCCAATCAAAGCCCTAATCATAATTTAATCCTGCCCAGAGGAACAGACCAGTTTATAAGCATAATCCAATATCTATTTTTGGAATTCATAAATAATGCCAAAGAGCTACAACCTAATAGACACATACAGAATATTGCATGCCAAAACAGCAGGATATACATTCTTCTCAAGTGTTCATGGATCTTTGTCCAGGATAGACCATATGCTGGGTCACAAAGCAGATCTCAATAAATTCAACAAGATCGAAATTATGCAAAGCACTTTCTCTTATCATATTGGAATAAAGTAGAAAATCAGCAACAGGCAGAAAAAGGGAAAATTCACAAATATATGAGATTAAACAACACACTCTTAAATAACCAGTGGGTCCAAGAAGAAACTGTGATAGAAAAAAAATACCTTGAGATGAATGAGAATGTGAATACAACATTTCAGAACCTATGGGATGCAGTGAAAGCAGCACTGAGAGGGAAATTTATATCCCTCAATGCTGACATTCAAAAAGAAGAAAGATCTACAAACAATGACCTAACTACACAGTTGAAGGAACTAGAAAAAGAATACCAAACTATTCCCAAAGTAAGTAGAAGGAATTAAATTAAAAAGATCAGAGCAGAAATAAATAAAATTGAGAATTAAAAAAACAATAGAATTAACAAAACCAAACCTTGATTCTTCAAGAAGATTAAAAAAAATTGACAAACCCTTAGCTAGACTGACAAAGAAAGGAGAGAAGATGCAAATAAATAAAATAAAAAATTAAAATCAGTACATTACTACTGACCCCACAGAAATAAAAGATAATAAGAGGATACTATGAACAACTGTACGCAAAAAAACTAGACAAAGTAGACAAAATGTAAAAATTTCTAGGAATGTATAAACTACCTACACTCGGCTCCAGAGGGCTCTAGAGACACCCGCACACTATAGGCAGGGCAGACAGCTCAGGAGTTTGGTGCCCTGCCAGTAGGCCCTACTTTGGAATTTCTGCTCCCCAGCATGACAGAGTTGGATTCAGTTGTGGTTTCCCTACATATGGCTTTTCTGCCCCTTCTATTTGTACCTATAGTTAGTACTAGAGTAGACAGGTGTATGTCCAAGAGACTTAAATCTTTGGACTTTCTTATGTGCCAGTTGGGCCCTGAATCTCAACAGAGTTCCACTATCTACTCTCCAGTTCATTGGACTCACCCAGGAAAACTAACAAGGAGATGATGATGGACAATGACCATCTCAAGGAAAAGAGAGAGTCTGCAACTGCAGGCAAGATAGTCCCATCCATCTGCCCCACAGGATCTGGGCTCCCTCTCGATTAGAGGTAGAGTGAGCATTACCATCCCAGAACCCTCAGGATTGGGGAATAAACGATGGATTAAAGTACACTTACTGTTATTCTACTATAGACTTATTGTGATTCTAGCAATGGAAGAACTGTTATCATTTATGTGGATACAGGGGTCACCAGAGGTTCCGAGGGGTGGGAGAGGAAAAAATAGGTGTAATATGGGGGCATTTTCAGGACTTGGGAGTTGTCCTGAATGACACTGCAATGACAGATACAGGCCATTATATATCTTGTCATAAATAACAAAATTGCACAGGTGAGAGTATAAACTACAATGTAAACTATAATCCATGCTTAGTGGCAATGTTCTAAAATGTGTTCATCAATTTTAACAAATGTACCACTCTAATGAAGGATGTTGTTAATGTGGGAAAATGTGCGAGGGGTAGGGAGCGGGGCACATGGGAATCTCCCATAATTTTTATGTAACATTTATGTAATACGTGTATCTTTTTTAAAAAATTTAAAAAGTATATTATTAAAAAAAAAAATTAACCTGCCTACACTGACCCTAGAAGAAACAGAAGACCTCAACAAACCAATCACAAGTAAAGAGTTCAAAACAGTCACCAAACAACTCCCCAAAATGAAAAGCACAGGACCAGATGGTTTCACAAGTGAGTTCTACAAAACATTCAAAGAAGATTTAATACCAATCTTACACAAGCTCTTCCAAAAAACTGAACAATAAGGAACACTACCAATCTTATTCTATGAGGCCAAGATCACACTAATACCAAAGCCAGATAAAGATACTATGAAAAAAATTACAAACCCATTTCCCTAATGCATATGGACGCAAAAATCTTCAACAAAATATTTGCTAATTGAATCCAACAACACATTAAAAGAGTTATTCATCATGATCAAGTGGGTTTTATACTAGGCATGCAAGTGTGGTTCAATACAAGGAAATCAATCAGCACAATACACCACATTAATAAATCAAAGAAGAAAAATCACATGATCCTATCAATTGCAACAGAAAAAGCATTTGACAAAATACAGCATCCTTTCTTGATAAAAATACTGCAAAAGTTAGGAATTGAAGGAAACTTTCTGAACATGATAAAGGAAATTCATGAAAAATCTACAGCTAACATCATATTCAATGGTGAAAGACTGAGAGCTTTCCTTTGAGATCAGGAACAAGACAAGGATGGCCACTGTCATTACTGTTGTTCAATATAGTGCTAGAGTTTCTAGCTAGAGCAATCAGGCAAGTAAAAGAAATAAAAGGCATCCAAATCAGAAAGGGAAAACTAAAAACTTTTGCTATTCCCAGATGATATGATCCTATACCTAAAAAGTCCCAAGAAATCTACAACAAAGCTGCTAGAGCTAATAAATGATTTTAGTAGTTGTCAGGTACTAGATCAATATGCAAAAATCAGTGACATTTCTATGCACTAGTAATGCACAATCTGAGGAGGAAGTCAGGTAAAAAAAAAATCCATTTATAATAGTGACCAAAAGAATCAAATATTTAGGAATAACTTAACCAAGGACATAAAGCAATCGCATGCAGAAAGCTACAATGTATTGCTAAAAGAAATTTTGAAAAGACCTAAATAATTGGAAGAACATTCCTTGCTCATGGATTGGAAGACTAAATATCATTAAGATGTTAATTCTACCCAAATCGATATACAGCTTCAATGCAATCCCAATCAAAATTCTACCAGCACTTTAAAAATAAATGGAAAACACAATTATCAAATTTATTTGGAAGTGTAGGAGTCCCCGAATAACCAGAAACATCTTAAAAAGCAAAAGCAAAGTTGGAGGACTCACACTTCCTGACTTTAAATCATATTACCTAGCTACTGTAGTAAAAATAGCATGGTACTGGTATAAAAATAGACATATAGACCAATGGAACCAAACTGATGGTTCAGAAACATACCCTCACATCTATGGTCAAGTGATTTTTTTTTTTTTTAAGATTTATTTTAATTATTTATTTATTTCTCCCCACCCCCTCATTGTTTGAATTTGCTGTGTGCTATGTCTTTAGGAAGCATTGGGAACTGAACCCAGGGCCTCATATGTAGGAGGGAGAAGCCTAATCACTTGAGCCACCTCCATTCCCTGCTTTGTTCTATCTCTCATTGTTTTTTCTTCTTTTGTTTCTTGTGTCATCTTGTTGCATCAGCTTGCCGCGCCTGCCCATCGTGTCAGCTCGCTATCTTTTTTAGGAGGCACTGGGAACCTCTGTCCCCTGCTTAGTTTTGTATCTCGTTATGTGTTTCTTTTTGTGTCTCTTGTTGTGTCATCTTGCTGTGTCAGCTTGCCGCACCTGTCCGTTTCACCACCAGCTCGCTGTTTTCTTTAGGAGGCACAAAGAACTGAACCTCGGACTTCCCATGTATTAGGCAGGAGCTCAGTTGCCTGAGCCACATCCACTTCCCTGGTCAAGTGATTTTTGACAAGCCTGTAAAACCCACCTAGCTGAAGAGTCTATTCAACAAATGGTGCTGGGAGCAAGGAAAGAAAGCATGGATAAATGGGACCTCCTCAAAGTTAAACACTTTTGTGACTCAAAGGAATTCATCAAGAAAGTGAAAAAGCAGCCTACTCAATGGGAGAAAATATTTGGAAACCACATATCTGATAAGGGTTTTATTTCCATATTATATAAAGAGATGACACAACTCAACAATAAATGGGAAAGAAATCCAATTAAAAAATAGGCAAAAGACTGAAAGAGGCATTTCTCCAAAGAGGAAATATAAATGGTCAAAAAGCACATTGAAAAAATGTTCAATATCACTAGCTATTAGGGAAATACAAATCAAAATGACAATGAGATATCATCTCACACCACACAGAATGTCCATTATTAAAATAACAGAAAACAATAAGTGCTGGAGAGGATGTGGAAAAATAGGAACACTCCTTCAGTGTTGGTGGGATTGTAAAATGGTGCAGCCTCTGTGGAAGACAGTTTGTCGGTTCCTCAGGAAGCTAAATATAGAATTGTCATATGATCCAGCAATTCCTTTACAAGGAACACATCCAGAAGAACTGTAAACTGTGAACAGACATTTGCACATCAATGTTGATAGAGGCGTTACTCACAATTGCCAAAAGATGGAAACCCAAGTACCCACCTACCAATGACTCGATAAACAAAATTTGGTATAGACATATGATGGAATACTATGCTGCAGTAAGAAGAAATGAAATTGGGACACATATGATAAAATGGATGAATCTTGAAGACATTATGCTAAGTGAAATAAGCCAGACAAAAAAGTATTGCATGGTCTCACTAATATGAACTAAATACGAAGAATAAATGCATGGAATTAAAACCTAGAGTATATATTATAAGAAGATAAAAAGAGGGCTGAGAAGGTGTACTGATGCTTAATGTAAGTAGAAGTTTAATTAAATTGACTATAAAAGGGTGGAAATGGATAGAGTTGCTGGGAACACATTATAGTGAGTAGCAGCTGGTTTATAAATGAGATTGAGGCTGAAAATGGTAGTCTAGGGATGTAAATATCAATTGAAGGAAAGCTAGAGAATAATCTAGGGATTGAATAACACAGTGAACCCAGAGGTAGATGAGAATTGTGATTAATATTACAAATGCAAGAATGTCCTTTTGTGAACTAGAATGGATGTCTTATGGTTAGGACATGAGAGCTGTCTCTAAGTAACTGAAGAGCAGTCTGGTGGAATTGTAGTTCAAATTAGAATCCTATGTATTTACTCATCTAACTACTATGTATTGAGACCTTCTTGTCTGCCAGATATTGTTCCTGGCATTGGGTATATAGTAATGAGTAAGGAAGAGAACATTCCTCTTCTAATGGAGCTTACTTTCAAGTGGATAACATAGAAAATAGATGTGTTAGCAAATAAATGAGCAAAAGCATGATAATTTCATATGGTGATAAGTACAGTGAGGATAAAAACAACCAGGACAATGTAGCACAGAGAGACTGAACTTTGAGCGGTCAACAAAGACTTTTCTGAGGAGGTAACATTTGTTTTGAGAACTGAATAAGAAGCAAGACCCAGTCATGGTCTAAGAGCAGATTATTCCAGTGAGAGCAAAGACGAAGCAATACAACCCCAGAGAAGCCTGACATGTTAAGGATGAAGAAGTAGGCCAGTGTGGCTCGAGAAAAATGGCATAGGTGGAGAATGGCATCTGATAACAGTGGATTCACAGACATATAGGGTTTAAAATCCAGAAAAGGACTTAAAGATCATTGAGCTCAGTGCAGATTTTTAGACATTTTTCTTAAAGAGCACTAATGAGCATTCTTTCTCCCTTTTCTCTTCTTCTCCCGTCTTCTCTCTTAATGAAATGTTACATAAACACCAATAGAAAAAAAAAAAAAAGAAGAAGAATTGATTGAAGGAGGAGTCTCAGTGAGCCTGCTCATCTGAACTTCATGACTTTGCAGAACACTGATGTCAAACTGTCTTCATTCGAGGCATAAAATAATGGGGTCCAGAGAGGATACATTAGGAAACAATATGGTATAGTAGAAAGAACCAAAATTTATAATCCGATAGACCTTGGCTCAAATCCTGGTTGGTGGATTTAAGCCTTATGATGGGAGAAGCTATTCCTGTGCTTCATGATTCTGGGATGGACTTATGACCTATTCTAACTAGCAGAATGTAATGGAAATTATACTGAGATTCTCAGCCTCAAGAGGCTTTGCAATTTCCCCTCTTGCCTTTTTGGAACACTGTCACCTTATGAACAAGCCCAGTGTCATCTCCTTGAACGTGAGGCCATATGGATAGAGGCCCAGTCATGCTAGCTGAGGATCAAGGCGTGTGAATGAGTCCATCAAGGAACCCACCAGCCACCATGCAGTCTTTCAGCTGACTGTAAATACATGAATGAGACCAGTCAACACTACATGGAGCAAGGACAAGTCAGCTGGGACTTTTATCAGAGTTCCAAACCAGAGAATTAAGAGCAGAAAACTGGCTGTTATTTTAAGTCACTAAATTGTGGGATGGTCTGATATGCAGCAATAGATAAATAATACAGAAATCAGTTATGTTTGGTTGCATAACAAAATCCTACATCATGTGGCACTGACTTTGGGTTTGAGAGGCAGGTGGAGGCTTGAAAAACCAAGAGTAGGCTGTTAGAAAAAACCAGAGGAACTGTGAATAAACTGTTAGTGAAGACTTGAAATGCAGTATTAAAAGTATTATAGGAAGCTGGGAAAAGGGCAGTCTATATTATGTAGTGACAGAACAGTTGGCAAAAATATTGCTAGTGATAATTTAGAAGATAGAAAATGTACGTAATACATTTGTGAATCTAATTAAGGAACTCTCTATACAGAATGTTGAAGGTGTCAGTTGAGTGTTTCTACCCCTGTGTAATAAGGTACTGTAAGAGAAAGAGCTAACTAAGGATCTATTTTATTTGCTAAGCAAAATTTAGAGCAAATCAAGAGGGCCCAGGACTTGCTGGGTTAGGAAATAAAACTGGACATTGTGCTCAGTCTCTCCCAGATGGCAAAAGATTCTCAAAGTAAGAAATGGCCTCAGGGTAAGCAAATCAAAGGTGTTTCTGTAAGACACTTTAAGACCTTAGGAAGATTTAAGGAAGATTCTAGTAGATTGTCTCAGGTAGACAGTAGAGATTCTGAGTATCTTAAGGGCATCACGCCACAGCAACAAGACATGCCCAAAGTAGAGAGAAGTCTGACTCAAAAAAAAAAAAAAAATTATGGATGTAGCTTCAGGGCATGGAATCAGCCCTTAATGGGTTCATAAAGTTTTTAAGAGAGTTTTATGGGGATATTACTGACAGCCAGGGTTAAAAGTGACAATATAAAATGAAAATAGAAATAGGGTTCCTTAACTTTCATGGGCAAGCATAAATTGAAAAATCTACTCAACAACTAATATGGGTCATTTCTTAAAAAGAAATAAAATAAATCTCAGAGGATAGAATCAAGAGCCCAGGGGCAGAATCAATAACTGATCAAAACAATGGATTGGAGAACCATTCCTGGGGAGCAGAATTAGATCCAAATTAAGGGGCATTCTTTGTTCCTTGAGTACAGAGTCTGACAACATATGACCCAATGAGTTTAAAAACCAGTACAGCCTAATGACTACTTTGTACCTGCTATGTCTTCTATTTGCGAATAAGAGTATCTATTTTGGTTATCTTGGCCATATCATTTTATGTTGCGGGCATGGACAGTAGATGACTTGTCTTTCAATTTCACAGAACTCTGGACAAAGAAAAGGAAACTTTTATGTATGTGTACCTGATGAAGAACAAAATATCATTGATGTTGAGCCTAATGCCAGGATTGGATGATATTTTGAGTGTCTTGGGAAAGGGTAGATGTCTTTTGCATATGTGACGGATATGAATTACTATGACCAAAAAGTGGATTATTTGATAGGCTAGTTAGATGGTAGTGATAATTTTTCCATACTGCAAGCATGCTTATTTACAATATGAACTTGTTGTTCCTCCCATGAATAAGTCGGTGGCATATCCTTGCTTCGTGATTGTGATCTGACCTTGTAACTTGCTTTGACCAAGAGAATATAGTGGAAATGACAGCGGGTAATTTTTGGGCCTTTGTCTCAAAAGGCCTTGCAATTTTCCCCTCTTGCCCTCTTGGAACACTGCCACCTGTGAACAAGACCAAGTTAGCTTTCTTAAGGATGCGTCATCATGAGGTGAAGAGAAAGAAAGGGCCAGCCATTTCAGAGATTACAGAAATCCCAACTGAAGCCCCAAACACGAGTGAGGCCATCTTGCCAGGTCCCAGGCACACTCCAACTGACTGCAAATGCATGAGGGAGTTCAGCATTGGCCATGTAACATTCCATTACTCAATGTGAAGCAGAAGAACCACCCATCTAAGGTCAGCCCTAATTGCCAATGTATATAATTGTGAGCAAATAAGTGGGTGTTTGAAGCCTGGACAATTTATTTAACTTTACCAGTTGTGGCAGTTTGAGATTATTTATGAATCCCAAAAAGAGAAAGATTATGTTTGTGAACTATTCTATTCCTCTGGGTGTGATACCCTTTGATTGTATTAAATCCAGCAAGGGCCCTCTGATTAAGTTTACTTAATAAAATCAATGTAGGGCTTCTGATCAGGCTATGCCAGTAAGGTGTAACTCAGGTTGTAGTCCTGCCACCTTGATGGGCCTATATAAATGGACACTCACTCAAGAAGATACACAGGAAGAGAGAGAGCTCTATCATGTTTGATCCTGGGGCCACAGGGAGAGATGAGACATTTGCCTGATAGTTTGCAGCTGAATAGAACAGAGAAGCTGAGCAGCTGAGAAGGCCTGGAAAGAAACAAGCCCTAAGCCAGAGTCTGATATAGGAAGCCCTGAGAGACCAGGCAGAGATGGCCCACCATCTTGCTAAAAGACGTAGCAGCTGACTTTGGTGAGAGTACCTTTTATGGTACCTGAGTTGGACTTTCCACGGCCTTATAACTGTAAGCTTTTACCCCAAGTAAATATCCTTTATAAAACCTAACCGATTTTCTGCATCAGCACCCTTTTGGCTGACTAATACACCAGCCTATCGTTTCATCTGGAAAAAAAATTAAAAACTACTATCTACCTTATAGGGATTTTGTGAGTATTAAGTGAGATAACATATGAAAAGCATTTAGCAATGCCTACAAATTCTATTACTTAATAAGTAGTTTAATAACAAGAACAACAATGACAATAACCTATAAAATTAAGGATAAGGATTTAGAAGAAGCTGTTTGGAGACTGGCATCTCCAAGACCAAAGTTCTTTTCCCTACACTACTCTGCCTTTCCATATTTGTTAGATTTTCTCTAGGGTATGTATTCAGCTGAAAAAAAAAATTTAATATCAACAATTATTTATGTTAAGTTAGACCAACTTAGTCTATGATGTCTGAGATTGCAGAACTAGAAAACATGGATGAAACTTATGAGAAGGCAGATTTAGGGTGAATGAAAGGAAGATATTTCTAAAATTGGATCCTTACATAGCTACAAAATGCTGCCTTAAAGATCTGGCATATTTCTTGTTAATAAAAGGACTCAAGAACAAATTACATTTCTTCTATCAGGACTACTGTCATATGAGCTTAGATAGTTTGGCCAAATAATTTTTATGTACCTTCCTAATATTGTATGATACTTACTCTGTTTTCTCAACTATTTTCTGCATTTTAAAGGGTTATGCAACAACCTAAGTCTTAAAACCCAATCCATACATCCAGAAATTCCACTGGCATTTTCATTTTTAGACATGTAGATGTAATATAGAAAGCAATATAGGATATGAAAATTTTAAATTGGCCTTTTTTCCTTTGAGATCAATACTCAAAACTGTTAATTTTTCATGTGTTAGCTCTCTGTTCTTATGTATGAAAAAAATAAACTCAATATGCTGTTCCAAAAAAAAATCTATTTATTCATTTATTAATTCACTTATCCAACAAATATTTATGAAACTTCTATCAAAGTCTTTCTATACACTAAGACTCATGCTAAGATAAGGTTATATTTTATGGAAACAGCTACAATCAATACTTTAACTTCAAAGAAATGATGAAGAATCTTAAATATTTCTCAGTTTTCAGTTGTTGGTATTTTATGATGAGAGAACCATTATATGTGCACTTATTTACCTAACATCTGATACTTATTAAAACAAAGTATATGCATTCAAGATATGTTCTTTTAAAAATTCAATCATAAGTTTACTAAATTACTTATAAATGAAATGGACTGCTGCTTAGGTTTGAATTAGATCTAGGATAGTAATAAACACTTCCTTGTCATTTTATTTATCTGTGTAGTGATGAAGATATATATATATATATATATATATATATATATAATTTGATGTTAAATATGATATACCTGCAGTATGTAATCTGTACTTCTCTGGAAGGACAAAATTTATGGAGATAATGAACAAAAACAAAATGTTTTTAGCGATTTCCTATCAATATAATGAAAATACAGGTCAAAAGTTTATTTTATGTGAAGTAAAAGCATTTCCAATATTTCCAGTTAAACAGACCATTTATCTGATCTTTTATGGTAATTTAGTTTTACTTTATTCTTAACAGGTTGATTTATCGCTCACTTCTTTTTAATTGAAGCTTGAACCCAAAATGCATTTAAAGAAAAAAAAATATTTTCATAATTATATTTTAAATGCCAGTTTACCATTTAACTTAAACATAAACTAAATCTCAAGAAAAATATCTAATTATTTGGGGACATATTTGGAAAGCCTGAGTTTGGGAGGAAGAACATGGTTAATAAAAGCCATCTTTGATGTTATTTAACACAAAAAGCAAACACAGATCTTTTTCTATTTGACATTAAAAATCTGATAATTTACCTCCCTAAAGAAAGCACATACAGCTTTTAGACAGACTGCACAGTAAAGAAAAATAATATTTCTGTTTACTGAGATATCAAACTGGCATTTCACTGTAAGTCAATGGTCTATCGTTGCTATAGCATATTAGACCTCAATCTGGCACCTATAAATGTCGAGTATAAAACAATATAGGATGAAAATCACAAGCATGTTCCAAACTCCCCCAAAAATAAAATAAAAAAGGAAACATAAAGTTCACCTAAACATATTTGCCACAGAAATCAGTGCAATATTCAGCTGTCAATCTAGAAAAACAACGAGGGATCCACACTGTCAGTAGGACGGGATAATAAAATTTCCAGCAGATGTTCAAGCAGGGCTCTAATTTTTATTGAACTCCCTTGGTAAGCATTTAATTTCTTTATCATATGCAGGCTCAGCAATCGTACTTCATCAAAACTCTATTGTGAAATATTAATATTTCATATGATAACAAAACTCCATAGAATAACTTTTGTCATATTAAGACCGTCCAAATTTCAAATGTCAAGATTCTGAATTTTAATACATTTTAAATAGCTTCCTAAATTGGCATAATAAATCTTATAATAAGGCTGATTTAAATTGGTATGCTATAATGTTACACAAATATATAATACATATAATATTTTAATAGACATGTTTAGTAAAAGTCTGAAGGAAAACCATGTGTTCATATTACTGAGTTGTATAGCATAATATTTCATCAATATGAAAGCACAGAAGCTCATAACACATAATTATATACTTACAACAAGTTTAATCACTAATTAGGGACAATATAAGAAAACAATAAGAAGTAGCTCTCTTTGAAGCAAACTGACTACTTTGTAAAATCATTTATACAGCAGGATTCTTTTTTGAAAACAGCATTACGATACCCATGGTGGTATCATTTTTGCCATTATAATCCACACAAATATGTTTAAGATAGTTTTTTCACAAATATTTTGTCATGCTCACCATCCAGGAAAATAAAATAGAACTTCTTAAAATCCCCCATCATTATATTTTATAAGCTAAATTTAATTTGCATTTGTTTATAAATCTTCTTTTGGACTAGCATCATGGACTTCTGAATTGAAAGATTACATTCAAATTGGAGGTTTAGAAGGATGCTAGCATCTACATTTATATCTGCTGCTGATCCTAATAAAGGCAACTGCTCCTAGGTTACTGAAAAAGACAGCATCACAAATCAATGCATGTCACCAACAGAGTAAAGACAGAGGTCTCTGATTAATCAGAATTCAATTTTTACAAGCAAAAAGAAAAAAAAAAAAGAAAAACTCAGAACTCTTAGAGCAAACTTTTTTTTTTTTGCTACAATTTTTCTCTTGTGCTCCATTAGCCACCTAATACTGTTTATATATAAAATGTTTTAAGTAGAATAGCAAATATTTGGATGTTAAACGTTATCTGGGACTCAATTTTCACTAACAGATTAACCATTTAATTATAATTTCACAGTAATTCTGGAAAAAAAAGACAAATATGCCATCAATAATTCTACACAGGTCATAAAAATTGACTCATGGTATTCTAAAGCTGAATCTAGTATGCTCGATTCGTTTTCACAGGTTTAATGGAAGTATTTCTAAATTTTCAGCCAATTTATTGGAAAAAGAACTTCCCTTTAGCTGAATAATTAAAATCTTTAAAAAGCACTTTTTCATATACTGTCTTTTCTAACTGTTGAGGATTTTCTAGATTTCCTTGACCACATTTACACATAGGATCTTGTAAAGCTGTCAGAATAAGACAGCCTTAATGTTTTAGACATAGTAATGCCAGCTATTGATCCTACTTAGCGGAGAAGGAGAGAATGTGTTTAATGGGGCATGTTTGTTCTCTATTATTTTCTTTGCCCAAGGATAAGGCTGATTTAAATAATGATACCCTTTTCTTAGTCACCAGATTCACAGATTCTTATACATTAATTATTACTAACTACCAGTTAGTACTAAAATCATTGATAGATTTTAGCACTTAAAAGCTTATCAATAAAGGGGCTAAGAAATGTTAAATTCTGCTGTTCTTTTCTAATTCAAAGCCATATATGGATATTAACTCTCTTTTGGATAAATCATGCTACTTTGAAAACATACATTTGCTCTTTTGAAAAATTTTGGATGTGCTTTGTGTATTGTAAAGAATAAATCTCACCTTTAATATGTAGTTTATTTTCTATCAAGTATATGCACTTCCAGTGTGAATACAAAGTTATACTATCAAGTGAAACTCAGGGTGTATGTATTTTCAGGAAGTTTATGGATTCAAAAATTCAAGAGGAGTCTTATTTACTACCAGTACCTATGAATTATATTGATTCTTTTTGACATTGATTGGATCTCAGAATTTCGTACAAAGAATCCAGTCTCTCTAAGTTTGAGTTCAGGCAAGTGCCCTCAGTCACACACATCCAGAAATCACAAAACAATTAATAATATCAAAATTAAAATTCATGAATTTGTGATTATGAAATAGCATAGTCACTTTTGTGTTTATATATATATATATATATATATATTCTCTAGACAACATGGAATGAGAAAATAAATGCCCCCTTCATTGGGATAGAAGGAATGGATGAAAGAAAAGTCTACTGAGTAATGAATGATAGGTATTATCAATAGTTTAATAACTATTATTTCTGGGTCTGAAAAATCTTTCCTGTATAATATTGACACACAAATTAAAATGCATGATAGACATTATATATGACTTTAAATATAATTTCTTACCTTATCAAGAGAGAAGGTTTTGGTCAAGGCAAAACTCCACCCAGCTTCAAAAGCTCGTCGAATCATTGATGCACTGGTAGCTGGAGTTGCACTAGCAAGACCAAAAGGACTTGTAAACTTCAATCCAGCCATTTCCACACCAATGTCCACCATATCAATTGGAGTATAAAAGAGAGGTAGTTCAGGCTTCGCAGAAACTGACGCTCCATATTGTGACTGCAAAAAATAAACAGCCTATAATTGTTCTTGCATCACATCTGATTTGTCCATATAATCGCTTACAAAAATCACTTCAACACAGCATTGAACTCATGTAGATTCCATCGGTCTGTTTACAATGACGAAAGCTAGAAAAAAATCAATTAGCAGTGAACCAAATTTATATAATATCACCATTTTCTAATTTGAAAAGCAGTATAGAAAGTATTAATGGCAGTAAAATCCATGAAATAAATAATCAAAAAAACTGTTTAAAACATACTGAGATACAAACTCATAAGGAAATAATTTTAGAATTTATCTCCCTGATCCATTAACCCAGGATCTTTGTTCTTAATTTGTGGAAATGTCTTCAGTGCCCAGAGATATGAGAAACAAGACAGGAAACCTAAGTTGAATATCCAGTAATTACACTACTGTTTATCTGATTTTACGAAATCCCCCTAACGTATCCGTGTCTTTTCTCCTCTATAGTTTTCAGTATAGCAACAGGCATGGTAGTTGCCTATCTCGCACCTCATAGGGATATAGGAAAATGTAGGAGATCATAAGCCACAGAACAACATCTAATTTGTAATGTAGGTACCATACTATGAACATGAGGGTAGTTTGTTTCTTCAGGAACCAAACAGAACCTAACAGAATCTGTTGAAAAGTCAAAATCTTCCATTGGCACTGAAAATTGTAAACTTACCTTTCTCAAATGATCAGTGCAATGATGGTACCTTGTAGGCTTATAGAACTATTAAATTAAAACAACACTTATGCAAAGTGCATGGCACACTGAAGCATAGTAGGTGCTGGCTAAATGTGAGCTCCCTTTCCTGCTGGGAAGCTTCTTAAATATCTCATCAAGTCTTTTGTTTGTAAAGTGCTTCTCTTGCTCTTTCTCTCTCTCTCTCTTTCTTTCTCTCACTCTCTCTCCCACTCTCTTGCTCTCTTGCCTTCTATCTCTGAAAGACAAACAATACTGGCAATTAGAAAAAGGATGATTTTTTTTTTTTCAGCAAAATTGGATTTTGAATGGACAGGAGAGGTAATTCAAAAGTTAAAAAATCCTTTCTCTTGTGAATCAGCACTCAAAAGAAAAGTTATTTGAGCAGAACTTCAATTTTGCAGGAGTGTGTCTTGTGTAGATAAAGATTGCCATGACTTGCATAGAAATTATTTCTGGCCCGCCACCATTTACAATGCAAAGCAAAGTTCACTTAGTATGTAAAAAGGCATCAAACTTGTCAATTGAAAGACTAATGTGTCTCTGGTGTCTGCAAAGAGGTGCCTGATGGCATCCAGGCTTCAAGCTAGGCAGACACCTTCTGGGCTTCAAGGCACACTTCTGAATATCAGCCAGTATTGTTGTAGACATTTGGGATATCTGTCCTCACACGGCATGGCAATTCTATTAAAAGGGTTGTTAGCAAAGACAAAACTATAATGGATACCTTAGCAAAATGGAGGATGATTCGAGGAGTGATCCTTTGAGGGTGTGTGTGGATGAGTGTGTTTTCATGTGCATATGAACAGGTATGGGTATGCCTGAGAAATCACCTTTGATGGTATTTTCTTAGCTCTATGTAATCATACTTTAAATTGAATCAAGCAAGATTTGGTTAGACTAAGGAAGAATTTTCTGACATTAGGGGTTCATTAATATGGGAAAAATGAGGACTCACTTTCCTTATCTGAGGAATCTTAGAAACAACATTTGGCAGCCTTCTGTCTGATGCTGGTAGCAGAAATACATGTGGCCCCATATTCGGCATAGGGGGAGGTAGATGACACTACATTCTTCTCATTGTATGGCTTTTTACTGAAACATCTAGTCTCCTTTAGTTTTACGGATGAATTTGTTGGTTCATATTTGTAACTATATATGGCATCAGGCAGCAGTCCAAGCAGGGAGGAGGCAGATATATATTTGTAGTTCAACTTACATTTCTTAATTCGTGTAATTTTAAAATAAACTAAGCAATGCTCTGAAATTCTAAAGAAGGTTGTTGCCTTAATACTTAAAAAGCAAACAACTTGGACAAACTATGCAAATTTTCCTTAAGCATTAAACAAACAAAAGCAAACACCAAAAAGCAAAAACATAAACACAGAAAATTCTTTTGAATGAGTATAACTTCTTACAAAATATATTTTTTCTTTTACTGACAAAAAAAATGCAACTGAATGTGTATGTGTACGTATGTATGGATAGCACCTCAAACCTTCAATCATAATAGGCAGCTTTTTTTTCATGCTGTGCATACACAGTGCTCTTTTTTTTTTTTCTTTGTTTTTGTTACTTTTTACAACTCTGTGGTGCTGCAACAACCCAGTCTGTTCAGCCTCACAATATACACATGCCCTAATGGATCCCTCATTTTCTGTTACTCAAAAGCCTGTTCTCTCTGGACCCTTGTTCAGAAAACTCATGCATCTCAGATTTCAGTTCTCACCACAAGGCTAATTCTGCCCAAATCTAACTGCAACCTCCAAACTCAAATGTCCAAGAGACTTTAAAACCTTTTGGATATAGATGCTTTGTCTTTACTTCAAATTCAACCCATGCACAAAATGTCATATTCCCTTCTAAAGAAAATGTGGTCCAGATTTTCAATTTCAGACAACACTTTTTTTCTAGTTATCCAATAGTGTTAGTAAATAACACACACAAACAACCTAGATGTTGAACAATGGGATTAGTTCCATAATTCCTTAATGATATAACTGTACAAAGGAATGCCATGCTGGCACTAGAAGTGATGTAGAAGAAAATAATGTATTGGCATGAAAGAGTGTTTATGACATACTAAGTGAAAAAAGTGGGTTAACATTATATGTAAGTCCAACATAGTCAATAAATAATGCATTTATATATATTTTGCTTTATTTCTCTGTTTATCCATCTACCATAAAAGGTAAACACTAATATCACTAATATCTCTCAGAATTGAGGTTTGAGATGTCCTTAAATTTTTAGATTTTTGCTTATATTTTTATATTCTCAATATGAATACAAATTAAAATTCTGTTAATTTTTTTAAAGAGACAATGATACTCTACAATCCATTAGGTGAGAAACAAGGTTTATAGCCTACTCTTTATTGCCCTCTACAGATTTTTCCCAAATCAACCTTTACAATTCTATTTATTATTTTTCAAAGAGGATAGAGACAAGAATACTTAGAACAATGAAAGAGATGAACTACCTTAAAAGCTTTATTTTGTTAAGGGGAAAGTAAGGCCAAAGCTCCAGTGAATACCTTTAAGTTATTCGTTAATGGTAAAGCCACAATAAAAATTTTTTTTTTCTGGGTAGTTTTTCCATTACCTTATGTCACTCATCAGAAATAAAAGATTTCAATCATTCTCCCTCGCAAATATTTTGTGCCCCATACTTCTGTACCTTTAGCAGGTCCATATCTGTCTTCTCTACCTACTGAAAAGCTACTCTTTCTTAAGCTCTCCCAGGTCACTATAGCCAAAAATTTTTCTCTAAACCACTTCTAGGGCAAAGACGGGCAAATATAATTCTACTGAAAATACTTGGTTATATGTTTAAGCACTAACATGCTTAAACTTCCCTTTATCTTCCAGGAAACTAAGATATTGCTTTCATAATGTGACGTTAAAACACCTAGATAGAATTAACTCAACATTCATTTAGAACTATTTTCATTCCTTCATTTACTCAGCAGGTATTTACTGAACACTTGGGACTGTAGAGGTGAAAACAATAGGCATGGCCCCAGGTCACCTGTAGCTTAATTACAGAGAAAAGTAAGTAAAGCAATTAACCAAATAATCAAACACAAAATTAAAACTATGGATAGTTCATCAAATTGTTTCAAGTCCCCATGAAATTCCTCCTACTTGAAACACAGGTCTAAGACTTATATCATTCAGAAAACTCCTAATTATCTTTCCAAACACAACATTCAAGCATAATACTTTTGGGAACTTTCCTTAATACCCTCCATATCCTTTTCTGGTATAGCTGTCATTTTTGTCTGCTCCTGTACCATTTAAAATCTACCTCTACCTCAGCATTCATCATACTGGGGAGTAAATGTTGATTTATTTAAACATCTCTTCAATTAGAACATAAGCTCCTTGAGGAAGTGACCATGTCGTAGTAAAATTAGTATCTCCAGTGGAAAGAGAAAAAAAAATATCCCTACTATTGAAAGCAATTCTATTCTCTATATGACACATAAATAAAATCACTTTTACACCTGGAAACCCTCAAATATTTTTCAAAGAGCCATTATACGCTCTTTTGTTTTTTTTAAGAGGTACTGGGGATTGAACCCGGGACCTCATACATGGAAAGCAGGAGCTCAAAACACTGAGTTACACCCGCTCCCCCACCATATAGTTTTGAAATCTCATTCTTTTTACTCAAGCTAAACATTTTTACCTTTATAATTATTTTTAATACAAAATGTTTTCAACATTCTAGTTATCCTTTTTGGCATCTCATGTACATATAAGTTCTATAAAACTGAAGAAACTGTTAACATAATTGAGAAAATACAAAGAACTTAAATTTCAGGTGTATGTAATTTTCTACCTTCTCTTTCCTTCCTAAAACAGAAACACTTTTATATTCAGGAAATCAGGATATGAAGCACCAGTTGACCAAGATGCTTCAAGGTGCTGTTTCTCCACAAAATCTTTGAACAACTAACAAAAATCTATTCTTTGGAAAGATAAAAAAAAAAAAAAAAAAAATGAGAGTGAAAAAAAAAAAATGAGAGTAGACACAAATAGCTAAAATCATAAATGTAAGGGGGACATTAATACCAACTCTACAGAAATAAAAAGGATTATAAGAGGATACTATAAACAACTGTACAACAACAAATTTTAGATAACCTATAGGAAATGGGGAAACTCCTAAACACACACACACGCACACACACAAACTTCCTACCCTGACTCAAGAAGAAATAGAAGGTCTCAATAGATCAATACATAGTAAAGAGATTGAATCAGTCATCCAAAACCTCTCAACAAAGAAAATCCCAGGACCAAATGGCTTCACTGGTGAATTTTTCCAAACAATGTAAAAAGAATTAATATCAATCCTGCTCAAACTCTTCCAAAAAACTGAAGAAGAAAGAACATTCCTTAAGGCACTCAGTGAAGAAAGGATAGTCTCTTCAACAAATGGTTCTGAGAAAACTGGATTGCCATATGCAAAAGAATGAAGTTGGACCCTATCTCACATCATATATGAAAATTAACTCAAAATGTATCAAAGACCTAAATATAAGAACCAAAACTATAAAATTCCTAAAGGAAAACATAGGAAAGCATCTTCAGGACCTTGTGGTAGCCACTGGTTTCTTTAGATTTTACACCAGAAGCACTAGCAATAAAAGAAAATAGATAAATGAGACTTCATCAAAATTAAAAACTTTTGTGCATCAAAGGGCTTTATCACGAAAGTCAAAAGACATCCTACAAAATGGGAGAAAATCTTTAAAAACAACATATCTGATAAAGGTTTAATACCCAGAATAAATAAATAAATATTACAATTCAACAACAAAAAGACAAACAACCCAATTTAAAAATGGGCAAAGGACCTGAATAGATATTTCTCCAAAGAATATATACAAATGGCCAGAAAGCATATGAAAACACATCACAGCATTAGTCATTAGGGAAATGTAAATCAAACCACAAGATACCATTTCATACCCACTGGGATGTAGTATTGGAGGGGATGTGGAGTAATAGGAACACTCATTCATTGCTGGAAATGTAAAATGGTGTAGATGCTGTGGAAAACAGTTTTGTGATTCCTCAGAAAGATAAGCATAGAATTACCACATGGCCCAGCAATTCCCCTACTAAGTATATACCCGAAAGAATGAAAGCAAGGATTCAAACAGATATTTGCACACTGATGTTCATAGCTGCATTATGCACAATTGTCCAAAGATGGAAACAACCCACATGACCATCAATAGATGAATGGCTAAACAAAATGTGGTATAAACATCCAATGGAATATTATTCAGCTTTAAAAAGGAATAAAGTTCTGCTACATGTGACAACATGGATGAACCTTAAAGACATCACATTAAGTGAAATAAGCCAGGTACAGTAGGATAACTATTGTATGATCTCTCTGACATGAAATGTTTTGAATAAGCAATTTCATAGAATCAGAAACTATTATACAGGTTATTAAGGACTGGGGTAGGGTAGGGAATGGGTATTTAATGCTTAACTGGTATAGTTTTTATTTGCAGTATTAGAAAGTTTTTGGTAATGGATGGTGGTGATGTTAGCACAACATTGTTAATGTAATTAACACTACTGGGTTACATATTTGAATGTGGTTAAAAGGGAGGACTTTTAGGATGTATAGAATAAACATTTTTTTAAAAAATGGCTGTACAACCAAACAGTTAACTATGAACTATAGTTTATAGTGTAATCATATGAATACTTTTTCATCAATTGTAACAAAGATTACCACACTGATTTTAAGTGTTAATAATAGTGAAAACTGTGTGGGGGGTGGGTTATATGAAAACAATATTTTCTGCATGATTTTTCTGTAAAGCTACAACTGCTCCAATAAAAATAAACAAATCTGGACATCACCAGGTCCTTTTTGGTTGGTCGAAATGCACTTAATGGAAATACTGAAAGAAAAATATAGAAGCAAAAGAGGCTAAAATAATTTTTAAAAAAACTGAGATAAGAAAGAGAGAAAAGGGTGTAAAAGCAGAGACTAAAGGAAAGGATATATGTCCAGAAAATTTTTAGAGTGTAAAATTAAAAAGTAACATCTTTTTAAAGAATCCATTACCAGTCATGTGCAGTATTGAAAGTGAGATGGATGTGTATAGATGAAGTTTTTTTTTAAAAAAAACTTTGCTTATTTCTTCCCTTAGCTTTTTCAGGGGTGGGGGGAGAGGAAAAGTTTTAGTCATTTTTAGTCTTATTTTAAAAAATTAACTCCATGACAATCATAAACCATGAAATATCTTAAATTCCAAAGGGCTACATTTAATTTTATTTCATTTTCATCTGTACATTCCTTCAAGGCTCTTCACTACCTAAAGAACAACGTATAAACTCATTGGTCTTATATAATCATGACTGTCATCTGTCCCCACCCCATGTCCCATCCGTACCCACATTCTAATCTAATCTCTTTCCACTCCTCCGACCATCTTGTCCTGCAGTTTATTAAACTCGTATAATTTCTTAAAACAATCTCATTAATGCATCTACACATTTTGACTTTTTTTCCCTCAAATATTCTTTCCTGCCCAGTCTATCTGCTTTCAAAATTCCATCTTGGGGACGGATGTGGCTCAAATGGTTGGGTGTCCGTCTGCCATATGGAGGGACCTGGGTTCGATCCCCAGGACCTCCCGGTAAAAAAAAAAAAAAAATAATAAAAAAAAAAATATATATAAATATATATAGAAGGCGCATGGGCTGCCAGGCTCTGTGTGCCGGTGAGCCGCCAGGCCCCAGGAGCCATGCAGCAGGATGATGATGTAACAGGGGAGAGACAAGACGAGATGCTCCGAAAGCTCCAGAAGCCAGGAGCAGAGGTGGCGCAGGCGGCAGAATACCTCTCTCCTACATCGGAGGTCTCCAGGATCGAATCCTGGTGAAGACCGGAGGAGGAGGATGAGAAGAGATGGCAGGAAACAGACACAGAGAATTGCCCAGCGAATGGACACAAAACAGCAAATGGGGAAGGGGGGGTTTAAAATGGATAAAGTTACAACCTTGAGCACATCTCCTTAAAATAAAATAATATAAAATAAAATAAAATAAAATAAAATAAAATAAAATAAAAAATAAATAAAATAAAATAAAATGGATAAAGTAAATAAATAAATCTTTAAAAAAAAAAAAATTCCATCTAACCCTTCGAGAGTCAATTCTGTATCATCCCTACTAGGAAACGTCCCTGACTACACACAAGCAAAATTATTACTCTGCCTTTGTTTGTTTACATGTGTATCTGTCTCCTGCTTCATTTAATTTCAGAGCCTTGCATAGGACTTGGCAAAAAGAATCCTAAAAATATGTGTTGAATGTATCTGACTTGTGATTTTAGGTACTTAAGTCTTTTTACATCAGTCCTCAGTAAAAATGATAATGAGTTTAGATGGAATCACAAACTTCATTCCAAATAAATAAAATATTATAGATTATATAATTCCAATGTAGAGTAACATTCAACTTTTACCTCTGGAAGACTCAAAAGTCATAGCAAAGGCTCTAAAAAGAGCCATCTGGTGGTAAAGGTTAAGTAACTGCTCTGGGCAATTAAGTTACATACTATGAAAATATATACATTCTATAATTACTGATACAACGTGGCACAAAAATACACCTATCTCAGTTTTGTCAGAGACCAGCTTCACATGAAACATTTTTTCCTGCCCTCTGAATTTTGACTTCAGTTTAAAATGCACTACTTTGGTTGCAAGTAACAGAAATTAGCCTTAGATGGTTATTATGAGGATACTGGTATATCTCAGCAACACAAGCAGGAATAAAGCAGGACCTCAGAAAGGCTAGATACTATTGTGAATAGCCATAATGTCTGTCTCTCCATTCTATGTGCAGCTATGCTACTCCTCTCCCTGCCAGCTGGCTCCTCTGCATCTTTATCCATAGTAGCCTCTCCTGCTAACCATTTAAGTTGATAATTTACAGGCTTAGCCTAGTTCTTTCTAAACTCTGCATTTTAGAAAGACATGGGGAGTTTTAAAAATTCTGCTGTCCAAGCCAGATTCCATAGTCATTATGTCAGAATCCCTGGGAGTAGGACTAAAACATTAGGTTTTGTTTTGTTTAGTTTTGTTTAAACAAACAAACAAACAAACAAAACTCTCCAAGGGATTGCACTGTGCATCCAAGTCTAAGAACCACTTCTCTAGCCATGGATGAAGACTTGCTCTTCCTAATTCTTAATTCCCATTGACAGATTCTGGCTTGGCCATGTTTGTGCTGGACGTCAACTTCAATAAGGGTCACACTATACAAATGACTATCCATAGGGTCCTGTTCAAAACAATGAACTTGAAAAGGTGTACATATGGGTCCCTTTATCTGCTTATATCATATTAGCTGTGACAACTGTAAATATGTTGTCCAAATATCAAGGCCTACTGCAAAAATAGGACACTTACTTTATTCTCAAAATCAACATGATAGGTATCAAGCATTGTCTACTTACAAATAATACTTATGCCAGATCCAGTGATGGGTGCTTTGTATTTTGATCCTAACAACTCTTCAAGTTAAATATTCTTATTGAAGATGAGGAAAGTGGTATTTGTCCAAAGGTAAACAGCTAAGTGAATTCAAAGCTTGCATTTACTACATTATATCAAGCTTCTCACATCTACATGAACATATTCTTTTTATAAAATATTAATATCTTAGAAACAGACAAGCTCTAAAATTATCCACGATGGTTTGAGTGTATACACACGTGCACACACACACACACACCCTTGCACCCTCAAAAATCTAAAAGTACATACTATTTACATACTATTGAGTTAATGATAATGCATTTCTTTTGAGAATGGAAATAAAAACAATTAATCGTAAATTATAATAGCCTATTCTTTTATTATATTTTTATTCTTTACCACTGGTATTCTTCCACCATACATGGCTGGATTATGGGATTACAGACAAATGCATTTGCATGTATAATGGTTCTGTCATTGGGAAAAAAACAACTCACATCATTATTATGTATTCTATTTGCTTTTTTCCCCACTAATTTGCTTTATTAGAATGAAATTATTTAAAAAATAAAGAAAATCACTGTTTTAAAGGAAGAATAGCTGTATTACATTTGATTGAAAAGTGGAAATAATAACCACTATGTTCCATCCAATTTAAAATAATCAAACAGCTTTCACTTACTCATTTTATTTATACTTCATTGTGATATAACTAGAATGCCCCCTATCTAGGCTTTAGCTGCTCTAGAAGCATCCATTCTGAGATTATTTTAAAGCAAAGAACAAATAACATCATGTTGCTACTTATAGCTAGATTAGTTCAAGCTCCGTTACTTTACACTTTGAAGAAAAATCTATTGAGGGTAAAAATTTGCAAAGAAGACATTAATTTGAATTAGCTGCTTTCACAACGGAGAGGTGGAGGTATAGTGATTACAATTATAACAAAATTAGAATTCATTTTTCCATTTAGAGAAATTGCTATGTGTAAAGAAAACTTTAGAAAAGGTATGAGGCTATAGAAAAGTTTCTAAAAAAATACTGATTCCATTTTACTCACTTCTTTATTAAAAGGACCATATTCACAATGTCCTTAATAAGAGCATAGAATCAGGCTAGCATATCAAATATTAACTCAAACCCATGTGATCTATTTCTCCATCTGAACTCTACCCTTACCCCCAACTATCAGCTCTTTAGAAACTTAATATAGTAACATGCAAAACTTCCTCCTCCTCAACACTCCCAGTTTCCCCATTTGATTAATTACAGTATCATTCATCCAGCTTAAGCCAAAAATCTATGCACTGCTCTTGATATCTCTTCTCTTTCATTCCCCATTTCTAATTCCACGAGTAAAGCTAATGATTTCTATCTCCAAAGTATATGACTCCACGCACCTTTATCCATTTTCATTGCCACCATTAACCCCTGGAACTAATTTTTACTGGTTTTAACTGTTTTCCTTACTTCCTACTCCAATACACTCTCCACTTTCCACTAGAGTAGACTTCATAAAATAAGAATTTGATTGTGTTGTACTCTTGATCAAAACTTTTCTTTGCCTTCTCATTGCATGTGTTAATATTCAAACTCTTTATAACCCTAAAAGACCATTCATGATCTGGTCCCATCTATCAACCCAAACTTACCTCGTGCCATTCTTTCTGAAAATATACCATATCATAGTCACAAGTGACTTTCACCAAACTCTGTCTTTACTTGGGCATTTACACTTGCTACTCTCTCTTCCCTGCCTGTCTTCTTAATGATTATGTTTCCATGTGAATTTTCCTCATACTTCTAAGCACCAGTTTTTTACAACCTAAGGTAATATTACCAGTGAGCCATGTGAACTTGTAAAATCTGCTTCCTAAATCCTATGTGTCCCATAATCTAAAATGTTTCATCAGCTTATTCAGTTTTTCAACAATACTTATCAGGTGCCAAATATATGGCAGACATTGTGTCCAGGTGCTAGAACACAGCAGTTAAAAAACAAACAAGCAAGCAACAACAACAACAAATACATTTTCTTGTCTTAGGTCTTAGGGATTTCACATTACAGTGTATGGTGGAAGACAGAAGGAGATAGACAAAAAGATAGATAAGTGTGTACAAACATGTCAGTGTGTGCACATTTGTGTGTATAAGTTACTTATCATTAAATTAGAAAGCAGAATATATGGGTTAGGAAGCAGGGTGGCTGAGAACAGGGAAGGTTGGGTTTCTGGGTGGCTATAGAGGGTCTCTTTGATAAAGTGACATCTGAGCAGATACCAGAAGGAGGTGAGCTAAGGAGCCATGCATAAAAATATCAACACATTCTTGGTACACTCTTTGTAGCAGTTTATTATTATTGATGAATTCCAAAAAGAAATATTGGATTATGTTTGTAAACTGGTCTGTTCCTCTGGGCATGATCAAATTATGATTAGGGCTTTGATTGGGTCATGTCAGTAGGGCGTTGAGTGGGTGGGGACTCAGAGAAAAAAGACATGGCAAAGGACAGAATTGGAGTTCTAATGCTGAGTTTTGAGCTGGAGTCCCGGGAAGGAAGCACACAGAGGAGCTTGGTCATGAGGAAAGAGAGAAGGCCCTAGGAAAAGAGATGAGCCATTCACCTGACAGTTCACAGCTGGCCTTGTAACAGAGCGAGGCAAAACCTAGAGAGGCTCATAGCCTCAGCTGACCTTGTGGAGGAAACAGAGGAGCTGAGCCCAGAGAGAGGCAAGCCCGGGGAAGAGAGGAACCCAGGAAGCCTGAACCCTGGCAGACATCGGCAGACATCTTGCTCCCCACGTGGTCATAGACTTTTGTGAGGGAAGTAACTTAACACTTTATGGCCTGGTAACTGTAAGCTTCTACCCCAAATAAATATCCTTTATAAAAACTAAACAGTTTCTGGTATTTTGCATCAGCACCCCTTTGGCTGACTAATACACTCTTTCTATGGCTTTGAAATGAATGGTACAATTTTTAACCAACTGAACTATAACAACAACATTGGTTTTCTTTACATTCTACTAACTGTAATATCAACCAGTGTGAAAATAACACATAGACTATTATTCAGAGCTTCTATTTCATACAACCGAAAGGATCTATTCAAAGGATAAAACAATAAGTTAGCTTTAAGAAATGGCTTGTAAGTTAGCTAGAGATCCCCAAAATATAATAAATAACATGTGGACAAATTTTCAGAAGTGTCAATCAAGAAGGTAACAATTGCCATAGTCACAAGCCCAGGGACAAAGGTGATGATACTGCTGACAAGATGTCAATGGCTTGATTAAGAAAAGCCTGGTGACCAGCACAGGGTGGTGCCTGACAGCAAATCCATGTAACACAAAGGAGTCGGCATGATCAAGGTGAGAGTGATGAAGGTAAATAAAAGAAGTTGACATTTAAGAAAGTGACAGCAGTGATGTTAAATATTAAGACTTGGAATAAAAATAAAACCTCAAAGTTGTAAGTCAACAACCTACCAGCCAGTACCTGTTTTTGTGTTAACCTATTAACCCTTGTATTTCTGGGTGAAGTTTCTGAAATAGGCTACAGTGGGGATAGACTATATATAGGGAGAAAACTAGTATAGCCGCTCAGATGTCACTTACTATCTTTGTGACCCTATGTCAGTTATGACTCTTCAAACTTCATTTTTCTCATCTTTAAATGGGAATAACAATATCTATTATGAAGGATGGTTGTGGGGATCAAAGGAGATAAATTGGAAAGCAGTTACACTAATCCCCTAAATAACTATTTATTGACCATTCACCGCTTATGAGGTAGGCACAGTTCTAGCTATTGGGGATACCACAGAGAACAAAGATGACAAAAAATCAGTTTGAAGGCTACACTCCCATGGGCTGGTGTCTGACATATAATGATTGTGCAATAAATGGGAAGTGAGTTAAAAATGAAATAAAGAAAATGTGAGAATTGGCTGCAGGGATTAGAAAAATCCAATACCATTGCTCTCATCCCCACTCTGGCACAGAGTTCTTTGCTGACTGTTATGGAGTTAGCTATGTGTGCTGCCTTCCACATGCTCAGCTAGGGCTCAAGTGTAGAGAATACCACAAAGAGAAGGCAGGATGGTTTGTCAAAAGGACACGAAGGCTGGGATTTGGAAAGCTTGGGTTCTAGTCTCAGCATTGCCATTACCTAGTTTCAAGACCTGAAGAGAGGCACCACATTTCACCTGGTCTCTTTTATGGAAATTCTTCCTGTCTTCATCTCTTTGAGGATCTTTAACATATATATTTTAAAGCTCTTTCAGATAGTTCTATTATTGTTCTAAGTCTCCTCGTGAATGTTCATGCTAATTGGGTTTATTCATTTAATGTTCATTCCGCAGCTTCCTAACCAATATATTAAGTGGTTGAATCAAATGATCACCACAGCATAGGCTTGCTAATTTGTAAAATGGGAAAAATGTGTCCTCTAGAGGTAATTTTGAGTATAATATGAACTAATCCCCTAAAAGATAATTAACTCATAATAGGTATTTAACAAATAAGGTTCTTTATATTTAACATACATTATTGGGACTTAACAACCATTCAAAATTGTCCCTTCTTCGGATGAAAAGAGCAAAGCTCAAAATAATATTTCCAAGATTTAAAAAGTTGCTCAGTGCTTGACCTGGGAATTGCATCTCTCTGACCACATTGTGCTGACTTCAGAGTCATAACTGAGAGAACCCAGAAAGGCAGCAGGATCTCTTCAAAGCTTCCAAAGCAGAATTAATGAGCAGTTAACCCAGGACTTGAATCCAGGTTTCTTGACTTTCAGGCTTCCATTATATCCTTCATATTGGATACGTTCTAATCTGATCCTTTACACCTTGTGTAAGATTTAGCTTTACTAAATCACTGAATGCAAAGGAACACAATTCTGCTCAAAATCTCCAATTGGGTTATTCTGCATTTGGATTTCCCACAGCAAATTAAAGGTTTCAGTGCTTTGTTCTACTGTGATATTGTCATCAGTCCCATACAGTCCCAGGTCAGGGCATTTGAGATTTTACATGGTATTTATAGCACTTATGGTCCATTTGGACCAAGTGACATTGTACTGGCTAATTTTTTTCATACTCCATCAACACACTGAAATCAGGTTCTGAATGGCAAATTTTTCCATGTTACATGTCTGCCCATTCTATTCTTGAGCTGTCTCTGACCGAAATATCAATCTATTGCTGTATTGGTAAGGAAATATTCTGCCTTTATGGAGACAATTTCATTTTAAATTACTTTTCAGGTCAAAAACTGCCATTTAATAAAAATTTGGAACCCTGTACAAAGTCAATAAAAGGTATTAAATTTACTTATTAGTCATGGTATTTTCTTCTTCTATTACCATCTAGAATAGTTTTGTTTTTATAGTTCCATTAAATATAAGCTTATTCCTTATTTTTTCCTTGAATTCCATTTACAACTTATAGATGCTACGAAAAATAAATCTCCTTCATACACAAAAAGCTGCACATTATGGCAAAAATAATTTTAATAAAAAAAGTGTTAGCTCTCTGATGCATAATAATGATTTTTAAAATATTAGCTAGGGAACACACCACAAATTAACCTGAATATACCATCAAGAGGCAACTTCTATACAGAGTAGTATAAGGTTTATTGTATGTGTACTTATTAATAAACAGTTGAAATAGACTTAATTTTTCAATGATTCTAAGCAAATTTAACTTTTCTATTTCCCATTGTAAGAAATGAAAATGAGATCACATGCACTTCTGATTCTAGTTCAGTTTAAAGACCCAGTTTCCCAATGAGAAATTGGGCTTAAGTCATCTCAATACTGTGACCCCGACCAAGTGGAAAAACTTAGCATGGAAACAACATTTAGCCATGACATACTTCAATATTATTTTTTTGGAGACCATCAGTATCTCAAACTCAAATCCATTATGATTTAAAACTGTCTTTTTATTGATATTCATTGTTTTTCAACCTGACAGTGGCCAATGATTTATATCAATCTTCCCTTAGCATAGGAATTAAAGATTTTGCAATATATCTTATACTGAAGGACATTTTTTCAATAGGTCTCAAGATCTTAATACAGTTGTCATTTGAAATGCCTTAACTCTTCCTGGTCATAGAAAGGTTTTGAGAAGAATCCAGTGAATTTGATAAGATTGCTTTTATCTGGAGCAGAGAATTCAAAAATTAGTATGACACTATTGATGACTCTTTTTTTACTTTCCCAGGCATTTTCATTCCCTAAGTGCAAGAACACTGCAGTTAACTGTCAATCATTAAACCTCAAAATGAGGTCCTTTGCCTGGTGAGGAAGAGATTTGCAACTATACCAGTGCTGGTAAACTAGGCACCAAATTATAGCCTTTTCTTCTGCCTCACCCAGATTTCACAGGGGCTGCACACCCAAATAAATGCCTCTTAGCTACCCATTCATCTAACAGCTGGAAAGATGACACTTGACATTTGGAAACTTTCCTGTGAAGATTGCTGCAAGGCTTTCCCATTAGCTTCCTGGTGAGACTGTAAGGTCGAATAAGCTGCCTCAAAACCTGCAAAGGGTAACGGAAATACTCTAATATTAAGCCTGCGCAATTTAAATTTCTAATTCTCAAATCATAGTTCTTCAGATATTGTAGAAGCCACTGGTATATTTCAGGGCAAAAAATGCCTCTGAAGATGGTGGGAAAAGTAATATTTTAAGCAATGATAATGATAACAAGTGTCTTTTACTTAAAGTAGGCACGGAAGTTCTTTTAAGTAGCAGTCTTGGACATAGATAAGTAGTGTAAGTTTGTTTTCTAAAATCCCTGGCTTTCATCTTTTTAGAAAATATTCATCTTTTTTCAGAACAGAAATCTTTAAGATGAGGCATAATCATTCTTTAGGTTTCATTTTCACATTAGCAAAATCATTAGAAATTGCCTTAAAATTCTTACAGTTCAAAATGTGGGTTGGTTTTGAAAATAACTGAGGCCTGTATAAAATAAAATTATAAAATATTCCATTATTAAGAATATTTTATGATCTTATAAATATTTCAGATATAGACACATGCTTTTTTCCCTTCTTCAGAAAGATAATTCTTTTAAAGAGATCCCAAATCAAAACTTTTTTTAACCTGATTATTCACTAATGATTTGAGAAAGTCAGTATTGCTCACATAATTTCAAACTCTGAAAATGGCAGATGAGAGATTTCATTTATTGATATGAATGCACTTAATTCAATTAGCTTTTATAACAATGACCCTTTTACCACTGAAATCCATTTCAAATTCCATATTTTCAAAATGTGCCTATAATTGTCTCTTCTTGTTTGTTAACTCAGTATTTCTCAAGTGATTGACAAGAATGAACAGGCCTACCTAAATGTTCAGTTATATAGCCAAATGCAGATGAAATTAATGATATGATTAAAAAGGAAAATAAAACATTAAAAAATATATACAGAAGGCCACTGAAGAAACCGGAGACAGGAATAGTGCAGCTTTCAATCTTGGATTAATCACCATCTGGGACTGAAATCATTTTTGAAAAGTTAATTTGGTGTTGTTGAATTGTACCTCATTAGCAATAATGACAGAGATTCGTATAGGTGTGTATCTCAGGGCCTTAAATCACAAACCGACCAGTCATAAGATACTAGTTTATCAACAATCCACCAAAGGGAGACTCAGCTCACAGGCAGAACATAGAAAACTTTAGCAAGGATTGGACTTCTTTCTCTTCAAATTATAATCACAGCTACCATTTTGTACTCACTGTATGGTGGGTTTGTTCCATGAATTTGTGCCTACTAGGTGCTGAAATCACAAATTCATTTCACATAGCCTATTGAACTGCCATCAGATGGTAATGACTTTCTATCATTCTTGACCTGGGGCAGATTTGAACTAGTGACCAAGAGGTTAAAGGCTCTGTATCTCATTACCTGTCCCCTGAGATATCTAGTTCCTTCAACAACTTGTGATTCTTTTGTGCCTAATCGAATCAGAAGAAAACACACAAAAACCTCAAGCAGTAGAAAAGTAGGTCATCAAAGCAAGGGACTTCATGATAGTTTTGAAGAATGCTATAAACACCTTATTTCAAAATAACACTCTCTCACTTGGAGGTGGAGTGGACATCACCATTCCAGTCCCCTCAGGACTGGGGGAAGAACTATGGACTAGAGTGGACTTGCTGGTATTCTGTTGTACACATATGGTGATTCTAGCAATGGAAGAAATTATAACAATGAGGTGGAGCCAGTGGCCACTTGACACTTTTGGGGCAGGGAGGGGACGAGCAGTTGAAATACAGGGGCTTCTTTGGGATTTGGAGGTTGTCCTGAGTACCGTTGTGGCAATGGATGTAGGCCATTTTAAATCAGCACACACCACTCAGAACTGTGTGGGAGAGAGTGTGGTCTACGATGTGAACTGTGGTTTATGGTTGGTGGCAAGGCCCCAGGATGTGTAAGTCCATTGAGGGTGGTGGGCCACACTTGTGGGAGATGCTTGTGTGGGATGTGGTGGGAGGTGTGGGAGGTGGGCAACATGGGAATCCCAGTGGTTCCGTGTAATATTTTAGGTAATCTAAGCACCTCTTAAAATATATTTATATATATATAAATAACATTTTTGTAAGCAAATGCACATATATGCATATATATTTATATATCATTTTACAAATATTGGTATGTATTGTGAAAATTTTGATTTTTACCCACAATAAAAAATAAATTATAAACAAAACAAAACAAAGCAAAAAAAAAAAACCACTATACTATATAAAACTGAGGAGAATCACATTAACTATCAGAGAACTCTAATATAATCTTCATAAGAATATCATATAAGCTTTACTATTGACCTGAGAAAACTAAAACTGAAAAGATACCTGTGTTCTGTCAGCTTGCAGGGTTAAGAAAGGAGTTCTGATCTAGTACGATGCCAGAATATGTATGTGTGTATCTTGTGCGTAGGTTCTGAGATAGTTCTGTGATAAGAATTAATTTCAAGGGGGATTGACAAATTGGTATAATAATGTAGATTAATAAATGAAATATCAAAACAATATCAGCAGCCTTAACATGAATGTTCTTTATAGGAATAGAATTTATACTAATGAAGGATAATGTTTGAGGAATTAAAAATATATATCATTTATGAACATATAGATGAACTCATATATATAGTGGAAACACTGAAATTAAACCAATCATGAAAAAATTAACTTTTTTGTTGAACGTTGACCTCAAATGTTTGCTGTCAATAAAGCATATTTTGTAATCCTCCTGAAGTCACTTATAAATACACTGCACCAAAACTTGCTTCGTGTTTAATAGTCCAATGCCTCCTTCCTCAGACTTGCATTTTCTCACAAGTGTTTCATTTTCATAGAATGAATTCTACCTTGAAGAAACCAGGTCTTCTTTTCCTTTTCATCTAAAGAAAATCTATACAAATTCTTTGCTTTATTTGAATTTCTACCCTTACCTGCCTGAGCCAATATTTACCTTTCCACTAACAAAAAAAATCTTTTGCTTTTGTCTCTCAATAGTCTTATTACCACAAGTGCTTTAAGAGCAGCAACACATAAATGTAATAAATATATAGTTTCTGAAACTTGTATCTAAGCAATTGTGAATTTAAAACAGATTTCTGAATCATAGGATAATGACACAACCAAAGGATCATTCTAACAATGTAACCAAACCAGCGGGTTTTGAGATAATTCATAATATTTAGACTGATTCTATTGGACAAAATGTCTCATGCTTATAGAACCACCTTCTCAGAACTACCAAAATTACTCTAGGGAAAACTCAGCTTCTGATCTGGGGTTAGGATTTTGAAGAATTTAGCCTGTATTCTATTTCCAAGTTTGTTTTCAATGGGAGGACATAGCATTGTGAGACATCATATGGCATACAGCAATTTTCCCTCCTCTTCTTTGCAACCAAATTTGTTTATATGCTAGTACTAGAATAAAGTAAGTGCTCAATCCTCTCAAAGACTGTGTTTATGTAAATTAATAATATTGACATTTTGCCTTCCCCTTGGTGCGTTTGTAAAGAAGGGCTATGGAGTCATTACAGGCTCTCTTAATTGAGTTGCCTCTAACAAAGTCACTGGACTAAATGCTCCTCTCTTTTCTTCCCGAGAGACATACAGATGATGCCCAAGGAGTGCTGCATCTTATAACCAGTGGGTACCCCTGTGTGCCTATGAACTTTCTACTCCCACCAGCTGAGCTGTGTGCATATGAAGAGTCAGTTGTGTGTTCCTTTCCTGTGTGTATTGGCTATAAATATAAATTAATATTACAGAAATTGCTGAGTTGTATAAATGTGAAAAGAAAGAGGATTCATTCTATTAAAAAAATAAGTTGATAATTTGAAAGATGAGATAAAGATAAGTTACTTAAAAAATGCTATCAGATTAGATGTAGGTGAAACAACTTAAATGATTGCAGGAAAAACTTATAAAAATCCAGAAAATTCCTTTGTGGGTGCCTTGAGGTTCTTTCTCTACTTAAAAAAAAAAATTAGAAGTAGTAGACAGTATATTATAGATAACAAATATGATAGAAAGCTAACCAATGGGCTCAAAGAAAAGGCTTTGGCCCTACATTGTAAAAGAAAAATAAAGAAATGAGAAAATGTATACTTAAATTAAAATAAGGTGCTTAAAGTAGGTGCATATGCATTTTACAACTAATGACTTTGATCTCTTTTGGTTAATCAATGAATTATTGATTTCAGTTGTATAGTATAAGTTTCTACACAAGAGAACTTTATGTACTTCTGTTCTTAAATGAATGTTCTTGATGTAATCAATTTATATTTCTCATGAATGTTCTGGATATATCTTTGTAATTAAAATTCCTCTTTTTGCCTTCAACAATCAGATTTAGGTATTTAATCACAGCTACTTTCCCCTCTATTTTCTTTCTCTGGAAGTTAGGAGGTGTGGCGCATTCATATTCTTCAACTTTTCCATCCACATAATCATTCTAGTTAAGATATGTCTTTTTTAAACTTTATTTTGAAGTAATTTCAAATTTACAGCACAGCTGTAAAAATAATATAAACCCAATACAGAGAACTCTGACATAGCTAACTTCTCCCCCAGAGACCCAGATCCTGCAATTTTAACAGTTTGCCACCTATGCCACAGCATTCTATCTTCCATCTGTCTATCTATCTATCCATCTATCTACCTATCATCTATCTACCTACTTCCCTATTTTCTGAATATTTGAGAGCAGGTTACACACATCATACTCCGTGAATACATAATATTTCCATGTACATTTCCTACAAACAAGGATATTCACTTATATAAACACCTGAAGTACAGTTATCAATTGCAAGGAATTTGACAAATATAAAGCTTACGTTCTATATTTCAATGTTTTTTTCTTATGTTCTGTGGTGGTTTGAAGCAGTGTGTACCCCAGAAAAACATGTTCTTAAATTTAATCCATTCCTGTGAGTGTGGACCCATTTTAAGTAATGTTTTTGGTGAGTAGGATCTTAACTTAAGATGCGATCTACCTCATTCTGGGTGGGTCTTAATTCTCTTAATGGAGTCATTTAGAAGAGAATGAAATTCAGGCAAAGAAAGAGAAAGCCATGGAAGCTAGAAGCTGGAAGTAATGAAATCTGGAAGAGAAGGGAGAGACCAGCAGATGTCACCATGTGCCTTGCCATGTGACAGAGGAATCCAGTAGCTGACTTTGGCGAGAAAGCATCTCTGATGATACCTTGATTTGGACATTTCACAGCCTCCAAACTGTAAGCTTCTACCCCAAGTAAAATTTTAATTGTAAAAGCCAAAACATTTTGGCTATTTTTTAATTGCAGCCCTTGGCAAGCTAAGGCAAATGTTAAACAATTAGTAGCTTTTATTACTATGATTGACAAGTGATTATAAAAGGTATGTCCAAGGCAGATAAAAATCAGAGAACACTTCCTTCATGAGTCTTCTCCAATAATTTTAGTCAACATTGTACTCTGCTTCTTGACTAACTTAGGATTTAGTGGCTATATTCAACTTAGTTTTTCATTATATGCTATCTTTTGCTCTCTAATTAGTTCATAAGGGTAGGGTATGGATTTAAATATCATTATAATCTCCTGAAAAAAAAAAAGGGGAGTTGATGTGGTTAATTTTTTTCCTGCTATACACACACTTATACACATACACACAAACACATGTTAAATAAATGAACCTACTAGACATACACAAGTAAAAAGTTCCAATAAATTTTAAAATTGATAAACTTTTGTTTAGCTAGAGTCATTCTTTCAGTTATTTAGTCTTTTGTGGGGTCTACTATCAAAGTTATTTTGGATTATCACTCAGTGATTTTTATTCAAGTAGTAGAAGAGTCAAATAAGCAGGGACTCCACTAATACCACACTATTATAAACAATTAAGGTGAAGTCAGAGTGAATTCTTTGTTAGCACGAATAATTAAAGAATAATAAGTTTAATGTAATAAAATAATGACTCTTAAGGGGGGAAATGTTGACAAACAGGACTTTTTTTTTTTTCTCCACATTAATAGCAGATGTGCCACTGTCACTTCTAGATGCAAATAATTCCTATCACACTCCTGGGTCGTTACATACCCCAAATTAAAACTCTTCATTGGGCATTCTAAGGCTTATCATGTTCTAACCCAGTGCAATTACAGATTTTTTTCTCTCATTTCTCCTATAAATTCTCTGTGTTCAGGGCCCAGCACTGGCCCACAGTGTGCCTTTTGGTGAAGTAAAAAGAAGTCACTGCACAGGTGCAAGGCTTAGGAAGCAAACAGAATGCACCTTTGTGGAAATTCAAGGAAGGCACTTCTTCCTCTGAATGGAAGCAGCACAACAAAAGATACCATTGTTTGTGAGTAGAGCGGGGTCTGGACTTCAGACAGCTGGTGCCCTTGTCCATGCTTCTAAGTGCAGTGAACAACTTATAGAATCTTATCTAGCAGCCCTCTTTATGTTCCTGCAAAATCAAATTACTCACTATTCCTCCAATTTTTCTTATCCTCTATCTTTATTTGTACTTCGATTTTTGCGAAGTCTTTGCTGATTCCAAATCCTAATACCCACCTTCAGACAGAATCAACCATTATCTCTTCCATGAAACTTCTGCATCTTCACTTTTTTTTATTATTGCATTTATTATATTGTATTAGATTTATGTTTACACAACGGACTTCCTTACCAGATTGTGAGATTCTTAACTGCAAGTTTCACGTTTTATTCACATTTATAAACCAAGTGATTAGTACTTTTTTTTTTTTTTAAAGATTTTATTTATTTATTCGTTTATCCCCCCCTTGCTGCTTGTGCTCGCTGGGTCAGCTAACCACGCCGTGTGGGCGGGCTTGCCTTCACCAGGAGGCCCCAGGAACCGAACCCCGGGCCTCCCATATGGTAAACGGGAGCCCTACTGATTGAGCCACAGCCGCTTCCAGTACTATCTTTTATACATTGTTTATTGAATGAATCCATGAATCCATGACTAGATGACTTCATGAATAGGTATATGGGTGGATGAATGGATATGGATGAATAAATGAGTGACTAAATAAAATGTTTTTATATTTACCTGAAATAACCTATTTCTATCTTTATCTGATAAGATCTCATACTGTGGGTTTCCATTCAAACTGTGAGATTTTTGTCCCAATTCTCCTTTTGACAATCCAGAGGGAATGATTTCTAATAATCCACAACAATGAAACAATATTTATAGAGCAGGCTGTGTACTAAGAGCTTTCCATAAATTCTTTCACATAATCTTCCCAGCAACCAAATGGGTAAGAACTCTAATTATAATTGCTTATTTATTAATAAATTGCTTATATATGCTTCTGAGAAAATAAAATTGTTACATGCCTGTATTAGTCAGCCAAAAGGGTGCTAATGTGAAATACCAAAAATGGGTTGGTCTTTATAAAGGTTGTTTATTTGGGGTAGAAGTCCACACATAACAGGCCATAAAGCGTTAAGTTTCTTCTCTCACCAAAGTTCATTGCCACATGTTGGAGCAAGACAGCTGCTGACATTTGCCAGGGTTCAGGATTCTTGGGTTCCTCTCTTCCCGGGGCTGCGTTTCTCTCCGGGTTTAGCTCCTCTGGTTCCTCTGCAAGGTCAGCTGTAGACTATCAGGCGAACGGCTCACTTCTCTTCTCCTGGGGCCTCCTCTCCAATATCAAAACTCCAACATCAAAACTGCTTCTCAAAAACTGCTCCCTCTGTCCTTTGCCTTGCCCAAGGGGTGGGACTCAATGTCCTACTAACGTGGCCCAGTCAACGCCCTAATATAACTTAATCATGCCCAGATTAACAGATCAGTTTACAAGCATGATCCAATTATATTTTTGGAATTCATAATTACATCAAATTGCCAAAGGGCTACAATGCCTCTGAGAAAAACATCCCATGGAGTGATGAAGTACCTTGACGAAGGTTACACAATTTGAAAGTGTTGGAACTGGATTTGAATTCATGTCTATTTGATTCAGTGCCCAAATTTCTAACCACTATGTTATACCTTTCTTCATTTACTCATTTTGGTATCCTTCCAGAGTCGAGTGTTGGGCACAACAGCCGGTATTCAGTAAGTGGTAATCCTCTGAAACCAACTAATGAAATGTAAGTGAAGTTCTCTTCAGACAACTGTAAGAATTACTGAAATCCCAATGTGAACCTCATTATTTAACTAATCACATATATCTGAAAAAAAATACTAAATATGCAATTGTAATGATTGCATGCATGAATTCACATTATAGTGCACTTATTAAATCATTCTTTAAAGTATACTATCTAGTGTTATATTTCCCTCCAAACAAACTAATGCAAAATGTAAGGTGAGGTGTTATAAAATCTTCTTCATGATTATGTTTTAGACATTGTAGAATTTTTCTAAACAAACCTTATGTTTGAAAGAAAATGTGCTAATATACTTACATAACAACCCCATTTGTTTTGCTATTTAAATTCCTTTAAAATGAATAAAATTCCTCTGTGTTTTTTTCCCTATTTAAAAGATGAATATACTTATTTATTTTGAAGTCATAACAATAAACAAGCATAGTCACTGGCTTATGTACAAACAGACCAGTAAGCAGGTTTTCAATAGGTAAACAAAGGGTGCTATGGAATATACAGGAAAGTAGTATCACCAACTGCTTACAAGGGAAGGAGGTTCTAAAACCTAAGGGACAATACGATTGAGCCAGATGAAATGGGTGGAATAGGGGAGAAATGTTGGTATGTTGGGGAAATTCAAATTGGCATCACAAGCTAAGGGTTTGGGTTTTATCTTGAGGAGCACTGAAGGGCTTTAAGTGTGAAATTAGGATGAAACTTGTATTCTAGAAAGATGACTCTCTCTGCAGAGTAGGGGTATTTTTTGATAGGGTAGAAAACAGAGGAAATTTCAAGAAGTAATGGAGGCCAGAACTAAATTAATGACAGTGTAGAGAGAGAAAAACCCCACTTTACTTTTATGTTCCTTTATTGTTTTATCACTGCTTAGCACTTTGCATCCAACACCCTGGCAGGAAGGTGTAAGTGCTGATATCACTTGATAGAGATTTTATCTCTCTTCCATCTTGACTCACTTTTTAAAATGTAATTCAACACTTTGAGAAATCTGAATCCTTCAAATTCAAAACTCTCACTTCACAATTTTTTTACTTTATATTTCAAATTCTATCATACCTGGAAATACATTTTTTAAAACCTGTGATTTTTTCTCTTCATCATTCCTAAAAACCTGTTTCTCTCAATCAAGAGTAAGTGAAACCTAAGTAAAATGACTGCATTTTTTCCAATACATATTTATCAGATGGAAGAAAGCAAAATGATAAAAGAACTGGAGTAAAAAGAATAAAAGGCTTTAAGATGCATATAGGTGTAATATGGGGGCATATTTGGGATTGGAATTGTCCTGAATGATGTTGCAATGACAGGTACGGGCCATTATGTATCTTGTCATAACTTATAAAATTGTGCAGGAGAGAGTTTAAACTATAATGTAAACTATAATCCATGCTTGGTGGCAATGCTCCAGCATGTGTTCATCAATTGTAACAAATGTACCACACTAATGAAGGATGTTGTTAATGTGAGAAAGTGTGGGAGGGATAGGGAGTGGGGCATATGAGAATGCCCTGCATTTTTTAATATAACATTTATGTAATCTAAATATCTTTAAAAACTTAAAAAGCATATTTAAAAAAGATATTTTTAGAATGTTAAGTGTAAAGCATCACAAAACCACAATTAGCATAAAATATAAAGTGTGTTGTTTATAATTTTAAAAGCTAAAAATGGATTTAAATATTTAGGGAAAAGCAATTAAAGCAAACCCTCCACCACTGACTCATGTCCAATTTTACCTTTTTAAATCTCTTTAGAATCTATCCCTTCCCACCATTTTCATCCTTGCAAATTCATTTCAAACATTCATTTAGTGGGAAGCAGATGTGGCTTAAACGATTGGGTTCCCGCCCATCACATGAGAAGTCCAGGGTTCAATTCTCAGTGCCTCCTAGAGAAGGCAAGCTGGTGCGAACAACAGGCATGGTGAGCTGATACAACAAGATGACGCAACAAAGAGACAAAGAGGAAAGGCAATGACAGACATAACAAACCAGGAGCTGAGGTGGCTCAAGTGATTGAGCGCCTCTCTCCCACATGGAAGGTCCCAGGTTTGGTTCCCGGTACCTACTAAAGAGGAGACAAGGGGACAGAGCAAATGGACACAGAAAGCAGACAACGACTGCAAACAATGGGAGTGGGAGAGGGAATAAATAAATAAAACAAATCTTTAAAAAAATAAACAAAAACATTCATTGAGCTTCCTATGGCCTAGCACAGTAACCTCTTATCTCCTCATTTCACTTTCATTTCTTCAAGGAGCTAAAAGGCAAGTCAGAGAGATGTATTGCCAACCAAAAACTGTAAACCAACACAAAAAAATGTACAAACTAAAATAAACACATGGAGGAGTTTTTCCAGAGCTGGAATTGATTGATCCAATGTATAAAAGAGAGGAGGAATTTAAAAAAACAGGTAAATGTTTCATAAATATAGGTATGTATATTAGTGCTATTTTATAATTAGTAGAGTGTGTGTGCTCATGTTTGCACTGGCATAGATCTTTCTATTGTATTTTCCTGAGAAGTTTTCGTATTCTGAGATTGTGGACTTCTTATTTTTCTCATGAAAAGTCCTGTTAATATATGTTATTAAATGCTATAGTTTAATATATTTGATTGAGTTAATGTTGTCCCTCAGTAAAATAAGATGCTATCAGCCCTACCATGGTTCCCAAATTGACTTTGAAGATTTTATTAATCTGAGCCATCTAGAAATCTGAGGACCACTAATTTATAGGGTTTGGATTTGGGAATCAGAAATGATAAGTAATGGAGGTGGAACAGGTTTGGGAGGGCATGTTTGGTTTAAAAGTAGTGAATTTCAAGTGTAGGGAAGGTATCAACATGAAAATGTCCAGAGGACAGATGGATCATGGAAGAGAGAGCCCTATTAGAGGATTCATTATGGAGTTCTGGAGAAGGAGGTGGGCCTTGAGAGTACTATGAAGACAATAGTAGAATGAGAAAATGAAAATACATGGTGTGGCAAGTTTGGGGAGAGAAAGACCAAAAGAAGCCAAAGAAGGAGGTTGTCCACCCCAGGTCCTTATTTTAAACTGCTTCCTCGGTGTATCTCTGAGAATATGGAGACTCTCCAAACCACACATGCTGCTCTCCATAATCATTGCAGCAAAGACTGGAGTGGGAACCAATCCCTAGAAGTTTCCTTTGGCTCTGAGATTTCTGCCTGTAAAAATTGTACTCCTTTCTTTCCCTTCTTTTTCTGGTTCCTCGTGATTTATGACTGTTGAATAGCGTTTGTTAATTTTAGATTTGGCGTCTCCCTAAGACATTGCTTCCCAAATAATACCTTTGTTTCTAGCCAAAGCCCCTAGGCTTGAAACACCCATTCCTACAACTCTAAATTTCTGGGACACCACACACTGGTCCAGACCCCAACATCTCAAGCCCCACTGCTCAGAGATGCCAGGGGCAAAGTTTGAGTGGTGAGTCAATCAAACATAAACAAAAATGATGCAATCAGTGCTAAGTCCAAGGCCCTATCCAATAGATAAGGGGCCCACCATGAATTACAGAATGGGACTAGAACAACCAGAATACACTAAATGGTTAAGGTAAAGAGGAAGGAAAATAGTTGAAGTAAAATTAAACACAAGAGACTTTGGTTAGCAGATTGGAAACCAATGAAAGGAATCAAAATAAAGTAGGTGGAAAGAGACATTGTGAGTAGTCTCTTTCCTGAATAAGAGAGAATAAGAATTATATTAACTTTTCCAGAAACATTCTATATGAATGCGGTTACTGTACCTACACTTAATTAAATCATAGAGCAAGAAGAAAACAGAGCATTTAATCAAATAGTCAGAATATTGTGTTCTAGTAATATCTGGCCCCCAAGACCACACAGACACTGTACCAGAGTATGTCCAACTTTACATTTCATCATTTTCACATTTTACATTGGCACAGTAAAACTAAATAACTATTAAGCAATGACAATTGAAATTTATGAAATACTGATTTTTTTTCTACTAAGCGACCTAGAATTTGAGAAATGGATAGGTCCTCATCTGGTCCAAATGGACAGACAAAATAGTTTTCTGGACTGAATATAAAGTCTATCTCCCATCATATGTACATCTAGATTTGAAAAATGTGTTATCCATGTATTTAATTTAAATTTTTTTAAATTATATATATATATATAATATTATTGCTCTGAAAAAAAATATATATATATATATATTTTTTTAAGTTGGTACTGGGGATTGAACCCAGGACCTCATATGTGGGAGGCAGGCACTCAACCACTGAGCTACATCTGCTCCCTCCATCAACAAATATTTTGAACAAAACAGGGACAAGGACTTCAGGATATGCCACCGGTACAAATGCACATGAATTTTTAATCAACTAAACATTTTTACTATACAACCCATACATTTTTATTTTATCCAAGTTTATATCTATGTAAGATATTTCATATATACTGATTATATACCTTATAGAAATGCTCAGATATATGAGTAGCAAAAATAAACAAAAAAATACTTACTCACTGGAAAAAATTCACTAAACTTGATGCCAAATGCCTACCTGTATATATCTGTGAATGTACCAAGAGGCTTGCTTTCCATCATTCACCGATTCCACTGTAGTGTTAGCCATACCAACAATATCACCACCTGCAAACACCCATGGTTCGCTGGTTTGCATAGTTTCTGGGTCTACTTCTGGGAGATCCCATCTGTTAAACTTTATAGGACTCAAAGCTTCCTTTACTGAAAAAGAAAAAAAGTGAATGACAATAGGAAATGACTAATCAGAGCATCACATAATAATAATTTGAAAATTAAGAAAAATTATGATTTAATTACTGTTCTAGGGACTTAAGCAACTGTTTTTAATGAACCATAAAAGTGGAAGGTTAATGAAATATCTGAATTAGCAACACATTCAAAGTGTACTGACTTAACCAACTCACTTGAAATACACCTCACAAGTATGAATTACAGACTAAAGATTTGGCCAATGCTTCCATTCTGGTATTTCTGTCTCAGAGGTATGGGCCTATGGAGAAGGAAAGTGCATCTCTTTAAAAGCATAAATAATGCATTTTCTAAAACTTTATTTTAAACTAAAACAATTATTTTCTGCTGTTCTTCATATGAACCCATACTTGTTCCTTGTGTTTCACGGGTGGAAGGTATCATGGATTTGAGATGATGGTCAATCTTTTCCTTTCATAAGATATTTATAAAACAAAACAAGATAAAATCTTCTACACTTTCACCAAACTATTTGCACTTAGTATTAAACAATTGAATGGACCCAAGAATAGAAGGAATTTACATTTAGGTAGCAATTTATATTTTATTTTGTAAATATCAACAAATAAAAATATTACCATTAGTACTTTGTAGAAATTGCTCTGAAAAATAATATTATAATTATTTGATAAATATGCTGAGTTCCAGTGAATCTAAAAGTGTCTTGGAAGAGGGAAGAGGTTGGATTCTTTTAAGAAACATCTACAGGAATCTATAACTGGTTACATTATCCTGAGATTTGGAAGGAAAAAAATGTAGAAGAAAAGGTTGATCAAGATAAGAAACTAATAAAAGTAAAAGGCACCCTAGCTGATGGAACAACATGAGCCAGTGTTAACGACAGGATCATAGCCCAATGGTCTCTCCAGGTGCTCGTGTAACAACTTATAAGTATATCACCTCAGGAGAGACTAAGGGAGCTATTCATTACTCCAACTTAAAAGAGAAAATGACAATTTAAACTAAAGGAAAAAAGTTTGAGATTTTAGAATAGATGAAAGAATCAAGTAGAATATAAAATAATAATAATAAAACCTGTTATTCTGGTATCTAAAGCCATTTTCTTTTAAACAAGAAGAGAAAAAACACAAAATTAATCCTGGCACCTATTTTTACTTAAAGTATGTTAGAATTGTAGGAAATTATTAAGGGACTGCTATTGATCATGTTTGCCCCAAAAGATGGCAGCTTCCATGGAACAGGATCATTTCCTTGCTGAGCACCACTGTACTACAGAGTCTAGTCAGTGCCTGGGGCATAGGAGATAGCTTTGATTGGATGGATGGATGGATAGATGAATGAATAGACGGATCAGTGTCATCAGACTCAGGTTTTTATTTAAGAATTTGCTGCTGTTTGAATTTATTTCACCTTTCACAGAGAATAAAATTAAATATTCATGCAATTATTTTCAATACAGAATGGCATTTCAAGAAGTTTTTCTCATGTCTTTAAAGGTCACATGAAAAAAGTCCTTTATCCTTTGTTCCCCATTGCATAACAGATCATCACTACCATCTGTTGACAGTTACTTGAGTTGCAAGAAAGTCAACAGTGTGCATGATTCGTCAGTTCAACCTATTTTAATAATGGCAACTGCAACATACCATTATTCAATGATTTATGTAGTGAGTTATATATATAGATAAGGGTAAAAAATTAATTCTTTTATGTAAAAATGTCCTGTTTTGTTCAAAACTTTGATCTTTGTCCCATATAGAGACCTGAAATACACATGATTTTTAAATGGGAAAGAATTCAAAACAATCTCACTAGAAGATCAAAGTTCTTTTATACATTTGTCTCATGTTTTAGAGAAATAGCCCTAAAAGTTAAGCACAGACTTTACTCTAAGCTTTCTTTCATGACAAAAATTATCTCAGCCCTCTTTCAAAACTTATCTACTGAATTTTCCCATTGCTCTTTAACAAGTTCGTTGTTTCATTCCAGAAATAAACAGCTAAAGATGATGTTATTAACATGTTTTAGAAAAGCTTACAGCAATTAAAAATAGGGACAACTTGCATCAGTTTTAATATCTGATATTTTGATTTGTCAATACCTACAATAAGTATTGAAAAAGTAGAATATGGGCAACTGACATGAATATAAGAAATGTTACGGTAGGTCAGAAATGTTGTCCGATGGTAGTACCAAGCATCAATCAAAGAATGATTGTTCATCACAACTTGAACATCAAATGGTTAGGATCATTTTCCTGTAGGCACAATAGACTTTATTTAAGCCTATGTAATATAGAGCATTCATAAATTTATTGAAACTTTATTGAACCTAATTATGAATCCAAAGAGCATGCTCTGCATTTTCCCTGACTCTTTTGAGAAGTTATTTTTACAATTTAACCATAATTTTTTTAAGTTCCAAAGTATTTAACTCAGAACTCAAATCAAGGGGTCACTGAAAAAAATCCATGCACATTTTAATCATAACTTGCTAGTAAAGAGTTCATTTTTTTCACTGCCTCTCATGAGGAAGACTTTCACTCTCCTCATCATTGTAAATGTCCTTTTATAAACTCCTCATAATTCTTACAATTCTGCTGATATATTTAACTTAGATTACAATGAAAACAAATCTCAGAAGCATATCTTCTGTTCTGCTTTTATGCAGCTTGGAAAGAGTGAAAACATAAGTGGATGAAAAATGTATATTTACATTTGCAAACCAAATAACTGCTTGCCATCTCCTATGAAGTGTTAAATGAATATTAATAGAAGGGTTGTATTTTTTCTTTCTTGTTTATGAAATTAAAGGGAAGAAGGGATTTTCTGTTATTATCATGCCCAGTTTCCCTACAGATTTCCATGAGACTACATCTTGATGGAGACTGCAGCATATGCCCCAGTGGCTCCACAGTTGAACAGAAATACAACTTAAGAGAGAACCCTAAAACATACTTATTCACAGTCTACATTATTCTGCAAATGGGAGAGAAATGTGTTAGATGATATGATGTCTGAAATCTTATACAGTCTTTAAAAAGAACTAAAACGTTCTTAATTCATATCAAACATTCAAGATTTATGTTAATTTTCTGTTTTAATTACTACAATGTTCAAATGAGCTTATTGAAAAAAAACAGACACTCTGCAGTAGCTTTATAGCAAGAAATGGTTTTGAAATAGGAACTTTTAGTCAATTTAATGATATGCATGAAATGATTTTTTTATATAGACTTAATTGTATTGTGACACACAAGTTCTTCAATAAGCCACAGCTTAAAATTGCAGAAACTGTCCCTCAGGGACCCATCACTAGCAGATGCAGATTGCCAAGGTCAATTAAACTGATGTAGTTGTGCTGTCATACATGTAGAAGAGAAACCCACAACATATGACAAGTATATTTCTCAGTATTTATAAAAAGATGTCAAGAACATGATATTTTAGTACATAAATATAAATTAATTCTCCATAAACAATGAAAGAATACAACAAAAACCATAATGAATAAGGATTATTAGTATTCTTTGGAGATTTTGATGAGGGACAAAAAATTTCAACATTTATAATGAATTGTTATTTTGAAAACATAGATGAATTCACATATGTGCTAGTTTAATTTTATAGAACCTATTACCTAGTAAAACCAAAGCACAATGAAACAAAAAGGTGAGCTGAGGAGTGAGGCAATATTCAGAGCTGAAAGCAAAATCTCAGCAAGATCAAATAAATTCTAATTACAGGGCCAGGATATCACAGTTCTGTTTAAATAGAATAACCTGGGGTAAGGAATGGATAGAAATTGAAGGTGCCTTCAACTAAGAATATCAAGTCCAGAAGGCATGAGCTTTGACTTCACAGCTCCCTTCTGTCTCTAAGTATTTTAATCAATATGCTATCCACAAAACAATGGCGATCAAAATGAGGATCAATCATTGCATTCTGCAAACCCCTTAAAAGGTACCTTGATTATGTGCTTTCTTGCTCCTCCAGGACTTCAATTACTATCTCTGATTTCTCTTTAGCATAGGATAGTTCATGTTTTCTATTTCTATTTTGAAAAACTTTGGTTTTGACATGGTTCCCACTGCCATTCTACATCTTCCTTTACCTAATTTCTTAGGTTAATTTACACTGACTGTCTACTTTTTCACCATCCAATTGTGCCTTATTGCCTGTCCCTCTAATGAAAATATTGTCTCCATTGCCACCAAATTCACCAGTCCTCTTTCCTTGTGCCTTTCTGTACCATTCAACAGTTGGATCAGCCTTCATTTTGAAAGTGTCTTTCTTTGATCTGCAGAATGCCATTCCATATGGGCTACCTTATTTTTGAACTGTCTCTCTCAGGCTCCAACTTCTCACTTCCTCATCTTCCTCTTTCGAGCTCTGAAATATTCAGTCCACCACATAATCTGTGTCAGTAATTAGTCATCTTGTACTTTTCAACTTCACCTCTATGAAAATGATCCCAAACCCAAATTCTACCTTGAGAGCTTTTTTTTTTTTTTTTTTTTTTTTTTGAGGTACCAGGGGCCAGGGAATGAACCTGGGACCTCATCTGTGGGAAGCCGGCACTCAACCACTGAGCCACATCAGCATCTCTGAATTGTTTTTTTGTTTGTTTTGTTTGTTGTTTGTTTTTGTTTTTTTCAAGAGGCACTGGGAACCAAACCCAGGACATCTCATGTGGGAGGCGGGCACTCAACCACTTAAGCCACATCCATTCCCTCTTACTTTTATTATGGCTTGGATGCTCTATTGTCCCTTCCAAATCATCACATCCAGAACCCAGTTCACCTAACTTCCTGGGGGCTTTTCCAACTAGGTCTTCAACATTTCCTGGCAATTTCCTGACATTAAATAAGCATGCCCTTTCACTCTCCCACTTGTTGTGAACACCATTCACACTCTTGCTATTGAACTCAAACTGCTAAGTGACCCAACTCCATTTGCTTGCACCAATGGTAGGGGAAGTCCATGCCTCATATTTCATAAAGAATATGGAAGCCATCACATCAAAAATCCCTTGCCTTCTCACCACCAAAACTATAAACCTACTGGATCTGAACAAATTCTATCTCTTTTCCTTTCTTTTACTATTAAAGAATTGCCCTCTCTTCCTATCAAAGGTCAGTCACTCCACATGGGCATAGAATTCTCTTCCTACATTGCAGAGATTTTGTTCCCTAGGTCATAGCTTGATAAGGGCCAGGAGTAAGATGCGGTGAGTGGTGACAAAAGAGCAAAGTGTAAGGAGGTCCTCACTCTCAGGTCATTCATACAAATGGAGGAGGTATTTCACTGGTCTCACTCGGTTGTGGTAATGCCTTCCTTGATTTCTCATTCAACAGATGACCTCTGTATCCTCAAAGAAGTCCATTTTCTCTGCTTAGATGACACAATACTTTCTGCTCTTCCACCTGTAGTTGTTATCACTGGCATGGACTTAGAAATAGAGCCTTAAAATCTTGGCATTAATCTTTGAATCTTTCTTCAGTTATCTCAACGTCCAGCCAGTAACCAAGTTCCAATAATTCAGTACATCCATGTCATTCTCATTTAATGAAGAATGTAAAGAAGTGCAAGTAGCACTCATTGATCCCTTATAAGGGGCAGGAATAATGCTAGACATTTCCAGACAATATCACATTCAGACTACAAAACAACTTTTAAGATAGACATTATCATCTTAAATGCAAGTCCTTCTTGCCTGCAACACTTTGTGAGAAGAAAAGAGAAAGCCAGGACACATGAGCTAAGAACAATCTGTCAGCACTTTACTGGTGGGGACCATGAGATTAACTAAAATAAAGCAGGAAGGGATTGAAGGGATAGCAAAGAATTCTAGGACATATTCTCCAATGGAAACTTTTCTCCTCCAATGGAACCTTTTCTTTTTCTTTTCTGTTAAAACTGAACACTTACTTCTTCGTATCCTGTCAGACCTTGCATGGGCATCTAATTTAGCAACATGTGACTTTATTTCAATTATTTGCTTTGCCTTGATTACTCCTTGAGTTCAAGAATGATATCACAGTTGCTTCTTCCCCAGCATCTAGCACAATAAATGGCACATAAGGAGAACCCAATAAATGTGTTTTAGGCTAAAAACTGTAATGATTGTTCATTTATTTAGCATTCATATTATCTTGCATTAATTGATTATTTTTCTTGAAGATCTTACTTTTCTTTAGATAGGAAACCCAAAGATTCCCCTTTTATTATTTTTTTTTCTTTAATACAAGCTTCTAGAGGCAAACACAGTGACTAGGGCAGAATAGGTACTTGCTTAATTTGATTTAACTATTTGCTTCCCCTAGTGCTATGATTAGATAATTCCAGGTTTGTTATGCTTAAAGAATAACAAAGGACAGATCTGATTTCCCCCACCCCTTCATGCTCAGGCTAAACCTAGGCTTCTCCAAGTTAAATAGAAAGTATGGATGTCAATAATAACCTGTAATAAATCTTTTGTTTTACTTGCATTCTATTGGGAGTTTCATTCCCATTTCCTAAAATGACCAACTAATAAATTCATATTTAAAATTGTGCAAGTACTTCACCTTGATTTGCTCATTTTTCTGCAATAATTCTGTCTACTTAAGACTCTAAACTCCTTGAAGATTTGATTTCATTTTCTCTGGAAGATAAATCCTCAAAGAGGTCAGTGTTCTTGAAGTGAATATATGGGGATTGGTTTCAAATTCTCTGTTGGATTCTGAAATGCTGCACTTTGATTTGCTTGTTTATATTCAATGATACTATCTACTTAAGACTACAAACTCCTTGAAGGAATAGATCATCCTTTAATCTGATTTGAACCATAATCATAATAATTCTATGTACATTTGGATGCTTAATACTTCTCAATAATTATGAGACAGTGAAAAGAGTAGAAAGGTTATTGGAATATTTTATATATACTTTCCAGTGAAATAATTTGTTTAAATGCTGCATGATGCCATAGAGTGATATGAATAATTGTACAAAGGGGTTAAGAAAAGGATTAATATAAAATCCTCATTTGTGGCATTTAAAGCATAAAGAAAAAAACAAATAAAAAGCCAGTAGTAAATTATACTACTCATAAAAACAATATTATTAAAATATAAGTGAATACTGAAAAATATTTTAATTAACAAAATAAATCAAATGGAAAAGATTCCCTAAATAGAGCTTTAAAAGTAAGTCTATGTGTGTTTGACTGCCATGACTAATTATGTATCCATGTAATGTGTGTTCAATTTGGGCTTATTTAAATAGCAGAAATGCTCATTAGCTGCAGTATATCTGTGAAGCTTCAGTAAACAGTTTAATGGTTTTTATGTTTAACCAATTTCATAAGTTCCTGTAATTTTAGCTTTAGCAGCTCATTAATGTTATTTTTTGATATCCATCTTATGACTTTTTTCTTCCTTGTCAATCGGCAGTAGTCACTTCAATGCAAACTTAAAACAGAGTAAAATTTCATTAAACAATTTTAGTATGTAAATAATGCATGACTCAAAAGTATATCTTTTTATATATAGTTCATGTTGTAGTATCATGTAGTTAAAAATGTCTTTGATATTAGAAAAGGTTATATTGATATAGTTCACAATGACAACAATGGCAAGCATGTATTGAGTGCTTCCCATGTGACTGGTTCTGAGCTAGTCACTGTATGTATTGTCCTTTTAGATCTTCACAGAATAAGTTTTATCTCAGTTTTATAGATGAGGAAACCTAAGCTGAGATAAGTTGCCCAGGTCACACCCCTAGAATTTGAGCCTAACTACAAATCAGCTTCAGATTATCAACTGGGAAAGCCTGGGGGTTGTCAGGGGCATTTGGAGATACACATCTAGAGCTCAGGAGAGGGCTCTGAATTTTGGGAAGAGACACAGTCACAAAGATGGTTAAGGTTCCTGAAGAAAGAATGTAAATGCAGGTGAAAATAGAGTCCTTAAAGTGGCAGCAAAAGTAAACTGAATTAAAGCCAGAAGAGGAATCATCCAGAGTTACAGGAGACTCAAGATATTTCTGAGCTACACAAGCCAAATAAAGAGAATTTCAAGTGCCAAATACAAGATAAATCTAAGGAAGAAAATGGATTTGGTGATTTAGAAGTCAATGAGATGTTAAAAGATGGCACAGTTAAATAGTGAAGGCAAAAGGCAGTGGTTAAGAAGAGAGTACCTGGCGAAGATGGAGAGGTATTTTAAACGTCTTTTTAGATGGTTTGGTAATGACTGCATGGGAAAAATTAAGGCAGAATATCTCATTCATTCATTCAACTAGCAATTATTGTTTACTATGTACTAAATCCTGCTGTAGACACTGAAGTAAACCACAGTTAAGGTACTTGTTCTTGTGAGGTATAGCATAAGATCAGTTAGCATAAGATAGAAATTACAATGAATACAAGTAAGTGAACTTGAGAATAGTAAAAAATGGTTATGGAGAGAATTACACTAAAGAGAGAACTATAAGGTTAGGGAGGTGAGAAGCAAGAGAGAGGGGTGCTTTATTGTATGTGGGTATGGGGAGTAAGAGAGGGCCTGTTTGATGAGATGACATCAGAGCTGAGACATAAAGGAGAAGAATGACCCAGCCAAGTGAAGATCTGGAGGCAGATTGTTCACAGTTGCAGAGGCCTATGGAGGAGGTGAGGTTTACTTGAGGAGTAGAAGGGAGGCCTCTGTGGGTGGAGGAAAGGAAGCAAGATGAAGGAGATGAGGCATGAGAGGCAGGAGAGCCAGATCATGGAGATTTCTATAAGCTATGATAAGAATTTTATTCTATATAAAGTAGGAAACCACTGCAGGATTTGGAACAATTTGGCATTGTTTATGAATTCCAAAGATAGATATTGGATTATGTTTGTAAACTGGTCTGTACCTAGGCATGATTAAATTTTAATTAAGGCTTTGATTAGGCCACATCAAGACATTGAGTTCCCACCCCCTTGGTAGGTGGGGACTAACAGAGTAAACTACATGGCAGAAAAGAGTGGGAGTTTTGATGTGGAGCCTGGGAAGTAAGAACACAGAGGAGCAGAGCAGCTGAGCCCAGAGAGAATCAAGCCCTGGGAGGAAGACAGAGGTGGTCACCTGAGAGTCTACAGCTGGCCTTATGGAGAGAGCAGGGCACCTGAGCCTGGAAGAGAGGAACCCAAGAAGCCTGAACTCTTGACAGATGTTGGCAGTCATCTTGCTCCAACACATGGCAACAGACTTTGGTGAGGGAAGTAACTTACGCTTTATAGCCTAGTAACTGTAAGCTTCTACCCCAAATAAATACCCTTTATAAAAGCCAATAAATTTCTGGTACTTTGCATCAGCACCCCTTTAGCTGACTAATACTGAAGTAAAATGATAAATTTATGGTTATAAAGAAGATTCTGGTGGGATTATATGAAAGTGAGAGTAGAAGCAGGACAACCAGTTAGGATGGCATTTCTCAATGCATCCTTTGATCTTTCCCTCAACACAGGGAGTTCTGGCTGGCCTTCAAATGTCAACACCACTTTCAGATGCTTTTGTGAATTATCTGTAGGGACATTAAGATAAAGTAATCTTTTCATTATTTTCATCCAAATGTCTATCTATCTCTTCAATCATTCAGTGAATACATATTGATTTTTCTATTAAAATATGAATAAATTATCCTCAGTCTTATTATAATTTAGAAAAAAATATATAGAATGAATTACTAGAAGTCCAGGGGCCCAAAACAAGATACATATGAGCATATTTAACACATGTTCTCTGTGTGTATGAGAGGAACCTACTTAACTGGCATGCCTCTTTAGAGCTCCAGCACTAACAAAATTCATCTACCATAGTCTAACACTAAAACCATTTCATGAATTTCAGCAAAATATTTTTCCACCCTTATTCTATTTCTCATTGTATGCCCTAGGATCTAGCCAAAGGAACTATTCCACGTGTTTATTCAATTTGTTCACTCTGAATGAAATGAACTTTCTCATGTCTGCATTCTTTATTTCCTACCCAGTCCTCATCTTTACAATGCTGCTGCTTCCATAAAACCTTTTCTGATTCTTCCAGCAGAAAGTCATTTCTCCACCCTATGTGTTACAATCAGTAGCCGTTTATCTGTTCCTCCTTTAGTCACTCTTATGACATGGCTGTCATGTAAACAAAGGGATGGTACTGGACACTTAATGCATATACAGCTTTGGCAGGACCTCTCAATGGATGTTAAAGTTGGTACTAGTTTCCTCCTACAGCAATGCCAGCCTATTTGGGAAATCTAATAAATTACAAGTACATAATACATTTTAATTGGGTAGCTTCCATATTTTGTGGCTAGATATTAAATATTATTCAATGTGATTCTCCACCTGATACAATAACTTACATTAAATAGGTATGTTGGCCTTTTTATATTATGCTTTAAGCCAAGAACACAAATGCAAATTAATTAACAATAGTAATCTCAATCTGCAATACAAAATACATATTACTTAGGCCATTAGTATATAGTCTCTATCATGTTATAATTTTACATTTTGATTTTGCATTCATGATAGTTTAATGCAGTTTAACATTCATAAGAATATTAGGTTTCAGAATAAGCTTTTAATATACCATAAGTTAAGTAGTATTTAAAAGATAAATGTAACAGGTCATGGTTAATAAAGCACAGGACATCTATTACACTCACTATATATTGAATAATATTGGCTATTTTTTATGATTTTTGTTCCCTGAACAATTTTGTTACTTTTCCATTTTCTATCTTCTTTCCCCAACAAAACTTGTTACATACCATTGCTCTACTTCTTATATGTAATCTTTGATTTGATGGAAAATTACTGATTTATCCACTGTCTCCCTGTAAGAATGCATATGATATCACCACTAGTGAAACCTGGAAAATAAAGATAAGGAAAGGCTCTGAACAGAAGTATTCACTGGGGAAACAAACCTATTCCTTGGAGTTATTAAAGGGAAGTAAAATAATTACAGAAATATCATGTAGTGCTTCAAATGGATGTCTAAGGCAATTATAAGTGATGTGATGTTGATTCCAAATCACTTTCAATACTGTTATCAGTTTGACCTCCCCTCCTCATCACCTCCATCCTTTAGAATAATTCCAAAGAAAAACTGTGCAAGGATTCCATTATTTTGGATGGCTATTCTGCAGAAATCCAAGTACTTAGATTAGACTCTACCACTGCATCCTCCCCTGAACAGTAATTTTATCATAGAAAAACAATATCTCTCCCAGCCAGAGAAAATTCTTTCTGAGAACAAGGACAATTTTTAAGAAAGCAAGTACAGTATTACTACTAGGGAGCCGAGAATGCCAAATTATAGGTAAAAATAAATAGGCAATGTACCAGGAAGACTACAAAGGGTCATTCTCATCTCTGGGCATGCAATATTTTTCAAGCATTATGAAACAAAATGGCAGAATAAGGAACTACATGTATTAGTAAGAGAGGGAAGGTACCCCACCATGTAATAAAATTATCCTTGATGCCATATTCTTCTTAAGATATTTATCATTTGATAAACAGTCCTAGTAAAAGCTGACTCTTCTCTTCAAAATTTGGTAGGTGGAATGCTTCTGGATTCCAGGAGAAATACCACATATATTATTTTGTCATACTTTAAAAACGTTGTTATCTAAATTATAGACTTCAGAACTTTCATTCATTAATTCAATCAATGAAGAACATTGTTCCATGCCCTTAGATATGGCAGTAAAAAGACAGACAGACAAATGATATGCAATGATTCCAGTATCTGTTTTAATCATTCTCTATTTTCTGAGTTCTAGGATCCCATTTCCAGATGGTGAATAGATAGCAAGTCCAAACGAAATGAATCACCATTTCCCTCAGATCTGTTCTACCTGACTATTTTACTTAAGAAATATCTACTGATTCTGAATTTTCTTCTGCATGTCAACCTTTTTTTGCCTTATCTAGACCTCAATCAGTAGTCACTTAAACTACTGAAAGCAACCTTTTTAGGTAGTTTCATTGATACTAGTCTGTCTTAATTCCAGGCCATCTTTTTCAACATGCCACTGTGGAGATGCTTATTCCACATTCCTCATGGTTTTTTCCATATAGAGAAACAGTCATAGGCATAACACTCGTGATGTCTCTCTGTAACTTACTTAAATCTCCAAAAGCTGAAATTAGTTATTCTGATTAGTGAATATGGAAGAAATTAGGCATGCATAGTCTACCCTTGCCATGCCTATACTTTTGAAGCTGCCTATTTGAGCATAGGTTCTATCTCTCCCTTCATCCTGAATATCTTACTGTGGCAGCTTTCTATAGGGTGACCTACCTTACTGGGTCAAAACCTGTGATTGGATGGGTAACTTGGTCTAATTCCAGCATTCAATATTACAAAACACACTTGCCCACTAAAATGAACCACTGCAACTGGTTTTTTCTTGGTTTCTAACTCCCGGCTATATGAAATCTATTACAAATAGCTCAAAAATTATTCAGAGTTGGAAAACCCAAAACCTACCAGAGTTACCTTATTAAAAATAAAGATATCCTCCATAGTTAAACCCCCTACTTGTCACCTGAATCTCTCTAGGAGAAAATTCAAGATCCCTGGTTTTACATATAAATCCCAGGACTCCCCATAAATGTATAAGCAAATTTCCTGCCATCTTATCCTTATTCACTCTGTCCCCCCATTCCATACACCATTTGTTTCAGCTAAACAATTTCTCACCATTGTTTGGCCATGTGAGGCCATTTTGTCAGTCCATACCTTTGCATATGACATTCCCTCTGAAGAGGAAATGCTTACTCAGGCTCTAAAAGCATTTCAAATGTGACCTCAAATTAGCATATTATATGCATGTATATATAGATAGCAATGTATGCATTTACATGTCTATTTGTCCATTAGCCTCTGAGCCTCTGAAAGGCAGAAGCTATATTTCATCCATGCCTGTAGTCATAGTAGACACTACCTAGAACATAGTTGGACATGAATAAATGTTTACTGCTTGGATGAAAAAATGAGAGAATAGTAGAAATCACATAATAAAAAGGACTACTTTTTACTGGAAAATGGAAAATGCAGACTTTCATTTATGAGGATGAGAATATGTATAAGCTAAGTAGGCTGATGACAACTCTCTAAAGGTGTAATTTTTTTTACAGCTTTTACAAATGAATGTAAAAGGGTTATTAAACCTAGAAGTGGGATGCTGAGCAGGTTGCATAATCTCCCTCCTTCCATCCCCATTCTACCTGGAAACTCCTACACATCACTCAGACTTCAGCTTTCCCCTAGACTCTGTGCTCAAGCACTCAAAACTTCTCTGGGCACAATTTATTGTATTTTTATTTTCATAATTCTATCCCCAGAACCTAGCTCTGCCTGGGATAAAAGGCCATCATAAATTATTAAACACATAATTCTGTTAAATGGGAGGACTAGTTTATAATGTTTCTTAGGTCCCTTCTAGCACATTTGGAAATAAAAGGAACAAAAACCCCAATGCAAGTTATTACATTGCAACATATGCAGCATATTACATTGAATGGACCATTTTATTTCTGGACTCTGTCTCATCCATTCTTGGTTATATTAAACAATCAGTAAGTCCCTTTCTCTAAAATTTTGTTAATCATTCAAAAGTATTTCCTACCTAGCAAGAAAGGGCAGTACTCCTTAACCTGTTCTTTGAAATGTTATTGAAAATATTTCTGTTTATTAAAAAAATGCATTTGGTGGTAGAAATATGACAAAGTATGGCAACTTCTTAATTTGGTACATCATTTCTTCCCCCTCCCCGTGCACAAAAAGAATTGTGCAAGCTGAAGGCCACAAAAAGTGGATTATCATTCAAAGAAAATTTTGCTGAATCACTAAGTGCCATCAGTATTTTTGGAGAAAATGTTTTATTGCTAAAAAATAGAACATGTTGGTAACAAAAATAAATAAATAAAAGAGGGTTATTAAAATGATATATTATTTTCCCATTAGTGAATTACCAAATAAGTATCATTTTAAGGAGGAATAAAACAAACATACAGATTCCAATTTTTTAAAAAAGCACAGGAAAATGTAACCATTATTATTGGGCATGTCTCATCTAGTGCCCCTCATTAAAATAAAGCATTTCCCCCCTAGGTGTTTCACAACATCAAAGTAATTTTTAAAAATAATGGACACATTAAAAAATTACATGAAACCCAAGTGTCCTCTGGATCTTTTGTATGCCATTTCTTGACTACATTTCTTTCCTAACTACTAGTTCCACCTTAAGGTAAATTAACCTATGGCCGGAACCTTTTCTCACTATGGAAACAACTGAAGCAAAGCTACACTGAAAGATGGTATTGACAGAATGTTTGGTTTGCCCCATGAAGTTTTCAAAAAAAAGTTTTCAAAAACCTTTCTGAGGCTCTTATAATAAGAGGAACTGATGAGTGATTTAAAATCTCCCCCGACCCAACACTCTCTCTTACGGAACTAACTGCAATTAATGCTACCAAGGGGTTGGTTTCCGAGGTAACTATTAAAGATTCAGCAATATCTGGTCTTAGTGTTCTCTTTTTATCTCTTATCCCTAGTGAGTTGAGCAGATTAAAAAAAAAAAAAAAAAAAAAAAAGTAGGTACTCACGGTAGTATATAAAATCCTTTCCTAAGAGAAGTCACACATACCCTAGCTATAACCATAAAGCTCAGTCACCTAGTGTGTATTCCTGAGCAGTGCTGTACTGTATTATTCTGGCTCAGTGTTATTGTCTTCATTCATCCTATCTTCTTATTTACAAAAACACAGATTTTTAATCTTAGTTATATCATCCTCAATTTTTCAAGCACTTAAAATCTCAAATTATACTCAGAAGGGCTTTTATAATTCCTTTTAAAAATAAGAATAAAAAATCATCTTAGATTAAGCAAACAAAAAATTTAGCCCAATTTCATCACAAAAGGAAAAAATAAAGTTACTTAAAAATCCGTTGCTCTTTAAATGATGTATGAGAACTCAAACTGGAGGTTTCTAACAACTAAAAATTAGTTTAAAAATTCCTTCCAATGGTATGAAAAACATAAGAACTGATAGTAAAATATTTTTTAAAATATACGATACAGTTACAAACTGTAATTTAAAAAAATAAAATTAACAAAATATAATTGAAGTTCTCTTATTTAAAAAATTGTATGTATGTGAAAGCACTTGCTTCACTTATTTACAAAGACAGGGAGTGGGTGACCCTACAGCTCCTTATATTATACCTTTATGATGGTATAACATAACTCAATTGAACTATTAAAATGTTATTTTACTACCCAGTAATAATAATAAAATCTAAAACTTACTAGGCCTTGATCTGAGTACATTTACATATATTGCTAATTCATTTATTCTTAAAACAACTCTAGAAGATAGATAATAGAATCATGCCCATAAAAGATGAGGACCACGAAGTACAAAGAAATGAAGTAACTCATTTAGGCCATAGAGATAAGAAGGATATACCAGGGAACCAGCCCAGTAGCCTGCTTTATTATTTAAATGAATAAAATCAGACACTACTGCCTTTACAATTTGAGGCAGTAGTTAATGAAGAATTCAATTAAATTCTGCACATATGCACATATATGTTGTTCTATGAACAGAGATTTTGAATACGTAGTCTTTTGCTGCTATTTACCACTCACTGTCCCAATCCAAGAAAAGATACAAACATAAAAGAGAATTAGGTAAAATAATGATGATTACTTATAATTATTATTAGCCTTAGTAGCAATCAAATGCAGAAAAGAGAAGAAAGACTGAAAAGATGACACTGAGGTTGGCATTAGTTCATTGGATCCAGCACAAAGTGAGGATAAGGGAGAAGAAAGAGGAGTGAACATGGAGGCTGACGATTGGAGAGAGAGAGGGTATAGTTAAATATATTAAAGCATCATATGGGTGTCAGGATGGTACAAGATTTACGGAAGCCTAAGAAGAGAGAAAACACTAATATCCTCTTCTTTCCCAAATGGACAACTTGTTCCTTATGCACGTAAATATGTGCAACACATGAAGGTTTACTGACTTTGAAATTACTATTTTAACATCTTAAATGCCATTTGCCTAAGCTTTTCTTGATTAGCTTCTAAATGAATACTATTCTCTCCACCCCTTTCCTTATTGTTTCCATTCAAAAAACAGTGTTGAAAATATTTGGATGGGAATAGAAGCATGAGTGCTAATTAGCATTGCAGCTCTTCCAGGTCCCCTCACTTGGAAAGTAACTTATTAATGTAAACATTGATGGGGCCTGGTAAAGCAGGTAATTCCCTACAGGGATAATTTTTTCTACCTGGTATGTTATTTCAAATCAGAAAGGGGGAAAATCATAGTGAAGAAACATTTTCCCTTGACCTCTCTCTATGTGGATGGGGTAGTACATGTGAAATGTGAAGCACTGGAAGAAACACACACAAGTAAATTATGGAATGAAGCACACAAATAAATTCTGGAATAATTTTGGTGAATATACACAAATAGGTAAGATTTTCTTCTACCTCACATTTTAAATACTCAGTTAAATCTCCCACTTTACACACACACACACACACACACTCCTAGAATACTCCTACCAAAATTGCATCTCAGATTGCAAAAGCTGTTTTCGATGATCTTCTGAGTCACATTGACTTAGGTTTGTTTAGCAAAAGATACATTTGTCTTAATATTAGGATTGTCAGTTACAGAACATAAATTTAGATGGGTGAGCAACATTGTTTTTTGATAGGCAAATCATCAACAGAATTTGCTAGTTAAATATCATTCAATGTTTTACCCAATTTTGGTGATGTGCCTAGTAGTAAGACCAGTATAATTTTTTTTTCAGATAATATAATGCAATTTACACATTGTTCTTTTTTTTCTTATTGAATGCAATTAATGAATAAACAAACCACACTGTGACTATGTCTACATATCACATAAACATCTAGATGAAAAGTGACAAATTTAGGCGATCATCCAGCTATTTGGAAACATTTATCTTGATGACATTAAACATCTGGATGTTTCCAAATACCAAGATGTTTGATGTCCTGCAGAAAAAATATCTTGATGACTGACTGAAATTTTTTTTACTGTTGCATAAAAAATGTACAAATGCATGCATATATATTCCTATTTCAGGCACAAAATATAATTTTAGAAAGGACATAGTAGAAAGTCATAGATGGGAACTGTCAAACTTGCATTTTTGTTATTGTTGTCTTTAATGAGTCTTTGACATAGAGGAGCATCTTCTATTTTCCAGTCAGTAATCATTTCACCATTGTGAATTAAAAATTAAAGTATTTGCAAAATTAAAGCACCAAAGCACCTAAGCTTTCATCTACAATCGTGTGCACAAATAATGTGTGTGGGAAAAGTATAACACAAAGTGGTCTTAATCGATTGAAAAATTATTCAGTTGAAATGCTACCTAAACCTTTCCTTTTCTCATTATCTTTAAAAAAAAAAAAAAGCATTTTTCTCTTTCTTCACATGTCCATTTATGCCATCCAAATGAAATGACAGGACTTCAAACTTTTTCATTTGATAATTGTGATGTTTCTAGTGATGGTTTGCTATGGGGAAAACAGTAAATAAGAATTACATTTTTGCCTATTCATTAGATCATTGTTAGTCTGAATCATTGAAGATTGACAGCTACAACTTCTCCACATTTTCTTGTTCTATTTTAATTGGAGAAAAAGTCATTCTTATATTGGAAACAGGGCCAATGTTATAATAAAATAGAGTATGTATTTTGGTTATCAGCTTGAAAGAAAGATTAATGTCCTTTTCAATTCTAACCACTTTAAAAATAATTCTCTGTAAGCATTAAATACCATTTCTAAGGCTTTTAAATTGTGATTGCTTGTATTCCATATTAGAAGAGAGAAATGAATGCTAAAGTGAAAAACAATTCCCTGAAAGTTGGAAATTATTAAGGCACTACAATAACAGACAATTGCATAACACACTGCACCTCTTAAGCATGCTACCTTTAGGATCACTCAGCACTGAGCCAAATGCACTGATGACCACATCTGCTTTCAGATGGACTTTCTGATCTTCATCTTCATCCCATTTTCCAGTTTCATCTTGCTCTGTCCGAACAAATTGCATAGCAACAATTCTCCCACCTTTTACTATAACTTTCCGGGGGGACAGGAAAGGCAAAAATTCACATTTTTCTTCCTTAGCAAGCTCCACCTAAAATGAAACAGAACAGAGAAAACCTTGCAAATATTTCTTCCCTATACATTATTTGATTTTTCATTCAACTATACATGCTAAAACTTATGCTGTTTAAATCAACATGAAGCTTTTCAGTCACCAAAGCTGAGATTAAGTTGTGAGCTCTTTACATTTTGTAAATCACTGATTGAGGTGGGTATTGAGGGTTTGAGTTATGATGTGGAAGTTTATAGAATATGGCATCAAAAGATAATTTTCAAGTTTTGAGCATTTAATGTCTTACAGTCAGTAAAATGTGAGGTTTCTGACTGCAGTAGCCTAGTCTCCTTATGCGTTCATCTCTGCAGATCTTTTCTCTTTTTGATCATTCCACATAAGAATATAAATACTTCTGTTTATTACCAGACTGCATATATCTAAGCTGGAAAAATGTCAATAAAGTGGGCTAGCCAATCTGTGCAAGTACATGATTAGAATGATGGGTAGGAGAAAAGAAGGCTAAAGAAACTCTGTGGAACTAAGAAATTAAAAAAAAAAATTTTTTTTTCCTTTCTTTCTAAAAGCACAGAAGCAAATATTGTAAATGAAAATTTTAAGGAAGTGATACAAGCTTACTCCTCCTGACCTAATTCCCAGCCCTTCCACATCTCTTACATAATTCATTCTTCCATAAAATTGGGAAACTCTGGTTTTATTTTATTACCCATAAATGGGATGCCTATCAAGACAGAATGCTAATACTTACTTATTTGCTTACTTTCCCAACTCATTGTTTTTGCGAAAACAGGCCCTTTGTCAGTGTAATCCAAACGCAAATATCTCAGACTAAGAGAGTCATTATTCTTTTTTAAAAATGTAAAAATGCCCAACTGAAGGGGTGGGTGGAGGTGCAAGTCTCATTCTTTCTATCCCCTGTAGGAACCACTGACAGTGGGGGTGAAGAAGGGAAGTGCATGTTGCTGTTAAAAGTGTGCAGTTTCAAACCAGGAGCTATCAGGGTTACATCAAGATGGAAAAGCTTGATGTAACTTGTAAATTGCTCTGTGTTGTAACCAAGGCATGGACCCATATCTCAGCACTCTATTCTATTTGTGGACCTCCAAAGAGCCACAGTGCATAACTATATAGAGTTTATCTATGGTACTAAAATTGCATGGAGGGGTGGAGGAAGGCAATCAGGGAAAAAACATCTGAAAAGACTTCCAAGGAGAACAATAATGATTGTTTTTTAAAAATCAGTGGAACATTGAACTATAGTAATACAAACTTTCAAGGTCTATATCATATTTAGGATTTTTTAAAATATTGCCCTTAAACTGATCATATAAACAATTAATACACAGAATTTCGCTTTCATTATAAACTTACGAGACTAGCAATTTATAAAACAATGTATATGTGAGATATTACAGTTGAAAATTATACAAAACAGTGGATCTGGGACTGGTCACTGGTTCCATAAGGGGGTTAGAGATGAGTTGAATAGAATTAGAGACCAAATTAGTGTCTCTGCTACTTATTTGGGTTAGTCACTAAATCTCTTTGACTCTTAGGTTCCTCATACACAAAATGGGGATAAAACAACTAATCAATTGTTTTTTTTATATTATTTAAAGCAATTAAGAAATGTGAAGGCGCAAAAGCAGACCCTAACATATAGAGTGCAAATAAATGCTATTTAAATATTTTTAGTAGTTATTCACTGAATTTACTTTATCCTCCCAATCATCTTCAACTATTCAATTGTACTTGGCAATGGGATTGTGATTTCAATAGAAAGGTGGCCCAAAAACAAAGGTTAAAAAAAGGAAAAGTCAAAGACAAATCTTACACTCCCTCTTTAATTTTCTACAAAGTAAAATACATATGATTTCTGGAAGGCAAACTATTCCTTGAAAAACTCAAATTACAAAATAAATATGGTTCCAGTATATAAGATAGGTTTTCTGTATCACATTTGTCACATTTGTGTAATGTCGCACCTTATAACTCATCAATATAAACCAGTTTGTGTTTCAAAAATATCAAGCGATGCTAAAATTTAATGATAATGCCACACTTGATTGAATAACAATGTCAAAAGTTTATGGTCAGAATAAATCAATATACAATGTGTATTTATAATAGTACTATTTTCTGCGGAGGGCAGAAATAAAATACTGAACCATGCTATACATATAGAGAGTATATCTCATAGAAGAAGGATTTAGGATCTGTTTTGTCCCTTTCTGGCTTTCTCATCAATTAATGCTTAAAATAGTATCTATTATTATCTGTAGATCATCTTTCATCCTTTTTAGAAAATTTGGCATTAAATTAATAAATAAAAACTGGACACTGCTAAAAAAAAATCAGAAACCTTTAAGAGTTTGAAATAAAGATTATCAATGAGTTCATGCTTGAACATATTTTAATAGTTGTCTTACCATGGGTTTGATTTTGGAGGACCTAAAGGCTAGGTACAGTTATGAACAAAAAGAAATTGTATCCTTAGCTCACATGGTAATTTTCTATAAGCATCAGCACTGAAACTTGTATTCAAATATTTAGATATTGACGCTAACTCAGTGCACAGAAGTCAGGAGGTATGAACTTTGGCCCTCACAAAGATTATTTGGAATGTCTACTTTTGAAATTAGAGATGTTGTTTATTCTTTAAACAGGTAGGATTAGACTATTAGCAACTATGGTTTAAATCATACCACTTCTTGCTATTTTTCTATTAAGTAGCTAGATTTTTCCCTTTTACATAAGAGGGGGAAATGTTTAAAGGAAGAATAATTCAAATATACATATTTATATGGAAAGTACTAATATTATAGTGGGAAAGAGGTAGTGAGAAAATAATAAAAAAAATTCTTGATAAGGAAGGAGACAGGAAAATAAGAACATAAGATACGTGAAATCAAATGTGAAGTTTAATGTCCTTTGAATTATTTGTGGGCCAAAGAGGTATTTACTTTTACTAATTAAGAAAACTGTCTAAAAATACAATAATAATAATAAGACAATCATAATCATAATCATTTATAAACCAATTATTCTTTTAAGTGCTTTACATATAATTCATTGTAATCCTCACACAGAAGGTATGTTCTAACACTTATATATTAGTTTTTGTTTTTTTAAATTATTTAGCTTCAAACCCACTTTTGTTTTTTTTCTGTTATGACAAAAGGCCAACAACACACTAGGCATCATGATTTATGGATTTATCACCCAAACCCAGACACTCTACTGCTTGTTGGCTTCACATCCAACCCTTTATAGGATATAATATTATTTCCTGCCTACAGCAGAAAAATTGAGGCTCAGAAGACCTAAGCCGTATATTAAGGGATGACAAAACTTAGTTTAAAATCCTGTTCCGGCTGAAACCAAATCTTATGTGGTCTTCATGAAGTCCAAGGACAGCAATTGTGGTATATTTGAAAGAATGAATATGTATGGTTCTAGTTTCTGAACCACAAACAAGACAAATTGGAAGAGGAAAGGATTTAGTCAAAGGTAAATTCACGATCCAGGGGGTGGCTAGATAAAGACTGCACTCAGGAGGCAGAAGAGATACATGCTTCTCAAATTTGAATACATTTAGAGGTATTATGAAATAATGAAATATAGTGCGACACTTTGAGGCCTTATGGATCCCAGAAAAGTATGTTCTTAGAGTTAATCCATTCCTGTGGTGTAAACTGGAATCCTTTATAAGACAGTGTAATTCAGAGAGGAGAAAAAGAAAAAAACACAGAACCCAGAAGCTAAAAGCAACGAAACCTGGAAGAGAGGGGAGAGACCAGGAGACACCACTATGTGCCTTGCCACGTGATGGAGAGTCCAGGATTGCCAATAGCTGGTCTTCAGGGAAAGAGCATCACCTGATGATGATTTGGACATTTTTCTCAGCCTTGGAACTGTAAGCTTGTAAGCTAATAAATCCCCAAGTAAAAGCCAACCTATATCTGGTATATTGCTTTCAGCAGCCTAGCCAGACTAAAACATACAGGACCCAACTGATAAACTTAAGAACCCAATATAGTAAACACGTTAATGGAGAGTCCTTGAATCCAGAGAAAGGATACTTTTAGAAGAAAGGAAGTGCTCATTCACAAAGGGGATGGTAAAGACATGGAACACATTATCTCAAGACATAAACATGGAAAACTAAAACAGAATTAAAAATGGAAATAAATTTATCTGTTAGACAGTAAAATCCTTCACAAAACTCTTTAAGTACAGAAAGTGCAGTACTGATATTCAAACATCAACACTTGATGAGCAGAAGCAAATGAAAATTCAGAGACATGCCTAGCAAATCCGACCACACAACAGTGCCAATATGCCACATGGAGGAGCACTGAGTGAATTTCAGCCTTTACTGCACGTATCAAAAGGAATAGCACATAGTAGGCCTTTAATAAAGTTTTGTTTAATAGTATGAGTGAAAAATTCACATGATAACCTGAAGGACTTTCAATTCAACAAGATGACAACCAATTAGTAAAATATTGAGTGAATGGCTACTACATGCCCATTGCAATGCTAAGTGATGTGGAACATTCAGAACACCAGATCATCCTATGTTGTGTAGTTGATACCAATGAGCAAATGGTGTTGCTCCTCACTTGTCAGTTATGCTGCCATCAGAAAATGATGGACGAGATGGACCAGTGGTCTAACTTCACGCAGTGGTTCTTAATGTTTTACTGTTCAAATTAACCAACTTTCTATGCTAAGGAATTCACAAAGATCAATCTTAGTGCCTTCTAACACTTACTGTTCATTAATGATAATTTATGATCAAAAACTCTGTGAATGGGAGGTGATGTGGCTCAACAAGTTGGGTGCCCGCCTATCACACGGGAGGTCCCGGGTTCGGTTACCATTGCCTCCTGAAGAAGGTGAGCAAACAATGAGCTGAAAGATGAGAGAACCATGGCGGGGGGGGGGGGAGGTGGAGGAATAAAAAAAATAATAATAATAAATAAATAAATAAACAAACAAACAACCTCTGTGAATTTGGTATATGAATGTTTCTGTTAACGGCATAAATATTTATTTATTTGTTCTCATTATGGACAACTGGTACATCAGGTAAACATGCAAACCTTTCTTGCCCCTATCTCTACCAATAATTTTCCAAGGGACTAAAGGAGTAAGCTGCCATAGTTTCCATTTTTGAGTTTCAATAAGTCAGATAGTCACTTTCTCTTCACACGGTATGAGGAAAATGAAAAAACTTTCTTTTTAGCTTTGATTTCCACCTCCATATTCAAGAAAGATATATAGTTGATGTTGAGTGAAATAAAAATAGCATGCTATAACATGCAATAATGATCATCATTTTAATGATTAACTTTATGTAATGTGATGATTTGGTCTGATTAATATTACAGGCATCATACTGTGGAAATTATGAAACAACTTAATTTACTATAATTAAAAGCATGATGCCAAATCATTTTTAGATTGCATATAGGCAAAGTGAGCATAGGTTATAAACTATAATGAGCAGAACTCAAAGCAGCATACATTAAATTCTGGAATAACTACTAATATGCCAGTTCTTGATAAGTAATATGAGATAACAATATTCCTTTTGAGGAGTATCTCCCAATAGCTAGACTTTTAACATGTTATCAATTCTATATGAATACAAAGACATCAGATATGTAATTTGGGATCAGTTTTTCTGGTAGTCTCCTTTGGCCAGCGAGAATACTGGACACTTCTCCCTCTCATTTCATCACAGTTAAATATGGCAAATATTCATAACTACACAGTAAGAACACCATTCATTCATAAATTTACCAAACATTTACTAAGCCCTTATTTCTTACCAAAACTTGTACTATGTGCTACAGTTACTAATATAATCCCTATCTTCAAAAATTTCACAGAGACAGACAAATAAGCAATTATGGTCTGTGCGATAATGTATAAACACAGTGTATTATAATGGCACAGCAAAGGGACAATTTTCATAGCAGTAGTGCAGGTCAAGAAAGATCAGTCTGGAAAAGATAATCATGAAGGATATGCAGGAATAAATTCCTGAAAAGGAAATGTTTAGCAGCTGGTATCTATCTTTCCTTTGGGAGAGGGAAGGTATGGAATATAAGGGGGACATATCTGAAGAAAGAAAGAAGGAAGGTTAACTTTATCAAATCTCCTTGTAATCATGCTATGGGAAACAAACCACAGGATTTTGCAAGTGAGACAGCCCTCATCTGTGCAATGCCTTTAGCAGAATGTACTTGTTATGTCTATAATTGCTATGGTTAAAAAAATAAAATCCTAGAAACTATGGATTTATGTGGAATGGTGGATTGGAGCTGCTATTTACCCCTGAAAAACATGTTCTTAAATTTAATCCATTCCTATTGGAATGGACCCATTGTGTAAATAATAACATCTCTTCAAGTTGTTACTTCAGGTACGGTGTGGCACATATGGATCAGGCTGGGCTTTAATTCAGGGTACTGGAATACTTTATAAGCAGAGTGAGAGTCATAAAAAAACTGAAGGGAGCAAACAGAAGCTGAAAATCAATGGAACCTGGAAGAGAAAGGAGAGGCCAGGAGAGGCCACCATGTTCACTGCCATATGACAGAAAAGCCAAAGATCAAACATCGCTGGCAGCCAGCCCTAGTACGCCACAATCTTCTGGGCGAAAGCATTGCTTTGACGACACCTTGATTTTGGACTTCTAGTCTCAAAACCATGAGCCAATAAATTCCCATTGCTTAAGCCAACCCATTGCATGGTAATTGCTGTAGCAACAAGGAAACTAAAACATGGGGCAGGACTCCCTGAAACGACTCACTTAAGCAAGTTAGTTATCTGAGTATAAATGGAGATGTTTTGTACCTGAAACAGCTTCCTTTGTAAGTGCTGGAGTTACTCACATTACTTAGAGATCTCATATGCTAATCTGGGTTAGAGCACATCCTTTTGCAGCAAAAAGGAGCCTGAAGAATTGGGTTGGTGGTCATGCACCTATTTTTGTTTACCCAACATTTTGCATTTACTTGTATTTTGTAGCTATTAATAAAGAGTGAGCTCTCTTATTCTTGTGAATTTTATTTCACAAGCCAATCTTCTGATTATGTTGGTTACCAAGGAGATGAAGGAGGATAAAGGAGCTGCAGGAAGAGGCAGCAAATTATGCTTATCCACACCGGATCTGAGATCCCTTAATTTACTGAACAATCTTGAAAACATTTTGTAATTTTTAGTTTACACAGAGTAGTGGAGTACAGAACAATTTTGATATGCTTACTATTTTCTGGTATATATAAGCTAATTCTGCAATTATTCTTTCACTCCGGCAAAAATGTTTACGGAAACCACAAGTCAAGGTTTCCTTTTTTAGTACCTGCTATGGTATTATATAATTAATCGATAGTGTCTTTTCATTTTCTTCTTTTCAAAACTGAAGACTCTTGAACATAAAGAAACATTTCTCCATATGGGAGTTGCACTTCACATTGGATAAATACAGTTGCCCATTACCTGAATCTTTACTAATTTTATTGTGTAACTATTGAGCTGCAACAACCAGAAATGCATAGGATAATTTAGAGGTCTAGTGTCTTTATATAGCTATTATAAAATGCATCTCTTATAACAAGAAAAGAGTATTTTTAACTATTCCTTTTTTATGGTCTACAGCATTTTCTTAAATCCCCCTAGCTTTCATTGCTCCTCATCTTGGACTGTGCCACAGCCAGGGCAGCTCGCTGCTGTTGGAATATCTCACCAAATGATCTTCTTCATAACTGGGTACCTTTGTAGTAATGTTTTCAATCTTGAAATGCTCTTTTACACACATTCTGTACAAATGAGGATCCTCTGTGTTCTTTTGCAACCTGCTCATTCTCTCTGAGTGATAACGTCTACTAATTTTGACTTTTTATATATAACTTAGTCATATTTCATTTTTTAAACTTCTTAGCTATCTTTTAAGAAACTGAAAATCAGGACTATTAAATTTTTAAAAGCTTCTTTCAATGTTAGCAGTGATTTATAATGTGATAATTTTTAAAATTTAAATTAAAAATAAAATAATTACTTTAAAACTATCAGAAACAATTTCAAGACATATGTATGTGCATTCATGCATTAAGTAAATATTCTGAATATTTAATATTCATTTAAAGTCTTCTTACAAGGTTTCCCATGTTCTAAGATGTTGGTTTATTCAGCACATGTTACTGAGTTGCTGTCATGGTCAAGAACTGTTGTATGCTTTGAGTCAGATACCAAGTTGATTGAGCCAATCCACTTGAAGGAGCTTGCATTTTAACTTAGGAGATGAGTATAAAGTAATAACTTTAATTACAAATGCTAGAATACCAGGAAACTTACAGTGCTATAAGAGCACACAGGAGGGAGAGTTAATTTGGGAGAGAAGAGGAAAGCCTTCAAAGACAAAAATGACAGTTGGAGCAGATCTTGAAGGATGAGTTCACCTTTTTTAAAGGAAAAGATAAACTGTGAAAAAGAATGTGAACTCTCCTTTTATATAGCAATTCATGAGTGTTTTTCATTTTTCATGCATATTTTTGTGCTTTGAATTGTATGGCATGACCAACATGTGTATTTTATAAGTTATACAAATAGAGTACTTTTTAAATTTCTCATTTTATAGGACAAGAAAATAAGACATGGAAAGCCGAAATGAATGTTATTAATGGGAGAGGGGCTGCTCACTCTCATATAAAAGTAAACAGAGATAATAACTAGTTGCAGTTATTTAATATGAAGTGACATATTAGTTTAAAATGTTCACTGTTAACAATTCTGTGTGTACGTAGGTATATATATATTCACACATATGTATATATGTATAGAGATAAACATATATATAATATATAGGAAAGATTAGTAGAGCTTTTAAAAAAGATATACAGTGTTTAGCTCTATAGATGGTCCTAGTTAATATAATGCAACAAAGCCCCTTGGAATTTTGAAAATTGTTAAGCTTTCAAAATGTATAATCTTGAATGGGTGCAAGCTTTTGCTGGATTCTAGAGTATTTGCAGTCTTTTTTTTCACTCTCCATCTGAATTATCAAATGTAGTGTTGAAATCTGACAACTTCACCTGTCAGCTTCTTTGATATCTATGTCTTGACTACAGCAAATTTTACCTCATCAACTGACTGGGGATACATTAATTGCAATTCCTTTCCAGTGTAATATTTATAGATATTGCCAAAATTTTTCAGTACAAAGTTGCTGTCATTCCACAGGCCTTCCTGTCCAGATTTTATATCATTCATACATTGTTCTCAGAATGATTAAAATACAGAATTTGGAGAATGAAAGAAACTTTAAAAAGCATATAATTACAATGCTAATTTTATAGATCAGTATACTGAGGCTAGAATGTATAACCTAGAGCCAAGAGCTTCAACTATTAGTTCATTCCTTTTTAACTATGTATTTTATCTCTCATACTATATTGAATTTTTACACCTTTCAAAATGTAAACATATACAGATCCTTGGAATGTCATTTCCATGTTATTCATAATATACTAAAAGTATACTTAATATCTTAGTACCAGGGAAGTCCCTAAACACCATTAATTAACTTTATGAGCCTGGGAGCAATTGTGCATGTGTCTGTGTTTGTTTATTTTCAGGTACTTTCGGATCACCAATCAGGTTAACAGGTTTTTGATTACTTTCTATAAAGAATACCAACTTAAATGATGTGCAGGTGCCAAATGTTGAAGAGCTACTATAAGCATCACCCTTTACTAAGCAAAATTAAATTTGTCAACTTATAGAGGTTATTTTCTAGAAATAGTCCCAGGTTCCTACTTCTAGTAATTAAATAAAAACTAGAAAGCATCAGTTACCTGCAGAAAAATCCATGTTTATCCAGCAAGATATAGATGATACAAATGTCTATGGATGTAGCTCTAACATGATTATTTGATATTAAAAATGTCTGAGAGAGGTTACAGGTAATACCACATGAATGATATATTTTGGGGTATGTTGTGTGGTACCAGAAGGATTCAATTAGAAGAAGTATTATTTCACATGAAGATGTATTATTTCAGAGTTGCAGTAAGAGGTGAAGAAATCCTGGACTAACAGACCAGGCAATGTGATACTTAATAAAAATAATCAGGTAACACTAATTATCAAAACAGTTGACTCCTTGAATAGCTAAAACCTGTGGAAACAGGTATATCAAAGTTAAATCAGTTGACATTTTGGCACTAGGAAATAGAATAGAAACTCTAAAATAAAACAGAATCAAGGATCTATTATGTTTTGTGCTATTGGGAAATTGACTATGTGAACAATAGATTACTGAACTATTCTTGTGTATTATTAAAATAACTTTGTATGGTACCTTTCTGCGTAATAGTTAATAAAAACTACAAAATCCTTCCTCGACCTTATCTTCTAAACTTATCAGCTCAAGCAGGTCTGTTGAGTCCTGACCTTCAGGCCTCCTTTTAGGGATTCCCAACTGCCTAAAGCATTCTTGCAGTTCTATCTGATCTGTCAACAGCTTTTAATACCAGCATTTTGGGGGATTCTGTTATCCTGTGAAATTTAATCTCACCTATTTAAGCTTGCGGAAAGTACTGAAGGGAATTATTAATAGATCTTCCCTCATCTTCTTAGAGGATAGTGCTGAGTGATAGGCTGGTTTCCCTAAGGACTCACGGCTGAGAAGCGCTAGTTTGTCAGTAGCATTCTACTTAGCATGTGTGTGAGGCCACAAGGGAAAATGAAAGACATTTGGAATCAGAATTACATCAGTATGCTGATGATGTCTCCATATCCTCATATCATCAAGCCTATATCCTTTAGCATTAATGCTTTCTTAACTTAGATGGAAAATGCCCCCAAATAGCAAACTGCTTATGGTTCTAATTAAACATATGGAAGCTACATCGATGATACTTTAGTATGGACAGCAGCTTCAGCCTCATCTAGGAACTTCCTCAAAACGCAAATACTCAGGCCTGTCCCAGACCTACTGAATCAACAATCTGGGGCTGGGTCCATTGATCTGTTCTCCAGGTGATTCTGATGTACACTATACAACTGCATTAGAGAAATGGGATGTGGTTTTCCCTGCAGAATCTATTGGGTGATGCCTCCTTGGATTGTAGACTGAAAAATTTCTGATCCATTTAAATTGTTTTTAGTTACTAACTATATAATATCCATGGTTTCCAGAAATTCCATATTAAATGAAACTGTTTTATAATAATTCATATTTGTCACTAAAGGATGAGGGAACTGTATATTGTTTGGCATTTTCTTCCCTCCCCAAATTATAAACATCTGAGCCCTAGACTGGAGCATTAGATATATATACATGCTGCTTTGAGCAATTAAACTACTCAATGGCCAGTGACCCAACCCTGAAATCTTTTTATCCTCTGATAATGTATAACTTACTATTCATTCTCTCGTGTTGAAAAATATGGACTAAAATTACTAACTGATATGGAAGGTATTACCTGTTTTAATGCTAGAGGCCCTGTTGGTCATTCCACAATTATTTGTTGAACACTTTCCATGTGGCATCCAAGTGCTGGGCAGGAAGACAAAAGTGCCAAGAGAGATGACATGGCCCCTGCTCTCAGTAAGTTCACCGTCAAGTAGTTTCAACACCAACCATAAAAAATATTTGGTTTCTGAGACAACCGGCAAGAGCAGCAGAGTAAAGCGCTCCTAGAATCAGCTCCTACTACGGGGCAGTTGGTGATCACCCAGAGCTATCTAGAGCACATATTTGGGGGCTCCAGGAGACCAGAAGTGCATTCTACAACATCCTTGAAAGAATGGAAGGAGGAGACTACCCATATGCAGAGAAGATTCGTAAGTAGAGCACTCCACATCACGAAGGCTGGTGCCCATCCTCCACTAGAGGTACAAGCCACCTCGGGAGCTGTTCCACAACTGGAATTGGAAGCTCCACGTCCCAAAAACGGGGGAGGAAGAGATGGTTGGGCACCAACTTCAGCTACTAATTAGTAAATTCGGCGGGCTAAAGTATAATTCTAAGAATAGCTGAAGTTTGAATCTGTCCAAGTCAGAAAGAGGCCTGTGGCTGCCATCTTAACTCCATGCCTGACACGAGGGGAAGCGGGGCTGACTGAAAATCACAGTGCTGGTAGGGACTGACTTCTTTCCCTCTAGATCAGATTGCAGCTCTAGCCCAAGCCCCAGGCCCACCTTGGAAAGGGAGGAAGCTGGGGGGAGCTGTGCCAGCCTCTCCAGGAAATTACAGGCCACAAGGCAGAAGCCAGTGATCATCCTGCTTTGGCAGTGCAAGCCACCCCAGGAGCTAATCTGTGGCAGGAATTGGAAGTTCCATTTCCCAAAACCAGGGAAAGAAGAGACGGTTGGCCACGGATTTCAGCTACTGATTAGTAAATTCGGCTGGCTAAAGTAAAACCCTAAGAAGAGTTAAACTTTGAGTCTGTCCAAGTAAGGAGGCCGGTAGCTACCACTTTGACTCCACCCCCAGCATGAGGGGAAGCTGGGCTGACTGAAAAGCAGACAGTAGAGACCGGTTTCTTTCACCCAGATTGGCCTGCAGCCCTAGCCTAGGCTTCAGCCCCACTTCTAGCAAGGAGGAAGCTGGTGGACACTGCACCAGCCTATCCAGGTAACTGCAGGTACATTTAGCTGGCACAGACTGACTAATCGGAAGTCTACCGGGGCAACTGCGGTCATCGTGGACCTGCACTGCATAGACTGCAGCCCACACCTGAAGCTCCATCCCCACTCCAGGCAGGGGAGAAAGGGGCGTGAAGCTTCATCAGCCACTCTGGGCAACTACAGTCTAGGCCAGCATGAGTTGGATTATTCCACACAGCTGTGGCTCTGTCCCTACCCCTGGCAAAGGAGAAAGTTGGGAGAAGCTTCATTGGTCCTTGGTGCAATGAGGGCAGCTTGAGCCTCCACAGCTTATAGCACCAACTACATCCTTGGCTCCTACTACACAACCAGCAAGGAAGAAGGGCAGAAAGCCCTAAACTAAAGAGAAAAACTGCACGTAGAATAAATATTCTAGTAAGCCAGATGCCAAGACACCAACAAAAAATTACAATCCACACCAAGAAACAGGAAGATATGGCCCAGTTAAAGGAACAATATAAGCCTTGAGATGACATAAAGGAGTTGAGACAACTCATCATAGATATTCAAACAAATCTCCTAATAAGTTCAATGTGACAACTAAAGAAATTAAGAATATTAAGAAGACACTATGTGAATATTCTTGCTGACCTGATTTTGTGATAATCAAGGTAGGCTAAACATTTGCTATATTAGAAACCATGCATGTGTTCACAGACCTAGTTTTTCTCCCTAGGTCTGGTTTTTATAATGCTGGTGATAAACTAAGCCTGATTTATTATACGACAATCCTGTATAGGAAAAGACTATAACTTTGGGTATCTTTGGTCAACCTTAAGAGATATAGCAGGGGCACGGATGTGGCTTGGGTGGCTGGGCGTCCATCTCCCATATGGAGGGACCTGGGTTCAATCCCCAGGACCTTCCGGTAAAAATAAAAAAAAGAAAAATATAGAAGGCACGTGGGCCACCAGGCCCCGCACCCAGGTGCGCCATCGGGCCCCACGAGCCACACAGCAAGATGATGACATAACAGGGGAGTGACACAAGGGAAAGCCAAGATGAGATGCACCGAAAAACCAGGAACTAAGGTAGCACAGGCAGTAGGATGCCTCTCTCACACATTGGAGATTCCAAGAATCAAATCCCAGTAAATACAGGAGGAGAAGGATGAGAAGAGAGGGCAGGAAATGGACACAGAGAGTTGCTCAGTGAATGGACACAGTAACAGCAAAAAAGGGGAGGGGTGAAAATGGATACAAGTAAATAAATAAATGAATAAATCCTTAAAAAAATGTACAGGGGAAGAAGATACGGACTATAGTTAGTAGTTATACTTTGATGATGCTCTTTCATGATTTGTTAACAAATGTTTCACAACAATGCAGGGTGTTTGGTGGGGGGTGATGTGTGGGAGCCCTGTATGATGTTACGCATGTTTGTTTTGAAAGTTCATGATGTTTACTGAACACTTATAGTTTATGTATGTTCATGTATGAATACTTCAATAAATAGTTTTAAAAAAAAGAAGACACTGGAGCACAAAGAAGAATTTGAAAGCATACACAGAAAAACAGCAGATCTTATGGGAATGAAAGGTACAATAAATGAAATTAAAAATACACTGGAATCATACAATAGCAGATTTGAGGAGGCAGAAGAAGGAATTGGTGAGCTTGAAGAAATGGCCTCTAAAAGTGAACATACAAAAGAACAGATGAAGAAAAGATTGGAAAAACTTGAACAAGTCCTCAGGGAAATAAACTACAGCAAGAGACATGCAAACATACGTGTCATGGGTGTCCCGGGGGGGCGGGGGAGGGAAGGGACAGGAGGCAGAAGGAATATTTGAGGAGATGGTGGTAGAAAATTTCCCAACCCTATAGAAGGACATAGATATCCATGTCCAGGAAGCACGACATGCTCCCATCCAAAAAAATCCAAATGGACCAGCTCCAAGACACATGCTAATCAGGATGTCAAATGCCAAGGGTGGGGAGAGAATTCTGAGAGCAGCAAAAGAAAAGCAATGCATAACATATAAGAGATACCCAATAGGATTAAGTGCTGATTTCTTGCCAGAGGCCATGGAGGCGAGAGGACAGTGGTATGATATATTTAAGATATTGCAGGAGAAAAACTTCCAGCCAAGAATCTTATATCCAGCAGGATTGTCTTTCAAAAATGAGGGCAAGTTTGGAATATTCGCAGATAGACAGAAACTGTTTGTAACCAAGAGATGTGCTTTGCAGGAAATACTAAAGGCTGTGCTACAGCCTGAAGGGAAGAGACGGGAGGGAGAGGCCTGGAAGAAATGAAGATTATATTGATAAAAGTAACTAAAAGTGTCTAAAGAGTGGTGAAAATAAAATATAACAGATAAAACCCAAATATTCAGGAATAAACAACCAACGATGTAAAGCACTTGTATTCAGAAAACTACTACTCATTGTTAAATTTAAAAAAGACCTAAATAATTGGAAGACCATTCCATGCTCATGGATTGGAAGACTAAATATAATTAAGATGTCAAGTCTACTCAAATTGATGTAAAGATTCAATGCAGTACTGATAAAAATTCCACCTGCATTTTTAAAAAATAAATGGAAAACATAATTATCAAATTTATTTGGAAGGGCAAGGGGTCCTGAATAGCCACAAACATCTTAGAAAGGAAAAGCGAAGTTGGAGGACTCTCATTTCTGGACTTCAAGTTTTATTACCTAGCTACAGAGGTGAAAACAGCATGATACTGGCATAAAGGCAGACACATAGACCAATGGAAATGAAATGATGGTTAAAAAACAGACCCTCACCTCTACAGTCAAGTAATTTTTGACAAGCCTCTCAAACCCACCCAGCTCAGGCAGAACAGTCCATTCAACAAATGGTGCTGAGAAAACTAGATATCCATAGCAAAAGAAGGAAAGAGGACCCCTATCTCACACCTTATACAAAAATTAATTCAAAATGAATTAAAAACCTAAATATAAAAGCAAGAGCCATAAAGTTTCTAGAAGAAAATGTAGGAAAATATCTTTAAGACCTGGTGGTAGGTGATGGATTCTTAAAGGAGCTAGGAGGACTGAGATGGACTACTGATATTTAATGTATGTAGAAGTTTTAATTAGCTTTACTGTAAAAGTGTGGAAATGTACTGAGTTGATGGTAACACATTATAGTGAGTAATAGCTGGTTTATAAATGGGGATGTGGCTGAAAATGGTAGTCTAGGGATGTAAATGCCAATTGACAGAAAGCTAGAGAATAATCTAGGGACATGACTAACACAGTAAACTCAGAGGTGGATGAGAATTGTGGTTGATGGTACAGATGCAAGAGTGTCCTTTGTGAGCTAGAGCAGATGTACGTCATTATTGCAGGGTGGTGGGAATGTGGAGAGGCGTGGGAAAAATACAACTGGAGTGACCTATGGACTGTGGTTAACAGTAATAATGTAATATTCTTACACATATGCCAAAGATGTACTGTGTTGATAATGGGGTAGTATGGAAAATGTATGACAAATGTATGCTGTAGACCTGGTAATAATTGGATGATATTTTCTCATAATCTGTAGCAAATATTCCACCACGGTGTGGTGTGTTAATAAAGGGGTGTTGTTTGGGAATTCCACACATGTGCATGATTGTTTTGTAAGTTTACAAGTTCTATCATAAAAATATATTTAAAAAATAATAATAGGGTGGGTTGGGAGGGAAATATACCAACTGTAAGATAAGGACTTTAATTAGTAGTAAGATTTTGACAATATTCTTTCATAACTTGTAACAAATGTCTCACGAGAATGCCAGCTGTTGGTGGCAGGTTTATGTATGGGACCCCTGTATGATATTACGAATGTTTGCTTTGTAAGTTCACAACTTTTACTATACAATTATTGTTTGTGTATGTTCATGTATAAATGATATGAAAATAATAATAATAGGGTGGGTTGGGAAAAATAATTTGGTTAGTAGTAATATTTTGAGAATGCTCTTTAATCATTAGTTAAAAATATTTAACAACAATGCAAGGTATTGGTGTTAATGTGAGGTATGAGAGCCCTGTATGATATTATGTATGTTTTGTAAGTTCACAAATATTGCTATACACATTGTTTATATATGTTCATGTATGAGTGATATACTACAGTAAATTTTTTAAAGATTAGTTTCTTGTGAGCTAATAATGAAAAAAATTCAAATATTTGTTCTTCTGGTTTTAATTAAACCCCAGATCTACCTGAATTCTACTGGACTCTACTATGAGCATGTGGCCTGTTGTCCCATGGACTCATTGCTTCTTCTCAACACTTTGGTAACCAAGGTTAAGACCCTGAGCTCTGCCTTCCGACTGAGCTGCATCTTGACTCCAATCCTTGCCTTCCGATAGGCCAGTCACATTGGCCAATGAGCCCCTGACTAGCCTCACTGCTCTGACCTTATCCACCTATAGTCAATTCTTAACACAGTACCTCTTTTAAAATTTAAGCCAGATCTTGTTGTTTCTCTGATCAAAACACTCCAATGGATTCCTCCTTCCCTTAGAGTAAAAGCTAATGCCTTTATGAATGCCTACAAGATCTCCCCTGATCTGCCACACACTGCCCTCTCTTACTCTTTTCCAGCCACACTGGCTTTTTAGCTATTCTTAGAAGAGTAATATCCTTCCTCAGTCAAGGGTGAATGCATTTGCCTTAGCCTGGAGTGTTTTTCTCTCAGATGCCCACATTTGCTCAGTTTTTTTTTTTGGCTCTATGATCAAAAATCATATCATCAGAGAGGCCTTCTCTGCCCCCTCTTCCACCATACCACCACCTCACACACATATTTATTACACTCCTTTATTAATTAATTTTTCTCCATAGCACTAATTACTTTTGATACACTATTTATGTGACTATTTATTTGTCTATTTGTATCTTCCCTCAATAGGTACAAGCTCCATAAAGGCAGGAATTTCAATCTAATTTGTTCACTGTTGTATCTAAATTACACAGAACAATGCCTGGTACATAATAGTTGTTCAATAAATATAGACTGATTATATGAATGAATAAATGAATTCCTACCCCTATGCTCTCAAGTAATTATCTGGTCTCATTATCTTTGTGAGTTCTAGCTAAGACAGAAAGAAGAAAGAACAGACTCCATATATCTCTAGTCAATCTTTCTAATGGAAGATGACTGTGACAGTTGGAAGTTTGTGTGTGTGAATTCCAGAAAAGATCATGTTCTTAGGACTAATACATTCTTGTGGGTGTGGGGTGCTTTGATTAGATTTGTCAGTGAAGCGTGACCAGGTTGGGTCTCTACTCTCTTGCTGGGGTCTTAAATAAACTGAGAAATGAAAAAAGAGCACAGAGAAAGGGAGCTCTGCCATTTTCACTCTGACATGTGAGAGAGAGGACTCCAGGTTTGCCTACAGCTGCAGAAAGAAAGAGAAGCCCCGAGAGGCTTAAAATGAGGCCCAGGGAAGATATGCCTAATTGCCCTCTAATGAGTTTGAGGAGAAAGTACTGAGAGACCGGCAGCCCGCCATCTTGCCTCGCCATGAGGTAGAACTCCAGGATCTGTTAGCAGCAGACCTTTTAAAGCAGGCTAGATAGGTAATCAATAGATGGATCTGGGACCTGGCAAGAAGTCCAAATGTATATCAATACCCCCAAGATGGCTACTGGAAGACCCTCACAAGATTCTGCCATCCAGAATGAGATTTCTCCAGAAGCCAGGAGAAGCTACAGATATTCTCCAGGGACATTATCATTGGACCCTACTGAGGGATTGATGGGTGGGGTAATCAATCAAAACAGCAAACAGCTGGGACTCCTCCCATTGTCATTAGCAAAAGGGCGGAATAATTAATGGTTCAAAAAGCAAGTGCAAAGGCCAAATCTCTCTCTCTCTCTCTCTCTCTCTCTCTCTCTCTCTGTTTCTCTCTCTCACCTTTTGACTGCTGTTCTGGCCTTCTGGGTGCTGCGCTCACCGTGCCCCCACCACCACCACGGATCAACACTCAGTAAAACCTGGGCATTTATAATCTATAATGGGAAACTGTAATCTGTAATTCAGTCCTCTTTATCACTCACTCTTCAGTCCCTTCCTCTCTACCTGGGACCCATGATCGGTTATTTCCTCCCGTTTCTCTTTTTCCTCCCTACCTTAATAAATTACTGGCCTAATCACATGATGTGCTCTTGAAATTTATTTCTGCAGCATAGTGAAGAACCTAGACAAAACCCAGTAACACTTTGGTAAGAAAGTATCTCTGATGATGCCTTGATTTGGACATTTTCAAAGCCTTGGAACTGTAAGCTTTTATGCCCAAATAAATTCCCTTTAAAAAGCCAACCCATTTCTGGTATTTTTACATTGGCAGCTTTTGGCAGACTAATTCAGTGACCATAATATAAAATGTTGAAGTAAATTGATATTGCCACTTAGGATCATCTTCCTCTTCCAACCCTCAATTAGAAGCTTTTTGTAATGAAAACTTCTCTGACTTTGGAAACAAACAAATGTCCTATGCTTGCATGATGATACAAAATGAAAAGAAAATAGTTCTTGTCCTCTTTTCTGAAAAGAAAAACTCTATCTAAGGTAAGACAGTTAATTCCACTATAGCTATTTCCTTTACATTTGTAGCATAATGTGATTATTGACACCTAATTGACACCAAAAATTACTCTACAGAAAAGTTCCTATGATTATAAGGGCATTTCCACCTTGGATTTTGGAAAAAAGACTAAGAGGGTAGATTGAATGGAAAAAACGCCCAGAGAATGAAGCTGACATTTTGAAAGCCAGCCATGAGCCAGTGGTGACTGAATTTTTAGTGAGATTAATCTGTAATGTGATTAATCTACATATGACAAATTACCTATTGACTACAGAATTATAATTCCTGCCTAGAATAGAGATTCCAAATTGTTCAGGCATTCTAAAACAAAATCAAATTCATAATACTGATTTGGATAAAATGAGTAATTTATATTTCTATAAATATGTTTGGCTTTTGTTCTCAGACCTAATATGCTTTGTAAGGCATTATCTTTCTCTAATGGCATTAAAATTTGAGAAGTCCTTGGTACATGTAACCAGTTTATTCCTCACCAAAACTAGTTACCAGTCACCTTTAAGGTTGAAATTATTTCAAATCTGATGTCATTTTAAAATGACAAGTTAAAATTATTAATTCTGAATAGTGCTTACATTAGAGATCTTTTTAGAAAATAAATAACAATCTCCTCATTCTATTTGCTTCACAACAGCACAATGAATTGTCTGTAAGTATGACCAATGAATATGCCTTTGAATGCAGATTGTAAAATGGCTTATGGAAAATTCTGAATGACTTCAGTTGTCAAATTTCCCCCATAACCATATATTTTGTGAAGAGTACCTTTTATTCAGGATATGGGAGACTTAACACATTTTGATGTTACTAGTTAATAGAATACATTTCAATGAGATTAACACTGAAAACAAGAAGCAATTCTGTGTTGACAAAGATAAATTTCTCATTTTATACAAATAAAGATTATGAATTTTCTTTTACTTTAATGCTTGAATTTCAAGGGCAATAAAGTATAGCACAGAATTTTTTAAAATTTGCATTTGCCAATTTCAAGAAAATTATAATGATTTCAACCAGGAGATCACACATAAACAGTTTAGCTCCTAAAATCTGATACATCACACGTCCATATTTTTGGATGGTTCCATTTTACCTCCTCTGGGACAGCTCTTATATTAACAAAGCCTTTTCTGAAGACTATGAACACACGGTGGGCTCCGCAACGTAAAGCGGATGTTGCACAGTCAAAGGCAGTGTCTCCAGCTCCAAGTACAATCACGGTTCCCCGTATCGATGGCAATGGAGAGTGACAGGCGCACATTCCTGAATGATGAAAGGAAAACCCCATTTTCAAGTAGAGAAACCATTTCTGCATGACAGCTCAAAAGATACTTGTACTCAAAGCAGTGTAAAATTGCATCTTGCAGTTTTCGAGGATGGAGTGTCACTATCAAATTATTCTGCTTCATTGAAAGACAGTTTTATTCCCATTTTAAAAATATGCTCATATATGTAATTTCATACTCAGTACCTTTAGCAGCACTGCATTCTTTTTTCCTTCTAGAAAGATCACTACAACGTATTCTAAAGAGTATAGGTCATAACAAACTCGAGTCAATTAAAATTATCTTGTCAACATTGTGATATGTATTTTTACCTTAATGTCATTAAATTTGATTGTCAGAAGATATTTTGATCTGGGCTAATGATGTGCAGTATTTCATTAAAATACTGTGTTTATATATTATCTTATAATATTTCTAACATCTAACTCAGTAAAATTTGAAATCTAACATTGAATAGGTGTTCTTTATGTAACTGAAGACTTTCTAAGAAACTACTTTCTTGTTATAGTTAAAATAAATACTTTCTCCTTTTTACTGGTTGTACTTGGTTTTGTTTGTAAAATCGAGCAATAAAAGAAGTATGTCTATTTCTCAATAGCACCTTTTTGAAGGTTGGATATCCATATGAAGACCCTGGTAAAACAGCTAAAATGAAGGTGTTCTCTATATATCAGATAATGCTGCATCGGATTAAATAAAACTTCTGATAAGAAAAATCACTGTAATTTTTGAAATGGCACCATGGATAATACAGACCTATAAATTCAATAAGTGTAATCATTTTGCTAAGAAGAGTTTGCATTTGGGATTATACAGATGCCACTCTGTAATTCTCAAATGTATGTTATGTGCACTATGACCTTTCTCAAAAGGGTTGCACATACACCAGCGCCTAGTACTCCTGGGAAGAGAAAGGTGGAATTGGTATTCATCTTCAGCTTTAAATTTCTCTGGAATGATCTAATATAGAATGTTTCTTGCCTTTTAAATTTGGAGAGAAAATATAAGACATCTTTTCCACATGTAATTGGATGTTCGAATATCTGAAGCTCAGATTTCTTTAAAAATATATGTTTAAAGAATTTCAATTATCTGATTTTTGAGAAAATATTCCAGCTCCTTCGTCAGTAAGACAACAACTCTGGTCAAGCCATCATACAGTACAGGCTTAGCTTCAGGCTGTTCTTAAGGTGTGTAAGGTGCCATTACTCAGAGACTACATGCCAGTGTGTCTTTCAAAGTCTTTTTTCATAAAACAACAGTTCAGAAAGAAATCTTGTATCTTTCTGCCTATATAGACACAAATCATATAAAACATGAGATGATTCGTCCTTTTCCCAAACTGATGCTCCTACCATTTCTCTTAAGAACATCTTCCAATGTTTGTTATGGGCTCTCTTACTTGGAGCTGTACATAATACAGTGAAAAACCCTTTGAAAATATTCAATTGGAAGAATAGATGAATAGATAATTCTGGCAAACTGTCATACTAGGATTTTTCACTTTACCTCGGTATCATTCAAAGAATCAATCTGAGATCTGTACAACATCCTACTGAGCTTGGATTTTAAATAAATTTACAATGCATAAAAGAACATAGACAATATTAAAAACAGAAGACAATATACTATACCTGCTTTACTGCTTTTAGCTACAAGTGGCAAAAAGTCTTTGGATGTGTAAAATCCCTGGTCCTGTGTCAGGCCTTGGAAGATTTGGTCTTTCTTTGGTTCCGGCAAACCTAAGTAATAAAATGTTTATAAAATATCATTAGCAAGAGTATGGGGGTGTCTTACTGGATATCAAAGTAGAGAGCTGCATTAAAATGATGTGTTTCTTACAGAGAAAATAATCAAGAGGTAAATCAACAGAAAATAATATACCATGATATAACAGACCTCAGCATATACCTTTAACATGTAACAAAGAACATCTCACAAGTCACAGACATAAACACACACACAAACATATAGAAACACATATGTATCTAATTTCTGAATGAAGAAGATTGTTCTAAGAAAAGCAGCAGTGGGGGAAAAGAAACTCAAAGGAAAAAAATGTTGCATTTTACCACAAAAATTCAACTTCTAACACATTTAAAAATACTATAAACAAATTAAAAGGCAGATGATTAACCAGGAAAATATTTTTTTAATATTTTTAAAATAAAATATCTTTACTATATAAAGAAGCTTCTCAAATAAGGAATGAAATAGCAATAAAACAAACATTAGTAAAGGATAATGGGAAGAAAGACGACAGAATGATATGAAGACATTAAAACCAATATTTGAAATTTTCAGTGTCATAGTCAAAATATAGGGTTAAACAAACTAGTAGGATACAAAACTGCAGATATAGTATGATTAAAATTTTGTATAAAGGATATATAAACTAAATAATCTAAAGAGTGATTATTTTGGGGGTAGTAGGATTATGGATTTTTTTTATTTCTTTATTTTCTAAAGTTTTTACAACACATATGCATTCCTATATAACTAGGAAAGAATTACAAAAATTTGTAAATAAAATGAATAGCAAACAATTTTTTTTCAAAGTAAAAAATGGAACAAATTTGATAGTAATCACCCCACCATAGGATAGTGGAGACATAATTCAACGTGATTCTATAAACACAAGGGCAAATATGTAGTTTAATTTTATTTAATGTCCAAAATCCATTCCACCAAGGGGTTATTCTAAAATGGGAGGAGTTTATTTTGTAGTCAATTGAAGGGCAATGTGTAGCTGCTGGTGGACACACAGAGTAATAAGTGCAGGCCAAGGATGACTTTTGTCATGTGAAATAAGGTAGGTACCATATCTGAGCTGAAAGGTGCTTGTAGGTTGACTGTGTAACTGGCAACAAACCAACCACTGTTGTCTTTTCAAATTAAGTCAAACATTTTCTTCCCTGTCCAGCACTTCCTCCATCCATTCCACCCCCAAATTTTACTCTTAGTTCAGAGATTATTTTAAGAATTTTTGCTTTAAAATTTATCGTATTTTTCAAGATTAGGCAAGTCACTTGATTTGCCTTTACCTTGATTTTTCTATAAGGATTTTTCTATGAGGATAAAACTATCTGTTTATTTTGTGACATAGAGGAATATTCTTAGGTATATTGGAAACCATGACATAAATGTGTGGTCACCTATGTAAATCTTTTAGAAAGTCTAGGGATGGGTTGTGGAAGTGAGTTACAGAAAGAAAAAAGAAAAGTTGAAGATGTACTTGAAGACTAATGTCAAAACAATTTCTCTTGAAAGCTATTAAAGGATGCCTGAAGTTTAAAGACCTGATTTGTCAAACCAACACATACAAATGCTACATATCTAGATTTAAATAAGGACCCACGTCTCCACTCTCATATTACTTTATTATAGAGATGGCAAGTGTTGTTTATAACACTCCATTTTCATGTTTTAAAAGCAAGAAAAATAGAAAAACAACTTGAAATGCTATGCGATTTCAAGGTGAAGCAAAAAGCCCATTAGGCAAGGCCTAGAGGATGTGAGTAGGATGAGAGTTCTACAGTTAGTGGTAATAAAGCCTAAAAGCCTTCCTTTACCAACTCCCAGTCTGGGCTCTTACACAATTTGCCATGGTGAAGGCAGAGAAGGAACTTTACATATGTAATTATTTTCTATAGACTCATAGCTATAATTAACTATTATCTAAAGAAGGTAAGTTACTGTCATTAAAACACATCACTACACCCACAGAGATTGCTTATCCTCTTCCTGCAAGGATACTTTCACAAGAAAAATGCTTTCATAAAACACTAATTTTCATTTTTTCACTTGGATCAAGATGCCTACAAGTCCAACTGAGTTTTCCTGTGGTTTCACAGCACTCTGCTTTTATCACTATAATCGATTTACTATTTAATGGGTCCGATTCCCCCTGTAAATGTTCAAGAGGGTACCAGTTAGATGTTCTGAACTATGAATGTTGGTTTAAGGAAGGAAAAAAAATGAGCCAGTAACTGGACAGGATTATTATGATTGGATTTTGCCTGCAGCCTGCACAGACACACCTCAGTCATGTAGATGTTTAGCGTCAAGTCATATACATGTTTAGCATCCTAAGGTTTGATTCCATGGAGCCTTTCTATGCACATGAGTGACAGGTCATCCTATCCCTTCTTCTTTAGTACAGTGTACCTGAAGCTCTCCTGCCAGACATTTCAGTCTGTCCTAGCTATTCAAAGGTTCTCTATCCTTACCAACAATGATGCTGTGGGGTGGTTCTAGGAGCAGGGACCTTGTCACTTTGTCATCAGACTTTGATGTAAGTCATTCTTCTCTCATATACCAGCTCTGTGATCTTGTGTAAGTTCCTTAATCCTTCTGGACTTCTATCACTACTGTTCTAAAAGCAGGATAGTAATTACAGTTCCCTCATAAATGTGAAATTTAAAGGATATTTTATACATATATATATGGGGCGGGTTGGCACACACTGAGTGCTCAATAAACGTTAGCTATTACTACTAAGATAGGTTTATTTATTCTGTAGTTTATCAGTTCTTTCAAACTTCACCTTTCATGTCAAAGAAATAAATAAAGCTTAAATCAAAGGAAAGTATTAAACCTTAGCAAATTTAAACAGTGCTACAAAGAAAGAAAAATGAAGCAACCTTAACTAAAATATGAAAGATAATGAAACTTACAAATACCCATCTATCAAAGGAAGAGTTCCCTCAGAGTAGGTGGCATATTAATAAACAAGGTATGTGTCTATACTAGGACAATTTAAAAATGACACTGAAATGACTTTTTAATTCACCTTTCAGTGGGAAGAAGGGAGCTTATGAATAAAGGGAAAGTGACAAAGATTTGACAAACAAAGCAACTCTTGTAGTATAAGATTAGTGTTTGTCTTTCAAGAAGGACAGCTGGTTTCTTTGTTCCCCTAGAATAGTTACTGAACTTTTTGATGTTTCAACATCTATTTTTTTCCAAAGGAATACCTCCTCAGGAACTATTGAAAATGGTTATTTCAAAGCTCTCTGAAAAGAAAAATTCTGCTTACATTACAGAAAATTTAAGTGAACTCATCGGTTATTTGTTAAATTACACTGTTCTAAATGCTACTATATATATGTATATACACTAATTCTCACAAGTTATGAGATGTTATGCTACAATTATCCCCATTTTAGATATTAAGGAACTGAGGCACATGGATATTAAGTAACTTTGCTGAAGGCTCCACAGAACAAGTGGCAGTGCCAATTTCTAACCTGGACAGTGTGGCTGGAGAATCTGTATTTAACTTCAAAATCTTGCCTTTATCATGTGTAAGGTTATAATGAAGCCCTTTTATAAAGTGATGCTAAATAACAAGTGTTATCTAAATTAGTCCTTCAATGTAGATGCATTAAGTTTCACTGTAGGGCTGGTTAGAGATGTGTATACCACCCAACATGTGTCTACAGCGAGGGTCCAATCTATTTGTAGAGAATAGAGTAACCCACATAACCTTGGTGGCTGCTTCTCTAGGCTACATCTTTGTTTTGGGAATATTTTCTCTAACACAATTCCTTTCTGAAATGTTTTCCTTCTTAAGTGCATTCCCCTTGGGTATCTGCTGGCTATTTTTCAATATTTGATATTCTTTGAAATATATATGCCTGCTTTGTTTCCAAAGCACCTCTCTCTGGAACAACTGTAGAATAAATAGCAGCAGTATCTATATTAAACTCTTTCCTTGTGATCATACTAAGTTTTGCACAACTGCCTAAATTAACTTAAGAAAATATTAAATATCCTGCTACATGTTATCATGTCTAAGTAAGAGAGGAAGAATATATGTTTAAGGCTCAGCCGCCATAGCTATGGACGTGTTTAAGAACTGCTTAAACAGCTGTCCGTGTTACTTCACTGGGTTACTTATACAGTGCTAATTGAATTGGACAAGCACTTGTGTGATGCCTCTAGTTCTTGAAGGAATCCACTTGAATGACAGCTAAGCTATCATGGGAAAGACATTCATCAGATAGATATGTCATTGGATAGAGCCTCACAAATCCTACAGAAGTGGAAAGGACAGTACAGACCACCATGGAACTGCCTCAGGGTCCTGGCAACAGGGTGTGGTTTACAGAAATGGGCGATGCTCCAGAACGCTAAACTCTACAGATACATCAGTTCTTGTTATTTCACCAGTATGTTTATTTGAATAGGAAGATTGTAGTAAACAAATAAAACATCACTGATTGTGTCATGGACTTAGTCTCACTACTCTCAAGTATTTTACAGGCTGAGAATTGCAAAATGTAGCTGAAAGCAACTGTCATATATTTTGCATTTTTTTCTAAAAGAAGAAAGCATGTTGTGCTTTCATTTTCAAACCCTGATTTGGGGATGATGCTACTTTATTAGGAAGATGATTAAAATGTGCAGATTGAACATGGATTTGTTAAACAAATTTCCAACCAGAGGCACCAGGCTTTGTAACTTCTGTTTATATCTCTGTAAAAAAAAAAAGTATGGGAAAATTTTTTTTCCTTATTTTTGTTTATTAAATATTTTAAAATACCTTAATGCCAACCAAATGATTTCTATATTTGTGAAGATAATATATTGGATAAGAATAGTACTTTTGAAGTCAGGTTTTCTGCATTAAAATTCTAGTTCTATAATTTATGTGCTATTATGACCTTAAGACAAGTAAATTATACTTTTTGGGCAGCAACAGCCTCATCATAGGATTCTTGGGAGAATTCAATGAGATAATGCATGTAAAGCTCTTTGCAGAGATGTTAAATAAATATATCCTCTTATTTGCAATCTCTCCCTAAAAGATTTTATTTGATTTAAAGAAATGATTCATTAGGATAGACATAAATTGAATGTTCATATAATCCATGACACACATAATTAATATTATTAAACAGGTATGTGGTCAGTGCTGATCTGATGTTTATCATATCACATGAAACTTAGTATCTTTGGCTAGAATAAAAGGCTGGGGACAAACAAGAGTATTTTTCCACCCAATTCATCCTACAGACTGCAGTGGACTCAAGTCACATGTGCTTCAAGACAAAGAATGTAGCAAGATTAAGACCCTCTAATATTTAATGTGTCATTAAAATTGGAGCAGTAAGAGTAACACCCTGCCTCAGAGATCACTGATTTAGGAGTCTGGAAAACTGGATTATAATTTCTTTATTTCCTCTATCTAGCTGAATTTGAGTAAAATGATTTAACAGTGGTGATCTCAAATTCCTCTCTTTTAAAATAAAATAACCCTATTTGTTGTACAGGGTTGTTCGGAAAATTGGATAAAAAAGTATATATAAAAGCACTCTGGTAAATCTAAAATCATATTTAAATGTAAGTCTTCATTACTATCTTAAGTGACATGTAAAAACTACAGATAATAAAAACTCATATGATAAACAGATTTATAGTAAACACTTTCAAACATAGAAGATATTGCAGCAAGTCATAAGAAGTCCTTTAGATTGCTATTTAAATATATGTATATAAACATAAATCTATGCATATGTATATGTATTAGCAAAGATAAGATATTCCTATATTAAGTCTAAGCAGTTGAAATTACAATATGAAAGAAAAATATACCTTCCAAGGGAGCTAAGCATTCCACAATTCCACAATGGATTATTAAATTTTTCATCTGTCACTTAAAAATCATTTACATGACACAAAGGATTTATATCTTGCTTCCAAGAGACAAAAAATGCCATATGGGTTATCATTCTAGGATCTATATATTGATCAGAAAGAGAACAGATCAATGATGCCCTATTGTGATTTTTTTCCTCAATAAAAACCCCCCGTCTTTTCCCCCAGTCTTCACTGTAAATATGTTTAGTTCTGAGTGTTCAAACTGAATTTAGAAAGAATGGAGTGATTCAATATAACACATATGAAATCAGATCACCATGCATCACAATAGTATTCATTTCATTGATTTTCAAATCCCCATTAAGCATCTGTTTCATATAACTGCCGTCTAGTCTCTCTCATAAATGTGACCACACACATTAATTGTGACTATTGTACAAATGGTTGGAGCATAACAAGATCAAGACTTTAAACAAATTTTATGAATGGAGTCTCCATCTCATATCATACTCTTTCCATTGAACAAGTTATTTTTCTACACAAAAGAAACGTAACAATGAAGGCCGGAATGAAGTGGAATACTGAACACACTTTTACTATTTTGAAAATCTGATGGACGCTAAATTGAGGTCTTATTTTTATAATTATATATCATATATAATTATATAAATTATATATAGTTAATTACATATAATTAATATAATTATTGCACATGTTATAATTTAAAATGTATACTTTAAAAAGCACTGGAGAAGAGAATAAAATAACCAATGATGATAATTCCTACATATTTAAAGCTATGAATATATTTCAGGTAGCTTTTATGATTTCATGTAGAAAATAAGTACTAATTCTATCACACCAATGTGATCAATTCACATAACTTTTATCAGAATCTACCACCAGACTCCAACTTAAAGCACATACAGGTCAGATTAGAAACAATATAAACTTAATAACAGCAATGTATTAACAAATGCAAACATATATAGAATGAATTGAAACTTGAGTGTTTAAAACACTTCTAGAGGTGGTTGGTTGGTTGGTTGGTTGGTTGGTTGGTTGGTTGGTTGGTTGGTTTAAAAATTTATCTGTAATAGAATATCCATCAATTTCCTATAACAAAATGAGAATATGGTCAACATGCAATTTTGGTCTCATAATTTTTGCTTTCTTTACACATTTGGAAAAAACAGAGAGAATTATATTGATTATTACAACAATGCCCAAGAATTCAAAGATGGGCAAAATATCCTAGAATGTGTTTTATTTTCCTGTCAAAATATTTCTGTACTCAGGATCTATCACATCTTTGTTCTTTCCATGTGACGGGGCATATGAAACAACCAAAATAACAGAGTTTTTGAACCAAAAATATGAGTTTTTAAAAATACTTTTGTAATATTCCAATTTTCTTATAACTAGCAGAATTTATTTTAATAATGAAAATGTAATTTTAATATAAACATAAGGTCTGGTTTAAAATAACTTTTTTAGAAAAGATATATTAATGAAATTTTCATGTTTCTGTTGCAAAATTCTACCTAGCCCTTTGATTTGGGGCATTATTTATTAAAGTGTACTTTGTCTCTTAAGCTTTTCTCTTCTTTATTTCTCCTCTTTCTCCTTCTTTCCTTTCTCTTTCTCATTTGGCTTTTACTATTTTAAAATAGAAACACTTTCTATTTTAATCCCCCCATTGTGAAGTAAGGGTAAGCAAAAAGCTCAAGCAATATGCTTAAGGCAGAGGCCTTTTTCTTAATGATCAGAATTCTTAGATGGTGTTAAGAAATTACTATTTAGGACTGTGTAAGTATACTATATCCCAAAGTAAAGAAGTCATTAATAATATAATACTAAAAAGAAACAGTTATATTACAAAATAAATCTACCAGGCTTACAAAGAAAACAAATTTGCAGCAGCCACCTGCTGTGGAGATGAGGCAGTAATCTCAGCAGCAGGAAATAAAAGGGAAGAGAGGAGAAAAATACAAAAGCACAGACATTAAAAAAGTAATTAAAACACTTATCTCCATCGACATACATAAGGAAAGAAGGGGGAAAAAACTCTCAACCAACCATCTAAAAACATACTCTATTGAACTGCACAGCAGGAAGCAACATTAAAGCTGCCACTATAAACACACATTCTGTAAAAGGGAGAAGGCCCCTTTAAAAATGTAATCTCCAAAGTATTAGGAAGGTGTTAATCACCACTAAATGTAGCACACATCCATTGGATTGTATTAGTTACTGTTTCTAAGGTCTTTTTTATTGCACGTCTACATTTTAATTCAAATAAATTATTATTTGTAATTATTTGTAGTTCTAGTCAGTTCTGCAACCATAAATATTCTGTATATCAAAAATCTTATGTAATAATTTTTAACACACATTTAGATAATGTATTTACACTGTTTCCTTCAAAACCAAACTAATCTTTGCCACAGGAATAAATATGAGGTAAAACACAATAAGTCATGGATTAAAACTGAAATGAAAGCTAAGAAACATGTTTAATTACCCAAGTATGCTCTAGATAGCAAGAGTTCTGCAAAGTGAAACAATATAAGCTGGAAAGCGAGTGGCGGGCTTTAAAATAAAAGCAATGCACTAAATGCTCATGGTGATTCTCTCAGCTGATGGAACTTTTTTCTACATCCATGTGACTCTCCCAAGGAATGTCTGTGAAAGAATGGAGAGCTGCTTTATTCTGAATTAGAAGTCCTGACTGTTACTTGTAAGCTCTAAATTCTAGCCCAAGTCATTAAATTTAAGTCTCAGCTTCCTCAGCTTTAGTATGAGAAGACTAAGAAAACTATTTCCACATAGATCTGTTATTTGGATGTAAAAAGAAATAACACAAACTGGAATTACTATGGCTATGAGATCTAAAATAGAGTCAGGAGGTCATTCTGGAGGTTACTCTTAAGCAAATATCAGCCAGATATCACAAACTGCTGAAGGATGCAAAGCCTCAAGCAACAATGTTCCTCAAAACCGCAAGGACATCTGTACACCATAAACAAAACTCAAGATAAAGAACCCATTAAACTATCTAACATGAAAGACAATTGGATTCCCCAAATATCCACCAACCACAAATAATTTATCTACTTTTTCTTTTAAAACCCTTGCATGGAAATGACAAGATATGACAGGATCTGGGTTGATACCTGAATATATGCTCCCTGAATTGCAATTCTAAGACCCCATAGAAACACCTTTGTTGCCTTACAGCGTAGTTCGTTATTTCTCTGTTGACATGAACAAATAAAATAGAGCTCTCCATTATTGAAATAACTAATTTTATAAAAAGAAAACATAATTGACAAGCATAGATACTGGTCATGCTACCATATAATCCTTTTACTTTATGATGATATTCACAACTTAGTGTTATTTCACTTTAATTATGCGTATTCCTCATACACTTTAAATAATATCTGTGCAAATTTGTCTTACTTTAAATCATTATGCAATTCATAAAATTTTCAAAAAAATATTTATCTCAATTGATTTTTGAAAGTGGTGTGTATGGTATAAAAAAGTATATTATTTCTAGGCTTAAATATAATTGAATGTATTTAATATTTCTGAGGTATTTCTGAGGAAATTCTCCTAAAAGAATACTCTATTAGGAATTCAGAAAATTCCACAAGACAATCATTTTCCAAAAGACATACTTACAGGATGGACAGGATTCATAATTCCAAAAATCAAGGTAGTTTCACCTCTTTGAACCTCAGTTTGTTCATCCACAAAATAGGTGGATTATTTACAATCAGAGTTCTGGGTTTTGACTGGGTTTTTCAGGGACTCTAACATTACCAATAAAGTGTGTTTTCATTTATGTATGCATTTTATTGTCTATGTGTGCAGCAGGCCCACACTTTTTATTGCATCTCTAAGGAGCCTGTTACTCAAAAATGGTTAAAGAATCACAATCACCAACTCTAAGGTTAAATTAACTATACTCTATCATATAATCAACTGTCATTTCAAGTGGACAGAGTCTAGTCATACATATCAAAATGAAATGTAGTTATTCACACTGACAGTCACAACATGCCATGATGATTACCAGTTTATACAAGAAATTGTAAGTATATTAGATGTGGTGTAGTAGGGAAAGCAAAGGTTTTTAGTATCAAACATAATTATGTTCACATAGCTACTTCAATATATATATGCTGGGTAACTTGCATAATGTCAGTTATTTAAATTGAGAGTGTCCATTTCCTTATCTACAAAACTTGCTTTACAGGCAGAGTAATTGAGATAATATATCTCAATAATATGATAATTGCTTAGCACAGTGCCTGGTATATGGCAAAAGCTAATAAATGAATGGACATATATGTACTTTAAATTTTTAAAAACCTGTTATTGGTATACACATGTGTTTGTTGATATTTAACACATATTTTAATATAAAACACCATAACAACAACCGTGAAAACAAAACCACAGCTATTTTTCAAACCTCGGTGCCAACTGAAATTTCCATAAATATTGGTAATGAACCATATAAAACTGACAAATACATGGTATATTCATCACATATTTAGTTCTTTTCTTTTAAATATATTTTTTATTTTTTATTTAAAAGATACTTAGATTACAGAAAATGTTGCATTAAAAAATATGAAAATGTAAGGGATTCCCATATGCCCCACTTCCCACAGCTCCCACTTTCCCCCACATTAGCAACTTCTTTCATTGGTGTGGTACATTCATTGCAATTGATGAACACATTTTGAAGCATTGCCACTAAGGATGGACTACAGTTTACATTGTAGTTTACATATCTAGTTCCTAAAGTTTTATAACCTAAAAAATCAAATAAAAATATAGTCTATCATGTTCCAGTTTTAGTGTGGGCTAACAGCTATTATTTTTTGAAGAATTGTGATTAAGATCAGTTGGTAATAGAACCCTCTGATGCTTTATTTGCTTATTCACTTACTCAGTAAATATTTATGGACGGCCTACTATGTGCTAGACACAATATTAGGTGCTGAGGATACATAGATGAAGAGTTTCCAATCTAGTAGGGGAGAAGGACAAGTATGCAGAAATTTAGAAAGCAAGATAAGAGCTATGATAGAGAGATGCATAGGTTATTACAGGAGCACTTGTAAAGGACATTTCTTCCAGGATGAAGACAACATCACCCAAGCTGAGTCATGAAAGATGAATGTTTTCCAGTTGGGAAACAAAAAGGGGAAAATGAGCAGCATGTACATAGGTAAGGGTAAGAGTTCGGCCTGCCTAGACTAGGGTATGGTCATGGGAAGGTATAGGAGGGGATGGATGGAGGCTAGCATAATTTGAAATTTAACAGATAGGCAGGGCCCAGACCACAAAGGATCATGCAAGTCACATCAAGGAGTCCGGGTTCTCCACTGAGAAGACATTGCAGGGAAACAACATAATCTGCTTTGTATATTAGCAAGAACAAATTGGTAGCAGTGTATAGAATTGCCTGGCAGGCAGTGAGACTGGAAGGAGGTAGAACATGTAAGGGGATACTGCATAAATCCAGGTAAGAAAGGAAACTTACTTTTTCCTTCTGAAACTGGATTACTAGTAATCTCCACTGACATGGCATTGCAGGCAGTGTCCACAGCCTCAGTATAAGCACAGCTTACCTTCCTGGGGCAACAATTTTATTCAAAGATACTTAAAAGGAAGTACCACTCTAACCACAGTACCTAGAATATACACTTTGACAGCATCAATAAACATCTCACATTTTTAAGCAAATGTAAAAGTAATGAATTACATCCCAAATTGTCTTTTGATTTAAATAAGTGAGCAGCCAATGATGCCTACTCTGATATATACTTTTAGGGCAATTTCTTATAATTGAAAATATGTTCATGTTTTCTAAAGAAGTCATATTCTAATACTAAACTGTTTGCATTCTGCTTCTTAGAGCATGGGACAGATACAGGAAATATTAGCAATTTAACCCAGACCAATAAGTTTTAAATTACCTAATCACAATCCAGATTCTCTCACAACCCTAATTTGTCATCTTGCCAATGTATTCTACAGATTATAGAAAAAGAGAGAGAGAGAGAATAAAGTTCAGAAGATCTCACCACCAACTGTCTTAAATATAAGCTCAACCTCATATAAACTCAGTAATAATAAATATTTTAAGAGTTTACATTTGTAGAAAATTATTTTAGTTAAAAGTATTCCTTGTGCATTAGAGACAAGCAAAAATTCTATGGGGGGTTAAATATCTTTATGACCATTTATAGATAAGAAAACTAAGATTCAGAGCAGTAAAATAAGCTTTCAAAAATCTCATAGCTAGTAAGTGGCAAAAGCAGATTCAATCCAGTTAAATTGTGAAAAACAGAGTTTCTTCTACCATTCCATAAAATATATATTTAGGGTAGCACATAATCTTTATTGTTAAAGTAAATACAAAGGAATCTTAAGGTAGTCTTTGAAAATTTAGCATACAATGGTCTGTGGTGCCTTAAATTTTCTGAATATTAATACAGCAGTTTTATTCACAAGGAAGAAAAAGCATGCTTTAAAGATTAGTTGGTAATTATTCACGTTATCCCACCTATGCTACATTTTCAAATGATTTTAGGTAAATTATGCCTAGTAAAATTTAAATGACGTCTTGTAAAAAGATGTTCTAGGCACCAGTCATTTGTTTAAAGCACAGATCTACATTGACAAACCTTACATCAATTCATTTTGATGAAAGGGTAATAATTAAAGCGTTATTTTCATTCTTTCGCTGCAAGTCATTTGACCCATGTTAAATCAACTATCAAATTTTCATTCATTATTTCTACATGAAGGATTTTGCCAGCTCAAAAAAGTATAAATCTTCATTTGTCAAATGTAAACTATAACTGTCCCAGTTGCTTTTGGGGCTCATAGCTCTTATCCTTTATAAACAGCAAAATACTGTCAAGTCACACAACGTCCCCGCAGCCTCAGATGACCCCTGGAATTGGTAGTATTTGTTACTTGTAAGTGCAGGGTTAAGAAGAACAGAAGGCAAGCGCTGTCCTCCTTAACCACACTGAGCTGTGATACTACAGCAGACTCCCTTGTGTAGCCTGTGATCAATTTTAATCTCCTGACGAAGAATAAAAGAATGCAGACTCCTGATTCTGGATTCATCTTGAAAAGAGATTATGGATTTGTGTGTCTGCAGTGGGAATGAAAGATTTAATTCAACTGGCATTCCAGGAAAGAATACATCTAAACTATCATTCCCCCTCATTACCCTCACTGCTTCCAGGGTCTTCTATTGACAGAACTAAATACAAAAAATGTGTGAACAATGGGTTAAAAAGGAAGGCTGACTTTGTGGACATATGATCAACTAACTACAGAAACAGACCCCATAATGCTTTGTTTTATTGCTACATGAATTAAGGGGGTATCAGTTTTTCTATTTAAGTTTCTTCATAAGGATGACAATTTTGTGCCAAATTTCATGCGAACACCTTTATTTTTAAGCAACTAAAGAATGCATCATTTACTAAAATCATTATTAGCTGTTTCCAAAATGCCTACATCAGACACATCAGTACATTTTCTTGGTTTTAAATGCAAACTGATTTTCATGTGAGAAAGGAAAAATGCATCACCAGTTTAAATCTTACTTTTATATCTATATCCATATTTATCTATCTATCTATATCTACATATTTATAACATATATTTATACCCAAATGCACATTTTTTCCTATTTTTCTATAAAGATAAAAAATAAAAGTAGCCATTGAATATAAGGTATTCTGTGATTTACTTGCAACAATCCATACAACTAAGTAATATGAAAATTCATCATTTCTATTAAATATTCTTATCAAATACATCAGCCAAAATTTCCAAGTCCACATCAACACTACCATCATCACAACAAACTTCTTTTGAGGCTTCACAATGCATCACATACTGTGGTAGACAAAAACCTGAGCATGGTGGTGTAGAGCTTGGAATTCAGAGCCAAAGCCTGTCTTTGATTACTGACTCTGCTACTTTCCAGATGTATGATCTTGAGCAAGTTACAAATATGTCTTTTACTGTTTCTCATTTGGAGAACAAGTATAAGATCATTAATGGCACCTAGCTTATTCGGGTTATGTGACAAATAAATGAGATAATACGGGCAAACCTAGAAGTGTTTGTGGTACTTAGTGAACATATATGTGTTAACTGTAAGAAATACCTTGTAATTTGCTTGTTCATTCATTCATTCATTCATTCATTCATAGAATGTCTATGAATGGTTTGCAAGGGCACAGTTTAACACTGAGGAAATAAGGAAGGAGAGGCCTCTTAGCAATCTGACCTTGGAAGTAGTTTAAACTTCTGGGAATCAGTCTTTTCGTTTGCAACATTTAGCTACTAATATTTGACTTGAAGGAAGGCTGTGACAATAAAATGAAATTAATTAAGTGCCTATCAAAACACCAGCTACATATGAAGTCAATAAATGTTTACTGAATGAAGGAATAAAGAACTGAATGCATGAATGAATGGATTGAGATATGCTATGGGTTTGGTCAGAATTAAGAGTAATAGCTAAGGTGAGTAGCTCAGAGCACAAATTTGTAAGTAAAATTAAATATCATTAAAATAAAGAATGGAAATATGGTGAGGACCTTAAGTTTTAATATGTGCTCCTGGCAAAAAGTAAATGTGTCCTGTTTCCTCCAATATAGAAATCAGTGTCCAGTGAAAATGTAAAGGTTATATTCATATAAGTAATTATACAGAGAGATTCCTTTCACAGAAGCTGACCTATCTCTATTCATTAATTATATGGCAGGTTCACAGTGCAAAAAAACTCAATTTAGCAGTGGTAGTTAACTGATATTCTAAAACCAATAAGGCAGGGTAAGGTGCTGTTTAAAAAAAAGGGTGATTTATTTTGTCATTTAATTTTAAAACACTCAAGGTACCTCTTGAAAACTGATTGGTTTAAAAGTCTCTGAAAGAAAAAAAAAAAACATACTACACAGAAGTGGGAATCATTTGACAATTTTCTTTTAAGAACAATGATTCTGTCTCAGCCAACAGAAGTGACTTAGTAATTTCTCTATGCAACTTTTAATAATAGAAAATTATATTTATTCTGTCCACTAAAATAAAATAAAATAAAATATCTTAATCAAGATAGTTAAAGAATATTGATTTGAAAGGACAGTAACTTTTTATCTATTCAGTGTGCCAATCCAGTCAAGTCCTGCTCTATGTACACTCGAAGCTGATAGGTTTTTATGAGCAGTTCTATGAAGGTAATACCAGCCATTCCATTTTTTTCATAGGTAATGCCATGCTATATGTAGAGATATAATTAGAAAGAAACGTAGAGTGCGTCAGTATCTTAAATGGGGAAGAAATTGATGAGTATCAGACCTAGACAAGTGCTGTGTAGAAAGAGAAGTCAAACTGCAATGTATCCAAATACACAGAAAGAGCCAAGTGGAGTAGCATGAGATTCAGAGTCCAGAGCTGACACAGACTGCCAAGGGCACAAAAACGGAGAAGAGGGATGGAATTCAGAGCAAAACAAACCAGGCCCTCTTGCACACTGACTGGTTCATGGATGCTTTTAGGGAACTAAGAACATCTCTTTTAGACATCTGAAAAGCACTATACCATTGAACAAAAAATATACTATAAATTTCAGAAAACCAACTTACATATAGAACTTTGGAGGCTGCAGCTCATGTGTTAGGCTAGGATTGACCTTTGCAGCATATGTATGTGTGTGTGTACAATATATATGCATACATACATATTCACAACCACAGGTATATAAGAATATATATGTACATATATATACACAAATATGCACACACACATATTTATGTGAGCACATTGTATATGTTTAGAAGTATTTGTTAATAATACAAAAGTGTAGCTTTATCAAAAAGCAAGAACAATTAATTGGGTTCCTCTTACAGCTCAAAAACTACTCACAAGAATCAGCAAACATAGCTGCTCCTTCTGGTAGAACGGTCTCCCTTCTATCTTACTTTTCCTATTTCCCTGCCCTATCTCCCCTATCCCCCCAACTTTCTTTTAGGATAAAACCACTGAAGATCCATTGGTTGTCATCATCCAAGGAAAAGACATCCAGGCAAATTAGGTGGAAACCAACTCCCATGCTGGACTAAGTTTTTGCCAGGCCACATTCAAGTTGTTCACCATTAAGTTACTTATAGCTAATGTGCCTCCTGATTGGTTTGTACCAGAGCTCTGCTGATGATTAAATATTTGAATGTCACCTCTGGGATCTAACCAGACTAAAGTGAGCATTAGGTTAAAAGGCCAGGAACTATTTTCTATGCTAGCAAGGCAACAGGTGGGGAGGGGTAGAGATGGAAATAACAAAGTTAAAAGATGCAGAAATGTTATCCCTTTCCTCTTTTCAAAACATATAATGAAATCTCAATCTGTATATATTTGTTACTGCCTCCTGAAGCCCTTTAACAAAATAAAAGCAAATATTCCCATAGTTTCATTGTTAACATGGCCTTCAAGCTTCACTTATGATTAGAAGAATATTGGCTTGTCTATAATTAGAGCCATAATGCCAAATATTTAGGGTATATCCTATTTCCACAGATCCCCTCTTATAACCGACATTTGTATTAAGTAGTATCAAAAGTAGAAAGGAGAAAATAGACCAAGTTAGTATTGTGCTGCATTACTTGTTTGTTTGTTTTTTAATTCAGGATTAAATGTAATATGATATTGTCTCTGTGGAGTTTCATTTCATGTGATAAAAGAAACAAGAAGCATCCTATCAATCAACAGAAAAACAAGTTACATGTTCCCACCAAGTTGCTCTAACAAGAATTAATGTCAGAAATGCTGATACTTGCTTAATGTTGTGTCTTTTAATCCTCTCACTCCAGTGGGTCTAAAATACTTGCTATTAGCACTAATGTAAAAAGAATTAATACTTTGCATATGGCTATCCACTTTTCTTGAATGAAGGGGTTAATGGTCAAATAAGTCTTTAAGGATGTAAATGATTCCTCCCCTGTGGCTGGAAAATAGCTCAAGTGTTTTTCATTTAAAATTATTATCATATAGAAACGTTATTATATCTGCAATTAATATGCACCTCGCTGAAAATCCCATGGTCTGCAACAATTAAGGAAGGTAACGTCCTTAATGAAGTTATAAAACATATATCATTTATTAAGCAGTGAATTATATCTTTAATTTTGGCTTTAGTATATCTTAAATTTTAACTTTAATGATTATATGGAAAATGTCTTCAGAAACCCCAGAACAAATTATGTTATGGCAATAGAATTTGTTTCTACTATGCCTCCACCCTCCACCCTGCCCTCAATACTGAACATATATATGTACATATATATTCTAATTTACTTAAAGAAAATTTCTATGAGCATGTGCTTCCCTGAAATATTGATGCTGCCTTAGTAGTTCGACACAATATATGAATGTTTTTCCATTAAGTCTTGTATCTAATTTTGATATTTTCTTATTGATTAATGCAGAGTAGGGAAAAATCTAAGTGACTGTTATGAATCAGATTTTTATTGCTACCTTAAAATTTTAAATGCTAGAATAAAAAAGTTGAAATCAAGTTAGGCAGACATTTTTTCCTTCCTCTGTCTTCCCTCCCTCCCTCTCTCTTTTCTGTCCCTTCCTCCCTTTCTTCCTTCTTTCAATAAATATTTATTAAGCAGCCTTGTTATGATAGGAACTGTTCTCTTCTGGGAAAACATACATTATCAAAATTTGTTTAAGTCATATAATACTTTAATGTAAGGTTTATTTGCATGAAACAATTTCAGCTGTCAAAAAATAATAGAGTTTAAGTTTGAAAACCCTCTTTCCTAAAGAAAATATTTTTTGCCTTGATAATAGAAGGGAACAAACTGTTCAGCATGGTCATAGAAATCAACTGCACCTCCCTAAAAATGATTAGGAAAGAATGTGCATGTCACTAAACCTTTAATAAATTCTTTATTATTATTATTTTGTTAACACAATCTTCACCACCTGTTTTAGATTAACTATTGGGTAGTTTTGATCACAAAAATTTAGACATTTAGTTGGTATATCTAGAAATTTGGACTACATAGTATTTCTCATTGAATAACCTAAGACAAATATGATCAATGTTTTCACTGTGGTGTAGATGAAGCTGAGGGAGGAGGCAGTTGCCTGGGTACAGGAGAGAGCCCTCATGCTGGACAAGGAATGGGGTTCATGTGTGCTAGGGATACTTTCCAAAAGACCTGTTTTTAATGCCTGATCTGCTAATAACTATCCAAATCTGTGGATGTTTTTGATATATGTTTCCTACTCCTAATTCTATTTGGAAAGAATTCGGATAAGCAGAGTCAACTAAGCCTGAGCTTTAGTTGTAATCCCGGCATGAATTCTTATGGGGTTGATATTCCAATAATCAAGCGATGAAAAAATTTTACATAGCATCCACCATAGTGCCACTCACAGTTTATTTATTGGTTGATTGAAAATTTACATTATGTTTTTATTGAGACAAATCTTTAAAGTTGATTTCAATTAAAAAAAAAGTTTTGTAACAAGGTGTATCAAAATAGGATCCCCACAGGATACAGATGCCACACTTAAATGAGAACAACTCTGGGAGGTTTTACTTACAAAGGTGTGAGTCTGATGTTAGAGAACTACAGGTAATGAAGACCTGGGCTTAGAAGAAGCAATCTAATACCATTGTTTCTTCCAGATAATCTAAATATCTTCACTCTGTATTTTCCATAGGTCAATACTGCAGAATATTACATTTGCAACACAATGCAGTGATTACCCCCACAAATTTGAGTGAGTAAAATGAAACATAGATACTGTTCATAAAATCAGAGAAAACTAGAATTAAGAGGCATTTCAAGAATGACTAGCCCCTAGAAAGAACTTGACTTATTTAAAACTACATATTCAATTAGTATCAGAATTGAGGCCTGGAATTGGTTTCTTAATTCTCAGTCACTGCATTTTGGTTCACAATAAAAATATCTTGACTACACAGAAAAGTAAATAAAGTGTGCATGCTCCCTCTACCAACACACACATTTTTTTATACATTTTTTTAAATTATGTTCAAGTGTGGACATGAATGATTATAGGTTGAAGTGACTTTGGATCTCATCAACTTCCACTGTCTCATTTTCTTATTGAGGAACTAAGGCCTAGAAAATTTAAAAAGACCTAGATACTAAAAGCAAGTTAATGGAAAAGCTAAATCTTAGAGATATTCTTTTTCAAAAATTCATGTTCTTTCCACAGTTTGGAACTTCTTCTTCTTTAATTTTATAAGATTGCAGGTTTTAGAATTCTAAAAATTTGTATTTTTTCATATATGCCTAAAAGAATTAGCTTAGACTGCTAAACTCTGCATTAGAATTTGAATATTGTTGCTAAATATGATTCCAGTTAATATACATTTAGAGACCAGAGCAGACTACCAGAACACTGCTCTGGTAGATGAAAGGCAGACTAAGACATAATTCCTGTTTAAAAAAAAAAAAAAAAAAAAAAAAAAAAATTCACAAATCTTGTGTACTGAACATTTCCCACTGGTTGGTATAGTAATACATTAAATTCAACACATCCAAAATTTGACCCCTATCTTCCTCCTCAAATGTACTTTCTCCCCCATTCCATTTCTGTGCATAATAATACAATCATATATTCAAAAATATATTTGTGGGGGCGGATGTGGCTCAAATGGTTGGGCGTCCGTCTGCCATATGGAGGGACCTGGGTTCGATCCCCGGGACCTCCTGGTAAAATAAAAAAAAAATAAAAAAATATATATTTGTTCACTGACACAGCACTGGATGCAGAATATCTATGCCGACAATGTTGATTTGATCTCTGCTTTCAGATTTAAAAAAAAGAAAAGTGCAATATATATACCAAGTATCCAAATTACCAAAGCATGAAATGGGAAACATCCTACACATTTCTCCCACCATCAAACCTTATTTCTATTAAATCACCAAATCCTGTTCTTTCCATTTAATAATCTCTCAGATTAACCTTCTCAGTTTCACAGTTCAGGCCCTTATCATTTCCATCCTGACCAGCCAAAAAAATACGGATCTTGCTGCTTCTAGCCTTTCTATGTTGGAATCACTCTCCACCATGTTAACAGAGAAGCCTCTGTAAAACTGAAAATTCACCATATCGCTGATTAGGAACTACCTGGGGTTTAACTCCTTAGCATGGAATGTAAGGTCCTTCATTATTTGAGCTCTAATCTCATCTCTCCCATTCCGTTAACAATACCATTTCATTTCTGATAGACCAATTTGAATTCCATTTTATAGTGCCCTGAACACAATATTACCTCTCATTACTCCCTGCATTATAGAGTCCCTCCGATGGGAATGCTCCTCCCTCCTTCATTTGCCTAGCTACCTCATCCCTTGTCTTTACAAAGCAAATCATAAATCAACTCCTCTGGGAAGATTTACAGACCCGTGTCACCCCTACCCCAAACTGAGATAATGGATTGCTACTTTGTGTTCCTCCTCTTTATTACCATTTCACCCAGTGTTTGCATCTATTTTTCTTCATCTTTACATTGTACTCTATTAATCTCTTATTTTTTATCTAAGAACTCTTCAAGGACAAGTCCTCTGCCTTGTTCCTTTTGTGTATTCTTTCTGCCTGGTATATAGTAGGTATTCAATGAATATTAATCCAATAAAGAAATGGTAAATTTAGTATTTATTTGTTCATATGTTCCATTTATTTACACATTTTTCTCAGCAACAGAAACGAAAGTTTCTTCTACATTAGCATATGTAAATGAATTGTCTATTTTTTCTTAATATCCAAGGATCCAAATGTAATTTTAAGACAATGAGATTGGAAATTATTCTAAGTCAAGAAGAAAATTCTTATTCAAAATATTATATTTTTGAGACTGATATAATTACCATTGGAGGAACAGTACAGAAACTCTGGATACTTACCTATTTGTTCACTTTTTTATTCATAGGAACAACTAGGATATTATACTAAAACCACGATTTCCAACCATGCTGGTTTTATAATTCTATGAATTGCAAATATTAATAATTTTATCCCTACACATGTCAGCTCAAATTACCTAGGCTCTTAGATAACTATGAAACATAAAAAGTAAAGAATTGGTTCATACAAAAAAGACTATATATATATGTGTGTGTGTGTGTTAGATGAATGATTTGTACAATGCTAAATATAATAATTGTCATATTCAAAACTTGTTTTTATGTTTTTATATACTATGGACAAAAAGCCCAAATAATGGATATTCTACTATAGCATTAATATTCCTAAATTTATTAAAGCAGAGATTTGTTCCAAAATTAAAGCTATGAAAATTTTCTTCTTCCCTTTCCTTTCTCTCTTCCTTCCTTCCTCCCTTCCTTCCTTCCTTCCTTCCTTCCTTCCTTCCTTCCTCCTTTCCTTCCTCTCTCTCTCTCCTTCCTTCTCGCTCTCTTTCTCTCTCTTTCATGATCCAAGGACCCATATCTTGCCTATTAAGGTGAGGTTTGATTAAAAAAAAAAAAAAAAACCCACAGTGTACATGTTTATAACTTCCACACTTTTTTCACCAGAACCACAAGACCATGACTCTACAGAAGGAATGTTGAAACCTACTATACAAGAACACTATACCAGTCCATGATAAAATAGAATTAATTGACAATGAACTATTGGTTTCAGGCAAATATTTTTACTAGGATTATAGAACTCTAAGGGTACCTGTGTTGGATGAGTCAGCCTGTCCTCTTTATATTTATGTTAAAATTTATATAATATAATAAATATAATTACTATAATATAATATAATTTGTTTATTCAGCATTAAATAAAATTAGTTTACAGTGGACTTTCCACACTTTGGGATTTTCAGGATTTTCAGCTTTTGGTTTTAGTGGTCTCTTTGCCCAATGAAAAATTGTTGAGAAAGAAGCCTGGCTGAGGATAAAGCATCTCTTATGACATAGGATATATCTGGAGTGAGTTACTACCTTTGAGTAGGGGGTCTGCTGCCAGACACAGAAAGGAAGATGTACCTGAGAAATAAGACTTGTTAAAACCTCTCTTCTCCAAGCAAGGTCTGAAAATCTGCAGCATCTGCATCAAGGTTAATCTTGTTAGAAATGCAGACTCTGATCCTATCCCTGACCCACTAAGTCAGAATTTGCATTTGAACAAGATCTCCAAATGACTCATATACACATTAAATTTTGAGAAACACTATTAAAATGTTAGTTCTCATTCTTAAATAAGAAGAAACTTTTAAGCAAAAGAAAGGAAAAGTCCCAAGCTGCCTTTTCTTGAGAAACTCTCTCCATTTGCTCCTTGACATCCCCCAAAATGGGCTATACCATGGTCAGACCTGCTGTAGGTCTTATAATTGCAAAGGAAACCAAACAGGTAAGTAAAGGGAGAAAGACTTTTTTGGAATGGTATGTTAGACTCCTATGTATGTTGTCATCTGAATGGTATGAAAGTTATTGCCTTACTCTGCTCTTTGTCACATTTTACTGATGAAAAAATTAAAGTATTGCCTCAATACTGTTATAGATCAGTGCTTCTCAAACTCTCCATGGTGAGGTACCAGTCTTCTTTCTTCCAATTCACTTCAAAACATATATTTTGTAAAATAATCTAAAAAAATACTAGAAACATAAATTGAAAAAAAAAACCAGGCATACAAATACAAGCCCTTGTATTTTATTATTTGATTCATCAGACATATCACATCACTATAAAGGTTTCCAAACATTCACTCTCAGTTTGCGTGCTTATCTCATTGCAGATCAATAACAGACAGTTCAGAGATTGGTACCAGTCTATGGACTATACTTCTAGTGGCACTACTATAGATCACGAAGAATTTAAAGGCAGGTAGTCCAGCTTCAGAACCACCACTTTCAACCATGGTACCAACATAAGGGACACAGCTCAGCCTGGAGCACAAGTTCCCTTATGTTGCTTATGCAGCCTTTAACTGCTATCCATAGTTTTGAGGCTTTTAGTAGCTTTTGTCAACTAACTAAATCAAATCACAAGGCAGTGCAATCTAGAAGAAATAATAATGGGCTTGAAAACATCAGAGGATGTAGTTTTGTGTCTCAGTTCTGCCATACTAGTAGGTAATTTGATGGTGATATTTTTATTTATCTGCATCATACTTCATTGTCTTTATTTTACATTTGGTGTGTGCTATACTCCAGACTGTAACTGGAGATAATACATTACATCACTGGGTTGTTAAAAGGATTATATATTTTGATACAGTTTTATTATTTTATTTCACACAGGATTGGTAATTTATAAAATCTAATGTTCTATAGAAATGTAATCAATTGCTTGGTTTCAAATCAATTGGGTAGTTTTAAAATATTTTATTAGCTTCAGCATTGCTAGAGATGCCTAATAAAATTATTCCTACTTTGAACAATTTGCACCAAATTATATTCAAGCATCTTATTTATATGAAGCTGACAACTTCCAGTTTTTGATAAAAATGGATATGCTGTTTGGCAGGATGAAATGCTATTTTCTGATTGATTTAGTTGCTTTTAACATGTATTAACATACAGAGATAACAAGTTAACTACTTTCCATGAAATTGGAATTAAATGTATTTTTGTACTTAATTGTTCAGAATATCACATGAGAATCCTGAAAGAATAATTTATGGACGATTGTGTAAAGATGGCAGAGGAGGAATCAGTTCCTCCACCAAAACAACTATTGATTGACAGGAACTGTCTGAATCAACGATTTTGAAACTCCAGAGTCTAGTGGAACAGGGAGGAGGAGGAAAAAGAGGTTGATAAATTGCAGTAAATACCAGTGAGTCCCAACCTCCCTGCAGTGGCTATGATTCCCCAGACCCCAGCCTCATTACAGGCACCGGTTGGATTGAAGCTGGCTTACTGATGCCAGGGACGGACATAAGGACTGAGTCCTCCAACTCAGGGGGATGGGGGTGTGTGGTCTGATTGCTGATCACTGCTTTGAATTAGTTCTTCAGATCACTGGGAGTTGGCTCTGAAGGTGGCAGTTGTTCCAACCCCCTTCAGGCAAAGTTACCAGAGGGATCTTATAAACAGTAACCTTCCTCAAAACTATGGAAAACAGTTAAATGGCTACATTAAGTGGGTGATTGCTGAATCAAGAAAACACAGCTTCAAACACCAAAGAAGAAGCTTCTGGCACACCTGCTGCCCCCCCCCCACTCCCTAGTGCTGTGTGGAGCCAGGCTGTGCTGGCATTGTAGGTCCCTGGCCCTGCTCCAGAAGGAGCAGGGACCCCTATGAGCATACAGGGGTGCAATGTATGTCAGTGTCAATGTATTGGGCACATAAGTGGCTTGTAGACAGCTGGGAGAGTATAAGAAACCTTACATTGAAATGGCCTGGGGCAAAGGACTACCTCAATTAAGTTAGAGTAGAGAGCACCCAGGAGGTGGTGAAAGTCTATTTTAAAAGGAGTAGAGGGGATATTCATTCAAACTCCTGTAATTTGTAAATGGGGGAGTTTCTAAGGCCTGAGCAAGTACAAGGAAAAGAAGCAAGCTTAAAGGCTTCATGCAGGCTCAGATAAGACTGATAGGACCCTGAACTTCACATGTGCCTTGGGCTGATGTTCTTGATAGGAGGGCTAATGTCTGAAGAAGACCACCAGTCAAAGCAGAACCAATTTGCAAAGATTGTGAAAGGCGCTTTCTGCTTTGGTTTGTTTTGATTAGCTCCTGGCATACATGAATATCTCTGTTATATCACCAGCTAGATACAAACTTAAAGAACAGAAATTTCATGGACTAAATTCCAGAGATAACATTTGAAAATATTAAAATGTACAGTGTGACACAAAAAGATTACAAGGAAAATGAAGAAACAGGAAATAATGGGCATTCCAAAGGATTAAGATAAAAATCAAGAAAGCATCAAACAAAGAGGACCAGACTTTGCACTTAGCAGAAAAAGACTTTTAAAAAATGATCATCAGTCTATGTTCAAACAGATAAAAGAAAACATGGAGAAAAAACAAAAGGACATAAGGAAAACACAGAATGAACAATATGGAAATTGCTTGCAGATTCTCAATAGGAATACTCGAGTTGAAGAACAAAATAACTGAACTGAAAAATTCCCTAAAAGATTTCAACAGTAGATTGGAGGTGGCAGAAGAATCAGTGATATCAAAGACAAGACAATTGAAATAATTCAGGACAAGCAGCGGAAAGAAAAGAAAAGAATAAAAAAGAGGAAAAAGAGCCTAAGAGACACATGGACCACTATAAAGCATATCAATATATACAGTATGGAAGTCTCATATTCAAACAAATAATGGCAGAAAACTTCCCAAATTTAACTGAAGACATGACTATTCACATTTAAGAAGTCCAAAAGACATCAAGTGGGATAAACTGACAAAGAACCATGGCTAGACACATAAAAAACAAACTTTCCAATGACAAGGACAAGGAAAGAGTGCTGACAGCTGCAAGAGGGAAGCAACAAGTTATGAACAAGGGGATACCAATAAGATTAAGTGATAATTTCTCATCAGAAACAATAGATGGAGGCAAGAAGGCATTGGTACAAAATATTTAAAGTGCAGAAAAATTTTTAAAAAGCCAACCAAGAATTTTTCCCGCCCTGAGATATCTCCCTTATCTCTTTTCCTCTTTGTTTTTGCTCATTGTCTGCTCTTTGTCTGTTTGTTTTTTCTTTAGGAGGCACTGGGAATCGAACCCAGGACATCCCATGTAAGAAGCACAAGCTCAATTGCTTGAGCCACATCTGCTCCCGGCTCGTTTGTTTTTGTTTGTTGTCTGCACATTGCTCGCTTCTTGTCTTGCTCACTGTTTTTTGCTTGTTGTCTTCTTGTTGATTTTTTTTTTTTGCGTGTTGTCTGCTCATTGTCTGCTCATAGTTTTTGCTCAATGTCTGCTCATTGTTTGTTCATTGTTTGTCTTCTTTAGGAGGCACTGGGAACAGAACCTGGGACCTCCCATGTGGGAGGAGGGCACTCAACTGCTTGAGCCACATCCACTACCCATCAACCAAGAATTTCAAATATGGCATGATTTTCTTTAAAAAATGAGATAAAGATTAAGACATTCCCAGATGAACAAAAGCTGAGGGAGTTCATTACCACTAGACCTGCCCTACAAGCAGTGCCAAAGGAAGTTCTTCAGTCAGAAAGGAAAGGACACTAGACAGTGAATTAAAGCAGCATAAAGGAATAAAGTCTAATGCTATAGGTAAACATATGGGTAATTATAAATGCCAGTATACTTGTATTTTATTTTTTGGTGTGTAAATCCACATCTTCCTTCTTTACAGGTGTTAAAATACAAATGCACAAGTATGATAAATCTATGGTTTTTAAAATACAATGTACAAAGATAAAATTTGTAGCAATCACAAAAGGGGGGCCTAAAGGATATAGGAACAGAGTATGTGTATGCTATTGAAGTTAAGTTGATATCAAATTAATTATGATAGTTATAGATTTAGGATGTTAGATTTTAACCATATGGTAATTGTATAGAAAATGCATGAAAAATATAATGAGAAAGAAATAAGAAGGCATGCAAAATGGTACAAAAAAAATCAATTAAATATGAAAATAGGCATTAACTTAAGAATTGAGGATCAAAAAATGTATGAGACTTACAAAGACAAAATAGCAAAATGGCAGAAGGAAGTCCTTCATTATCAGTAGTTGCATTAAATGTAAATGTCTCCAGTCAAGGCAGAGACTGGGACAATGGATAAAAGAGAATGACACAACCACATGCTGTTTACAAGACATTCACCTTAAATTTTTAAATCCAAAGATTCAAGTAGGTTGAAAGTAAAAGTATGGAAAAAATATACCATGTGAGTAGTAACTAAAAGAGAGCTGAGATAGTTATACCAATATCAGATAAAATAGACTTCAAGTAAAAAATAGTTACGAGGGACAAATAAGGTGATTATATATCGATAAAGGAGTAAATTCAACAAGAAGACATAAAAATTATAAATATATATGCACCTGACAGCAGAAGCCCAAAATAAACAAAGCAAGTATTGTCAGATGTTCTATCCAATTTTAATAATGGATAGAAAATCTAGCAGAAAATCAATAAGAAAACAAAAGAACTGAAGGCTAATCTAAATCAACTAGACCTAACATACACATATAAAACACTTCAACCAATAGCAACTGAATTAATATTCTTCTATAGTACACACGGATCATTCTCCAGGATAGACCACATGTTAAAACACAGAACAAGTCTAAATTAATTTAAAAATGTTGACCCTTACAATGTATCTTCCCTGACCAAAATGGTATGAAACTAGAAATCAATAACTGATGGAGAAATGGAGAATTCACAAACATGTGGAAATTAAACAACATACTCTAAGCAACCAATGGGTAAAAGAAGAAATAGGAAGAGAAATTAGGAAATAACTTGAGGCAAAGGAAAAGGAAAACACAAAATACCAAAGCTTATATGATTTAGCAAAGGCAGTGTTAAGATGGAAATTTATAGCTCTAAACACCTACATTAAAAAAAGAAGAAAGATAGTCAAATCAACCTCTAACTGGAGAATGTAGAAAAGGAGCCACAAATTAAACTCAAAGGGAGCAGAAAGAACTCATTCTATGATGCCAATATCACCTACATACCAAAGCCAGATAATGATGGGTAGGGAAACTAATAAATAGTAGAACTTTAAGAATAATGTCCTATTGTTATTATTAGCCATTTGTATAAAAAATTTTTTTAAAAGCCTGCAGAACTGCACAATACAAATAATGAACCCTACATTAAACCATGGACTATAGTTAATAGTACAATTAAATATACAAATGTTTTTTCATCAATTGTAACAAATGTACTATCCTAAGATAAGGTGTTAATAATAGGGTGGCATACGGAAACTCTGTTTATTATGCTTGATTTTTTTGTAAACTTAAAACTTCTCTAATAAAAAAATAAAGATTTAAATTAAAAGTCATTATATTCTCCTAATAAAAATCTTAATTTGATGGAAAGCACAGTTATTTTTTATCTCATAGCAGATTACCATTTCTTTTCACAGTTTTTACAGTTGCTTTTATTAATGTATTGGTATATGCCTTAATAAAATATTGTTCATTTTTCTTTTAAAAATGAATAATTTACATTTCTTTCAATGTTTTTCATATACTCAATCCCCACCCATTTTTAAATCAATGCAGGTGATTCTAATATTTAATCAATGGTTGTATTTTTATAATACCTACCAGCATCAACAGTCCAGAAACTATATTACCTGAAGCTTGAAAATGTTTTAGTTTTCTTCCTTATTCTTGGTATGTCTCTTCTTTTTTTACCTCTCTGACTTCAGTTAGTTTCTAGGAAATATGGAGGTGACTTTTTAAATGGGTATTTTTAATATGGCAACATTATATTCTGGGATTAAAGCATTAAGTATTGCCAGAAGCATTTGTGTCTAGCCTATTTGACAGTTTTTTCTCATGTTGAAAAATAGATTTGGGGGAGCTAAATCTATTACCATGTGATTACCATGACTGATGCTAAATACAAGGAATCTAACAAGTTATAATAACATTTTTAGCCACTCTATAATTTAATTTTATAATTTGGCAAAATCCCTTAGAATAAAACATAGAAACTTAAGATTTGGCTGTAATTGCTATCTCAAGAGATTTGTAGGACATTATTCTTAAAGTTTTTCATACCCACTTTTTAATACATTTAGATTTTTTACTGGCAATACTTCATGGATTATTGAAATCCATTTGTATATGATTTTCTTAAAACTGGGTTTACTTATTTGGCCAAATCTTTTTTTGCTTTAGCTTCAAATAGCTAACCATTTCAGAAATTTGGACAAAAATTCATATTAACCTCTTACACTGATCATGATTTTATAATCTCTAATGTTTTCTGGATAGGAAAAGAAATTTAAATTTGATTGAATATAACATAAATTTTAAGTATTTTGAAAATCCATCAATAGCATAAACATTCAGGACCTTTTATAAATTCATGACTCTTCTAGGTCCTTTGGGTAGTGCAGAGATATATGATGATAAGTACCTGCCACTTAGTATTTAAAATATACTGCGTTAGAATGGGGGTACAAGTCAATAACTCTAACACTGCTATACATATATACTAGAATTTAACAGTTAAGTAAATGGATAGCAAATGCTGGGAGCCAGGTGTCTTACAGTTGGGGCAGAAGGCTATAGATAAGTAAGGGGAGAAGCCCATAATGATCTAGGTGATAATGGATTAGGCTTGGAGATATCTGTATGAACTTATCTTTAGCTTAATATAGATAGGTACAGGCAGTTACATATAGAAATATTTATAGATATGTGTATATACACATTTATTTCCTTACTCTGTCATCTGAGAAGACCTAGAAGCAATGACACCACAGTAGGAATAAGCACACCAAATATTCAGATCTTGTTTTCTAGTATCACTTTCCAATAAAAGGAATCATGGCCCTTGGAAATAGGCCAATTCTAGGCCTGGCACAAGAAATATATAAGATGAGTCTAGCACATTATGTAGTGCCAGAAAGTTAGGAGGTGCTAAATACACACAGATACATATACATAATAAGGGGGATATATGAAAAGTACACTGGAGCCATCTTAGAGAAGTCCTCATGGCCAAAGCTGAAACAATTTGAGCAACAAAATTAATACATTAGTATTGGATTATAACTAAAAGTATAAGATAAATATTCATGAGTCCATACTTATATAATTAAATGAATTAATAAATAAATGGGGAGAATAGACAAATTGTAACCAATGTACCATAACTAATGTAAGATGCTAATAACAGGGGAAACTGGGTGGGTGGTACATGGGAACTCTGTACTATCTTTGTAATAATTCTATAAATATAAAACTGTTCTAAATTTTTAAAAAATATATATTTAAAAATATAATGGAGGAGAAAAGACTAAGTTGCACAATGTATGAGTGAACAACACAAAAATGTATATAATTGAATGTTAAATTAAGCAGTAGAAAGTATGGTGGAAGTGCACAAGAAAGGCAGGTAAGCAAGATCTGGAGGAATCACAGAAGGGCTTCATAAAAAAGTTTGTGTTTGTAAAGAATTGGAAAGAGAGTTAGAATTTTTGTAGGTGAAGACCAACAAAAGGGGAACGAATAGATCATAAAAGTGAAAGAACATAAGCAAAGACTTCAAGGCAGGATTTATTTAATACCACTTTCCAGACAAATAGGTATGAGAAGGATATCTGTTGATCCTAGTTTTCCAGTTGAGCTTGAATGGACTTAATCTTGGGCATTCAACAGTTAACCAGAGGCTCTAGAAGAAAAGGAAGAGTCTCAAAAATTAAGAACAAAAACTGTGAGACAGAGAGGTGAGAATAGGGTGCAAATTGAAAGGTATCCAAAAGAAGTCAAACAAGGTGGAGAAAGCAGACTCTGAATGGCAAATGAGAGCCACTTAACATTCCTGGCGATTTTGCCCCAGAGAGAAAAGAGCATGTAATCTCTGGCATGGGTCTGGAGCAAGCTGTTAAAGGGGTTCTATTATGGAAAGTGAGAAGCATGTCCTATCTAGAGTGAACATCATTCATTGCAGAAAAATAGGCAATAATTTTGGCAGCACAGTGTTCAGGTGTCACCAGGACCTCTGAGATTCAGACTTAGGCAAAAGAAATATTTTTGATGAGGGGTTTGTGATGTGGGCTATAATATAATGAAAAGACCTATTGAGGAAGACAATTCTAGTTAGAAGGATGAAATGAAAGAAGAAATTTTGAGCTAGAGATGCTGTCTTTAAGAGAACACAGGTGTTTTCAGGATTAGAGGAGTAGCAGATGCAATAAAGGAAAAAATGCATTTAAATTGATCACAGATTGTAGATGATATACAGGATGGTGATGAAACAATAATTTAAAAATTGAAGTTATGCAATCTAGTACAATAAGTATGACATCACTGAAAGTGAGTGGGAAGATGGAGAGGGAGTTGATATGAGGGGTGTCAGATGATGAATTCCTCAGTACAAATAAATCATTGAAATTTCTGGTTCATCCCAAAAATCAATGATAATAAAGCTTGTCCTATTGACTCCTGTATCTAACAGACCATGGGCAAAGTGAGGTCAGAGATCCCTTGTTTCTCGCTCGTCACTCTATCTGTAATGCCTGGAACATAGTAGGAAATCAGAAAATATTTGTTGAATGAATGAATTTGTATTTCACTCGGTTTCAAGCCCAAAGTCTCTTGCATTTTGTCAGTGCTTTATTAATGTTTGTTGAAACAAATCCCTGGGAAAAAAACTATTTTACGCTTTAGTAAAAGGTTTTCTAAATGTCAATGATACCAACATGACTTAAATGAGAAAACAATTCTTAAAGTAATGGAAAAATTCATGCAAATATCTACCTACTCCAGATATTTTGATTTAGGAAGATATTAATCTCAATGTAATTGGGAAGTGAATACTTCTCTTATGACTACAATTGGTTTATCCAAGTGTCAGGAAAAGAAACAAGCAATGACTTCCAAACCCTATAAAAATCTCTGCCTCTGGAGGTCTTCCTCATGAAATCCTCCCTGGCCTCTCTTAAGGAAGAGGCCATGTGTTATCCTCTTGTGTAGTAATCTGTGTATCCCTGGGTGTAGTAATGTGTTTACTGTTGCTCTCTTTTACTGACTGCCAAAGGTTTGAGGGTGGTACAATGACTGTTTTTATCCATACTTATAAAAATGTCAGAACTCCCTCTCAATCTGAAGCACAGCAGGCATCACCATCCCCAAATCCTCAAGCTTGAGGAATGAACAAACATAAGGGGGAATACAACCAAAGTAGACTTATTACTATTGTATAATTGTAAATGAACAAACATAAAGGGGTAAGGCAACCAAGTAGACTTATTATTACTGTATAATTGCAAAATTGATATGTGGATAGTAGTTACCAGAGATTCCAAGGGGAGGGGAAGGAAAGAATAGGTGGAATATAAGACATTTTTAGGATATTGAAATTGTTCTGCATGATATTGCAATGACAGATACAGACCATTATATATTTTGTCAAAAACTATAAAATTGTACTGTGCAATGCATAAACCATAATGTAAACTATAGACCATGGTTAGTAGCAATACTTCAATATGTGTTCATCAATTGCAATAAATGTACCACACTAATGAAAGATGTTGTTAATAGGGGAAAATGTGAGAGGGGGTGGGTGGGATATATGGGAATCCCCTATATTTTTTATGTAACTTTTCTGTAATGTAAAACTTCTTTAAAAATAAAGTAAAACAAAAACAAACAAAAAAATGTCAGAAACATCAGGGCCAACCTATTGCTTGATGAATAAAAGAATGATTGATCTTGCAGTGTTATTAGGAAAGACTCTACAAATGTACATTCTCATCTCTGAAAGTATCTTTTGGGGAACTTGCTCCTACTGATCCAAAGTAGGAATTGCATCCTTCTTTATTATTATGTATTTAAAAAAAAAGATTCAATGATTCTCTGTTTACTATCTTTTAGCCACTGAAAATGATATGAATATAAATAAATAGTTCACTGAATGTAGGAAATGAGCAGACTTCAGTGTTGACAGTTTAGGTGTACATTCTTGTTAAATATAATAGAAGAATCTAAAATTCTGTTCCTTGACCATCTCTTGTTGCCATTTCTATGTTTTTAACGTTTTAAATCGAATATAATAACTTTATAAAACCTATTTACTAATATTTTGACCTAAATAAGCTATAGAAAGAAGAATCTAGCATTTTGGGGGTCCAGAAAACAAAATTCTGATTCTGAGAAAAACTAAGATATAAGACAGATTTTTTTAAACAGGTTTCACTTCATACAGTACAATTTATTTTTCTTTTATTTTTTCTTTCTTTCTTTTTTTTTTTTTTAGGTACCAGAGCTGGGGATTGAGCCCAGGACCTCATATGTGGGAAGCCGGAGCTCAACCACTAAGCCACACGGGTTCCTCTGAGTTGGTGTTTTTTGTTTGTTTGCTTGTTGTTTGTTTTTTTGTTGTTGTTGATTTAGAAGGCAAGGGGACGGAGCCCAGGACCTCCCATGTGGGAAGCAGGAGCTCAACCACTTGAGCCACAATTGCTCCCTTATACAGTAAAGTTTTATGAAAATGTGGATGCCACTAAGTTTCTTAACAATGATTATCAAGGATGAAAGGGAAAAAAAATTTTTTAAAGCTACTTTAAAATTAAAAAAAAATACATAAAGAGAAACCCAAACTGGCTAAAACCTGGGTTGGTGGAGACAACATATCCAGATGCCAAGAAGATAATAACTCTGTTCTTCAAAAACAAGATTATTAAAACATGACAGAAATATTGTTATTGCTGTGTGCATATCACTGAATTAAATGAGTACATATTAAGATGAATATAAAATTAATCATAGAGCCACGGGAATGTTAGATTTTAGCAGTCTTAGACACCACCAATTTGAAAACTTGGTTTTAAAAATAATGAAAGGCTTGAACCAGAATTATTAGGAGACTTGCTCAAGGACACCAACAAGTAGCAAATTCATGACTGGAAGTCGTCACCTTATTCCTTGGTTTACATACTTTATTATACTCTATATGCCTGAAGTAAGGTTTAACAGAGATTCTTAGATCAAAATCGATGCATTTGAATATTTTTAATTTATAAGATTAGAGATTATTAAATCTCAGTTTGGATAGATTATTAGCATTTTGTACAAAAACTAAGATTATTATGACAAAATAGAGAATTAAATTAGGATATACATTCTGTTGGTCAAGTCAAAGAAGAGGTAAGAAAAAACACACCCACACACACAAATGCTAAGTAGGCTTCAGCAATGTGGGCTAATTAGCATAAAATATTGCTTGCCTACTAAAATAATGACGTTTCATCAATCAGCCATGAAAATTACCATGAGTCCAGTCAACTTGAACCTGCAAAACTGAGCATACCAACCACGTCTACAGGGCAGAAACTGAATTTTTAGGATATCATGCAATGGTCATAGCATGATAGTAGAAAGGAGGCCAGTGTTCAAGGCTGGCCCTTTATCCCTTTATCTCTTCCAAGTAAGTAAACCACTATTGTCTGCTAAATCCTCCCTTGTACACTAAAAGCATGAGGAAGCTAGCTGCTGCCAATTCATCACTTTGTTTCAGGTATTTTCCCAGATCATGTTCCTGCTCTTCAATGTCTCAGGTTTCTAAATATCAAAGAATTCATGTCCCTTTCACCTTCCTGGTTATGACACCACACTTGGACAACTCTTGTTTGCTGAATTAATGCTCTCTTCTCCTGTCTGTCACAGGACCAGCTGTTTGGTATGCTCCCCCAACCCCCATCTTGCTTTTGATAGAAAATACTGCTGAAAAACTCTCATTCCCTTGTCTCCAAATATTGTATCTTAGAACATTTCTGCAGCCTGGATGACCTGGAGGGCTTGAACATTATCAATAGATTATCGTATGACATTACTACTACTATTAATTATTATAATTATAATATTTTTAGGTTCAAGAAGGTAAAATTACAAAGGGCCTTTTAAGCCATGCTAAAGACTTTGGGCACTACCCTGAGAAAGATCAGTTTGAGTGCAGAGTTTTAACTATCTAGCAGAGAAAAGAAAAGTGCTTGGACTAAGATAAAGGCAGGAGGAATGGAAAGAGATATTGAAAGCACCACTTTGAAATCTTGCAAACAATAATAATGATAATAATAATACCTCTCCATAGATTTTACGAGATAAGAAGGGCCATGATTTTAAAGATAGCCAAGTCCTACTTAGACTTAAAAAATGCTCTGTATACACATGCATGCAGACATGTGTATTTTTATATTTGTGTATTTATTGCACAGGCATGCAAAAAAAAATGATTAGAAGAAGTAAAATACATGACTCCTACTTCTCATATGCAAGTGGAACTAGTAAATATGAATGTATGGCTATGCTGTTTTATGGCCTATGTACTGTCTATACAAAATAGCATAGAGGCTACATGCTCAGAATTTGAAACTAGACACCTGGATTAAATCCCATCCTCTCTACATGCTAACTGGAGGGCCTGGAGTGAGTTTCCAACTGGCACTCACAATGACAAGGATTAACACTCATTTGATTTAACACATGAAGCGCTTAGAAGAGTGTCTAGCAATCAATTAGTAAGCTCTCACAGACACTACATGTTATTGTTCCTTTTAAGTTAGTAAATTATCTGTAAAAAAGAAAAAAAAATTAGCAATTCATTGATTTCTTTGCTTCATCTGTTTTCCTCCCATCCAGTATCTAATCTTATCATAATATTTTATCTGCTCCATTTCTAAATCCATGCTGAAGCTGACTACTTGTTACCATTATCTTAGTTTGGGTTGAGATAGGAAAATTGAGAGCAAATAGTCAAATAGTTTATTTGGTAGACCATTCCAGGAAACACCTGTTGAGGAGTGGGGAAGTAAGACCGAAGAGAACAAAGCAAATAAAGGGTGTGTTATCCAGCAAGTTAACACTGAGTAAGTAACAAGATTAGTGCTGTGGGGTATTCTGGGAGTAAATGGAAGAAACATACCTCAGAGCTATGCCACCCAAAGGGCCATGGGACTGGGGCACTCAGGAGGTATTGCTCATCCTTTGAAGGCTGCTTCCAAAGGTATTAGTTCTTTTGGTACTTCCTGCCTCTACACTGTAATCTCCTACTGCCCCAGTACTTGGTATGCTACAGCTGTATTTTATCAAAAGAAGTAAGCCAGACTTCTGCAGTGTTGACACCTTCAAATAATTCAATTACTCAAAGGACCCTCCTCAGAGATGCCTTTTCTGATAATCCTATTTAAAATAGTGCCCCACCTGCTTAAAGAAAAAAATTTAAAGGGCGTGTAAAACGTTACAGAGATATATGACAAACGTTAGCAACTTTGTCATATATCTCTACATATTTCTTTTGCAAATTCTATGAATGGATTTTAGAAAATTAGGATCCAAACAACACTATGATCTATGCAAATCATTTTAATTTTATTATTCACCTGTAAAATGGGGATAATACGATCTATGCTCGAGGCTGTGAGAATTGAACAAAAATAATACAAATATGCTACATATTAATACAAATTGTAATGTTCTTTTTACTTCAGAACTTTTTTCATATTTTGTTCATACTATTCTTAAGTTTTCCACAAGTGGCTTAATTTCATTTTCCACTTTCCCTTCTTATTCCACTTTTGCTTGTTTCTGTTACTTCCTAAATTCTTTTAGATACTTTATATGCCTCACCATCTCTTTTGTGTTTAATCTGGTTTTGCATTATTTCTCCATGACTTCCCAGCCTTTCTATTTCTAGCTCCCTTCACATCCTCCTCTTGGGGGGTTCTTTCCTTCCTCTGTGCATTCTGCCAGTGTTGTCACTCCTGCAGCTCGAAGCTAATAAGACCCTGAACTGCTGCTTCTCTAGGACCTTGGAGCTTAGTGTTTTGTCAGCTTCAAGCTGTTTTAGGGAAAGTGTTGGCTTATTTCTCAGCTGTAGCATTGACTTAGCAAGTCTTTCTTCTAGACTTGTAAATAATTCATTTCAGGTCAAGTTTTTGCTACCAGAAACTTTTCCCCAGTAAATAACAAGCTTCTTTATCTCCAGTAAGAAAGCAGAGTTTGGTTGTAATAGTGGTAAGCAATTTATTAATAAAAGATAAGTTCTATATTAGGAATGGATAAGCTTTCCACTTTGGTACAACTCTGATTTTGCTACTATTTTGGGGGGGGGGGAGTAAATTAAAGAATTACAGTGGTAATACAACTTCCTGCCCTTTACAAAGCCTGTCAATAGGAAGTATTACCAACAGCTTCAAGAGATAAGCCAAACCTCAGTGGGACACTAATACTCCAGTTGTCTCAATATGTTTCATTCCAGGTTCTCTAATAACTTAAATAATTGAAGAAATGGAGGTAGTTGAAACAACAACAACAAAAAATAAGTAAGTAATAGGCTTCTGAGAGATAGCTTACTAATTCTCATGTTGCACCTAACGTGGGTTCTGGGGATCTCAGCAGGATTTCCCAGTCACTTCAAACTATCACTGAGCTGCCCCAAGGATGGGATTGACATCAGGGTCTCCGGATATTCTGTTTGGTCACTCCAAGCTCCCGAAGAAGTAATGGACGTAAGTCACAAAAAAAAAAAAAAGGCACAAACTCCCTTCGATTGGCAAAATTGAAAGCCCAGTCAGCCACGATCAAGCCCGCTCAAAGCATAGTTTATTTTCTCTTGTCAATCTCAGCAAGCCTATTTGTTGCTGGCATTTCAACAAGCAAGATTTATTAAGGGTGAAATGTCAATCTTGGGCCTTGCTCCACCTTGTCCCAGATCAGTAGGCAACCAAAGTGGCCATTCTAGCAAGTGGCATTTTGCAATCTTAAGTGCTTATGTGAAACCAATCTGAGAAATGATTTATGTTGACAAAGAATAAGAGAGAAAATTCATAAAGCAATAGAGATGGACAAAAATCAAAAGGTGCTTCCAAGAAATGTTCCATTTAGAACAAAAGTCAAAGGAGTTTCATAAATAAAAATAGACAGGGCTTAATATATTGTCCATGTTTTAGTCCAGGAAAAACAAACACATGCGTACCTCTAAAATGTAACAAAATTGAAAATGGAATTTTCTTGAATCATATTTAGCAATTTGAGACAAATGACTATTATTTAAAATTATGGAGGTGGGGAGCTTTATTATACTGTACGGAGAGGGGGTTACAGAAGTCGGAGAAACCATAGCATTAAAAAAGATGCATAATAAGAATATAAGAGTATTTTATGGATAACATGGTTATATTTTTTTTAATGATTTTTAAAGACCCCTTTGAATTTGAGATTTGAATTATACATAAATATAGCCACAGGCTGGACATCTAAAATTCCATACATCGCTCGATTGTAATCTAAAAGTGATGCCAAGAGTACATAAGCACAAGCCCACGTAACTTCTTCCACAGTAAAAATAACTAATATAAGAGGGAGTGAAATAAAAAGAGCTGGCAATGCTTTTCCCCCCCAGCATTTCAAGCAGGTTTTCATAAGGAAGCTATGGTCATCAATCACTACCTCATTACCAACCCGTCATCTGGGCTTAGACTAAATGTATTCTGGCTGGCTGCCATACTAAATGTTCAATGAAACATCCTTAAGGCTCTCTACAAGTTCAGCTGAAGTTCTACATGCTATACATCAAAGAGGAACATTAGTGTTATCATAGCTTAATAAATAGTGCCATTCTGGCAATGTAATCCTGTGTTCTAGAGCTATCTACCATCCCCAGTATTATACTGCTTAAGTAAACAATCTTGCTGTCTCCTGTGAGGTTTATTTAATGATAAATGCACATAAAGATAATTAGTCATACTATTACAGGTTTATAGATATTCTTCCAAACTTGCTCAAAAACTGGACATGAATAAAATTAAAATATTTTTTAAGATGCACAATCTGTTTTAAAAAACTCTATCATTGAATACCAAAAATAATACATGTTCAATTCTGTTCATCATTGATGTTTTGACTCTCACTGGTAAACTTTCAAGTGAAATAATGGCCTCAATCCTACTTATGACTTTCACAAATCTGATAAAGACGTTGGGCTGTGTTCTTCATTGAAATGATTGCTCACTGCCGTTAGTCAAAACAATGGTCACAGCATTTCTAATATATTTACAGGTATCATTACTTTCATTTGTATAAATTATATATTCAGGTAACTAGGTTTGAAGATGGATTTGTTTTTTTAAATGTGAAAACACAAAAAATTGTTTTAGAGCAGTCAACATTTCGGCAACTGCTGGTTAATCTTAGCTGGCTCTTTAAAGCCTAAGGATATGGACAACATACACATTACTAAGAAAAATGTCCCTGGTCTCTTTCCAGGCTTGAAAAACACAGGTAATTCTAACACAAAATGGTGAAGCATGCCTTTTTAGTCCTACTAACTTTGCTCAAGCCATGCAAGATTCTTTGATTTTCTTGCTAATTATGTGCTTTTGATTAAGAGCCTCCAAAAATAATAATAATAATATTCGGAGACTTGAAAGGTAAATCCAAAGTGTGAAGTCACACAAGTTTATATGAATTTTGTTTAAAGATAGGATATACCAAGAGGACATTAAATAAAAAAGAGAAAACCAAAAAGATATAACCAGGGTCAAATACAAAATAAAAATCATTTTGTACCAAAACCCAGATAGAAATATCAAGTGGTGAGCAATATTAAGGCCACAATAAAGTAAAGGGGACGAAAAATGATATAGGGGATCTGGGAGCAGGTTTCTTCTTAAAGCGTAGTTCTGGGGTAGGGCTACCTGCCAGGGTAAGTGGCCAAAATGATTGCCAATCAACCATGTGGTACTATGACTTTACAAATGTGAACCTAGAGAGGCTGGTAAAGCATAAACAGTCTATTCACTACTGATTAAACCAAGACCCAGCCATTTCAGATATTGTATCACTGTTGGAAAAAGGCTCCAAATATATTGCCAAGATCTAACTCAGAGTCCTGGAAGACCAAGTGGGGTAACTGCAAAACCATTAGAGAAGGAGAAAAAAGTGTAGATAGGGAGAGAGAGAAAAATAAAAATAAAAATGAGGGTGGAGACTCCAACTTAAATCATGTAAAAGATTCTAATGTAAAAGATTAGATTCATCTAATCTATGAATTCACAAAAACTAAATTAATTTTATGGGGCACTCTGAAAAAAACTTTAAAATAAGTTTGTCTGGGATGCTCAAAATGGAAAATAAATTGTTGGCTTTTCCAAAAACAAAGCATGAATGCATAACACAAAAAAAGAGAAATAGAGAAATATGTAATATGAAAAAATATATTTGAAAAAAATAATTCATATAAAATAATGGGAAAATAAAATACAGTCATTAAAATAAAATAACTGAAAAGATAACTTCTGCTGGGAAGATGTCAAGGAGGTAATTAGTGATGACCCTGAAGGAACAGATCACAGAGCAGAGATAAAAAAAAAAAAAGGTAGAAGATATGAAAGAGTCTGTATTAGTTAACTAAAGGGGTGCTGATGCAAAGTACCAGAAATCGGTTGGCATTTATAAAGGGTATTTATTTGGCATAGAAGCTTACAGTCACAAGGCCATAAAGTGTAAGTTACTTCCCTCACCAAGCCACATTTTGGAACAAGATGGCTGCCGCTCTCTGCAACGGTTCAGCCTTCCTTCTTCAGGCTCCATGGTCCCAGCTTCTTCTGGTCTCAGCTGTAGACTGGTATGAGGCTCATCTCTCCCCACAGCTTGTTTCTTCCCAGGTTCAGCTGCTTTGGTCTCTCTACAAGGTCAGGCTCTCTCTCTTCCTAGGGCCTCCGTGTCTATGGAGTCATCTCTATTCCGCTGTGTTCTTCTCCTGTGTATTTATTTCCTGCTCCAGCATCAAAATTTCAACTTTCTCCTCTGCCATTTCATTTTCTCTGTGAGTCCCTGGCCACCAAGGGGGCAGGGACTCAACTTCCTACTGAAGTGGCCCAATCAAATCCTTAATCATAATTTAATCAAGTAAAACTGAAACCTCTGAATTTAATACAATCTAATATGCCCAGAGGAACAGACCAGTTTATAAACACAATTCAATATCCATTCTTGGAATTCATAAGTAACAACCAAACTGCAACAGAGTACAAGAGACATCTATTAGAAGTTCCAAAGCAAAACAGAGAAGCAGTATTTGAAAAAATAATTGGTAAGTATTTTACAGTATTTAATTCTGCTGGCCACAGCAGACATACAAGTTTCCACAAGGCTTATAGAATAATGTCAGAACAAAGCCCATTCTTGCATGACAATAGCAGGATTTTAGGGACAAAAGGAAGCCCCTTAGGACCCAAACCAATCTCCTCCATCTAGTTGCAACTGCTTGAAATTCCTTTAACTGGAGACAAAGCTTTTCAATCTATAGCTAGAGATAGAGGGCTTAAAATGCAAATAACTGGGGGGGGGGGGCCGGGGGGGGGATGTGTTTAGTTTAGGCTCTGCTTAGGTAGAGGGAGTGTTCAAAAAAGTTGAGACACAAACCACCAAAAGAGTTGTTATTTAGAAAAGTGATGTTGCTGAAGTGGGAAGTTGGAATGGCACTGCCCTTAGACCCAGGCTACTTGGGCTCTGGTTCTAGACTTCAGATGGCACTGGACTTCAGAACATACCACCATAGCTATTCTTTGGTGATGTTTAGGGGCAAAAGCTTTGTGCCCACCTGGAAGCCCATGCCTCTACTCCTTCCAATTACGATGGAAACCCCTGCCCAAACATGCTTCCATCGCCTGTGTGAGGTACAGGCCTCTCTTCCTTGGCAAGTTCACCCTCCTTACAGCAGGATTGTAGCACAACTGAGGCCCAGGGACGGCCAGGGTATAGCTGCTGGACAGAAGGGTGATAGACCATTGGCCTCTTCTTAAGCTCCTCCTCTATGAGATTCTGGGCAAAGAACCTGACCACTCCAGTTTAAGACCACCAGAATGGTTCTTACTCAAGGAATGGATTTGCTTACAAATTGCCTTGAAGTTGTTCCTCACCTATTAAATATATGGATGTCTGTTTCACTCAAATAGGCTAGAATTCCTCAAGGGGAGGGGATGTGTCTGCTAGCTTGAGTGTCCTCAGCATCTATAATGTAAAAATAAGATGCATTGTAAAATAAATGTTGAAGCATATTTAAAAGAAAAGATACTGATATTACCATTAACTCAAGTTTCATCATCCTAAAGTCAAAACTGTCATCTTTCTCATAAACTAGTTTTTCCTCTGACCCTCACTATTTCTGTCAAAAAAAAGAGACAAAAACCATAAACCAGCCTCCCTTAGCATTATCCTTGGTTTTATTCCCATCTGTACACTCTAAGCATTTAGTCATTCCTAAGTCAATCAATCAATATCATCAATAAATGAAGTCATAGTTATTGACCCATTTCATCCCTGCTTTTTATTTGCCTTTGCATTTCTATTGGCCTTGCTCTTCTCTATGTCTCTGTCCCTCGCTGCTGGCATGGATAAGAATCATGCAAACATAGGTTGAATATTGGCTCTAACACTTAAAGGTGTGTGACCTTGGATATGTCATTTAACCTCTCTGGTTTCTTAGTGCCTATAAATAAAATATGGATAAAAATCCTACCAAATAAAATTTGTGACAATATAGGAATAATTTATTTAAGATTCAAGGTACCTGACAATAATACTTACAGGATTACTTACTAACATTAATTATCATTATAAGAAAAGGGATAGAGAAATGTGAAGACAGATTATTATTATTTATCATCAACCACCGATTTCTGCTTCCTCTAATCCAATGCTCTCAGATAAATAAACATTATTTTGCAAATCTTATTTTTCTTCCCCAAATTTTTCAATGACTCTCCATTAAAGGCTGAATTCACTGGGTTCTGTAACAGGGGAAATTATCATATTGTTATTATCTTAACCCGAGGCATGGGAACTCTTCTCAGAAAGGGCACTGACTGTCCTTTGAAATGAGTTACACTCTACCCAGGGTCAGTAAGAAATCCTGTGAGTATGGATGGCAGACCCACCATGCTGCCACACAAAATACCCTGAGGTTGGCAATTGCCCAGAAAACAATGCAAAAGGCTAAAGGGCTTTATGCTTAAGCCCAGAACAGATTTGTTTTATGGTTTGATACAAACAAGCAAAAAAAGGCCAAAAGAGGAGAGAAATGAGACAGGAGAGAAAGAAGCCCAAAAGAAGGAGAACTAGGACTCGATTCCATGAAGGGCACAGCCTCCAAAATGATGGGGGTATTTTAAGAAAGGCGATGCCTGCTACACTTTTTAATTTTATTTTTTCATTACTTCAATATATACAACTTTTCCAAATTCTATTTAAATATCATAAAAAATATGAAACTCACTGAGGTCTTTTATGAAAATCTGTGACAAGGATCATTCTGGGAGCATGGGGTATAGAACAGAGGAAGCAGATGACTTTGCTAACAAGGTCCTTTTATTTGGATTGTATTCTTATGAACACAACATGTCTTCAGCACCCAGCATCACTTCTATGAATTTGCCTCATAACCCATAAACCCTTGTTCACAGGAAAAGGGCTGCTTGCTCTCTTCGAAGGCCCTAATAAGTCTAGAAGGTCTGGAAAGCAAAGGGTTACAGATAAGAATCAGGTAGATAACTTTTTCAAAATGCATGTAATTCCACTGACCTCTGACCAGCACCTCAGAGCTTGGGGAAGAGTGGAGCATAGACAGATATCTATTTCAGTATATGTTTAAGTTATGCTCCAGTTGTCCTTTCATTGGGTACTATAGCCTAGGGAGCTAGGCTTTCCACAGAGTAAGACAGTAATGATTGTGCACAGGTGGGTATTCGCAGGAGATTGATAAGCCACCCAAGAGAAGCTGTTTTATTATATAAGGTCATCCACCAGCTTACCAAGTCTTTATTATTGATGACATGAACTAAGTAGCTAAGAAAATTTAAGAATTAAGTTTAAAGCTCCCAATACTGCGAGAGGGATAACCCTCATATTGAAAGATGATATCATAATGGATTCAATATATACTCTGGAAGCTTTAAGCCACATATTTTTCTCCAGAGAACAGTTCCCAGGTTATGTTATCCAATCACTGGTGTAGTAAGGCAATACTTATTTGCAGGCAATGCATAAGGAAGAAAGAACATGAACACTGGGTTATGATCGACCAGTTCTACCCAATTACTTATTGTGTGATTTAATAACATTCTTAAATAACTTAATCTTGGGTGTATTTATAAGATAAGAATAAGACTTTTTATTTTCAGTACTGCTATAATGATTTTTAAAAGGCATTATATATGACTGGTATATTTAAACACTTAGCAAATACTTATTCCTTACTTGTTATCCATAATGCCATTATGTAAAATAAATGTGTGTGTCTGTGGGTGTGTACTGAATTAAAAAGTAATTTTCTATTACTTTCTGATATCCACTGACCAATGGCTCAAACACTGAACAAAATTACTGTACTGTACTCACTATTAACTATTACTTTGTGTGTGTAAGTTTTGTTGCTTTGTTTTCTCCCATCCTGTCTTCTTACTTTTTATATAAAATTTGGAAAATAGAAATTGTAAGCCCTGTACATTTTAAAAAGTGTAAATAAGAAGCAATAGAATTTTCTTAAGATTTAAGAAAAATGTCCTTTCCAAATGCTCATTAAAGTTATGTGCTATATTAAATAATCAATAGTTTCATTAGAAACAAGACACCAATCTTATGAATAGTCTGTGGAGTTGGGTTGTTCAATGGTGTGTGTGTGTGTATGTGCCTGTTTTTAATTTCATATTGGTAGGTAAACAAAGAAGTAAGATTTTTAGATATAACACTGATTCCAATGATCTCATTGTTAATTAGGAAGCCCAATGGAGTCTTAAGATCCATTTTTTTAAATCTCCAAATTAGATCCTCCAACGTATCTATGCATCAAAAGATGATGCATCACATTCCTTTGCAGGACAACATGATTTCTGATTAACAGTGATGAATGTCAACAGGCATGTGAAAGCTCAGCTTTATTCTACTCAGTTTAAATAAAACAAATAGAGGGAAAATTGTGTTTACAACATCACAAAAAGTTAACTATGAAAACAAAAGAAACCCAATCAGAGAACTTATCTGTCTGTTTATCTATCATCTATCTCATCTATCAATCTACCTAACATGATTTTATAGCTCACAATTCATCAAAAATATTTAAATATATAATGAATGACAATAAGTTACATATTGGCTTACAGAAATCAAAGAGCATAAGTTCTCTGATTTGCTTTAAAGAAAAAAATTCCTAAGGAGGAACAATGGCATCTTCCAAGTCTCCTTGTTGCATTAAGGTTTTTTAAGTATTGCTTTCAGCATCTTGCAGAAGCTTTTTTATTTATGTGTTTATTTTTTGTCATAAGATTATCTGCATCTGTAACTATAACAGTTCCATAATAACACCATTATCTAACCAGTGTGAGCAGTTCACTACTGGATGTGGAGAATTTAGGAAAGAACTTGAATTTGTTACATGTGCCACTGCCATGTAGCTCCTGCTTCTTTCCACAGACCATGCACCATGGTAACTTTCCCTGGGTCTATATAATGGTCACTGTTACTGAAAAGTCACAGAAGCCAATATAGTGATAGAAAAAAAAGCATGCCTGACTCATACTGGACCCTGTTGCTCCAGGCTCTAAAATCTGAAACTAAGGTTAAATTACTGTTTAGTCTTGTCTGCTATGGCTATAAGGGACCAATTTCCTAAAAAAGATAAATCCCAGCAGGAGGGCTTCTAACATAAAATGCTTATCATGAAACTCATGCTTCACTTTTCCACTTTATCTTGAAAATTTAGTTTTAGCTTCCCTGTCTTTCTTGGAAGAAGGGTGTGACTGCCTGACTGGCAAATGGGTGGAATGCAAATCATATATGGTACTGCTCAGTCTGTCCCCAGATTTGAGCTGGCAATTCTATATACCAAATGTTCATTCCATTGGGCACAGCTGATTGGAGGGAAGATGAATGTCTAATCCAGGTCCTGACTCCTGATTAATCCAACCAGATACCATATGCAGTGGGGGGTGGGGGGGAGGGGGAGGCGGGAGTGTAGTTGAAATCTCCTGTGAAAAACTAGAGGAGAGGGTGAAGACTCCATTTAAAGACAGCTACAATAAGCACACCTAACGGTGGAGAGAAGAGCAGGGAAATAGAGTAGCAGAAACAAAAAAAGAAATATCTGATATAAAGTTTTTTGGCCACCAACAACTGAAGAATTTTAATTCTACACTTGATGGGTTTCCAGTTCCCACAAAGCCTCGCACTATTCCCTTTTCTGTCTTTACAATGAATCACCCTTTACTTAAGCAGAAGCTTTCTGCAGAGGACCCTGCCACTGAGACCAATGAAAGCAAACATATTTATTTAGCATATATTAACCCTCTTTGTCTGTAAAACCAGGCAATTGGACTAGAAAATCTCAAATTCCTCCATCTCTAGGAAGTTAAAAAAAATCTGTAATTTAATATAACTACCAAAACATCATGCTTAAAATTCCCTTTGCTTTCTGACACCTAGTTATCAGATCACTATATTTCTCAAATATTTATGTATTGATATCAGATGGTAATACACTAGAAAGTGAATATTATAATATGGAAAATATTTTTAAATCATATTTAGGAGTATGTCATACAGCCACAGTTCAAAGCTAAGATATAAAAAAGAATATTGTTAAAAGTGTCCCTTCACTGTTTTCTCCACTGGTTTAATCTTTTGTGTGTAGGTTTTTTTATGTTTTTAAAATATATACAAGTAAATACAAATATATTTTATAAACACGTAAATATGAATATATTTATATTTCCCTCGATTATATGCAAATGATAACATGCACCAATCTTTTTCATTATCTTGATTCATCTCAGATATATTTCTCTATCATTAAATAAAGATCTTCAATATTTTAAAGCTTCACAGTATTCTATTATATGAAAGTACAATAACTTATTTATCAGGTATTAGCTAGCTTCTCTTGAAGGACATTTGGGTTGATTCCATTACTGTGTTACTACAAACAATACTGCAATTCATAAGCTTGCAGATACATTATTCCATATGTGTTCAAACCTATAAAATAATTTCCGAAAAGTGGAGTTGATGGTTTTATATAAGCATTATATAAGATCCTATTTTCTTTCAGCCTTATCAACAATTTGCCAGTCTGATAGATAAAATGGTACCTCAAATGAGTGTTAATTTGCATTTATTATGAGCAAAGTTTAGCATCTTTTCAATTGTATCAGGATGATTTTTATTTCCTTTTCTGTGAAATCTGTGACTTTATCTTATTACATGATATGATTCATGGGTCCAAGTTTATTTTATTAGGGAGGATACCTTAGTTATACTCCACGTATATCAGTACCATGTAATGAATAATTCATCTTCTATACTGATTTAGAATGCCATCTTTTACATAGACTAAATTTCTATATGTATTTGTATCTGTTGTGGGTTGAATTGTGCCTCCCACACACACCCCAAAAGTGATACATTCAAATCCTAACCCTTGGTCTCACAAACATGACCTTATTTGGAAAGAAGTTCATTAGAGATGGAACTAGTCAAAATGAATCCAAACTGGATAAGGGTGGGCCCCAATCCAGTATGACTAGTGTCTTTATAAGAAGAGGGAAATTTGGATACAAAGACCAACAGACCAGGGGCAAAGGCCATGTGACGACAGAAGCAGAGACTGAAGTGCTGCAGCTGCAAGCCAAGGAATGCCATGAATTGCCAACAAACCCCGGAAGCTAGAAGAGGCAAGGAAGGATCCACCCCTACAGGCTTTAGAGGGAACACGGCTCTGCCGATACCAGCAGTGCAGACTTCCAAGCTCCAGAACTATGTAACAAAAATCTTTTTCAAGACACCCAGTTTGTGGTAATTTATTATATCAGCCTTAAACTAAAGAGTGTCTACTGTCAGATTTTCTAGTCTGTTCCATTGATCTGTATTTTCATATTCTAAATACCACATTATTTAAATCAATGAGACCTAATGATAAGTTAGACTTGTTCCAATATTTTAACATTTGAGGCCTGATACTTGGAGAGGGAAACTCTGTGATGTATTTTATTTTTCTTCAATGGAAAACAATCTGCTAAGATTCTCTCTCTCTCTTTCTCTTTTACATGGGAAGCAGATACAGATTCTCTCTGTTTGAATTAAATTCTGATAAAATTTATTTTCTTGAAAAATTGTCTATTTCAAAAATTTTCTGCTAGGTTTAGGGTTACTTACCACTCGATATTTAATATTTTGTGTAGTTAATGATTTTAATTTTTCTTCTTTTCCTAATTAGGTTAACTATTTGGTTTTTATATTCAAAAACAGCTAGTAGATTTATTTATTCTTTCTGTTTTCCCATTTCCTAACATATTGATTTCTGGGTTTGTCTTCCTTAATTCCTTCTCTCTTTTTTTAAAATCTCAGTTTAAATTATTGTTTCTAAACTAACTTTCTGAGTTAGAAGTTACAATCATAAGCTTTTATTCTTTATTTTTTTCTTGGTAGGAGTATTTAAGGCTACATTTTTTCCCACTGATCCTTTATTTAATCATATTCCACAGGACTTTATATGTAAAGTTTTCATTTTTTTAAGAAATATGATTTCATTTGATATTTCTTCTTTGACCCCAAAAGTGGTTTAGAGGAACACTTCTCACCCCCCATATTTCTCCTTTGAAAGGATGTGTTTACTGGTTTTGTTGTTTAATTAACTCTTTTGTGATAAGAGAATTAGTACCAATGTAGTGTTGCAATATGATCAGTATGATGTACTTTTGGAAACTTACTGAGCTTTACTTTGTAGTTTAATACATGATCATTTAAGAAAGATTCTGTGGGTGCGTGAAAGGAGAGTATATTCTCAGTTTTCAGGGTATGGAGTTTTGCTTATAGGTGTTTAGCAATTTGGTATTAATTAGGTTATTTACCTTTTCTGTATCTTACGTTTTACCAACATGATCTGCTTGAATTGAGAGTAGAGTGGTGAATTAAGTTTCCTTAGACTAGTAGGACTCTCTATTTATATTTATTTTTCTTAGGAGTTCCTAAAATTACAGCATTGTGAAATCTGCTGTTATGGTTGCTTAGATTTTCATAACTAATATAACTTCAAAGTGATTTTTGTTCTTTAGCAGTATCAAATGCCTTTCTTTTCCTTATTTAATTGCTTTTGCACTGAATTTCATCTTGCTTGTTATTAACATAATGACCTTTGACTTATTTTTTCCTTGATTGGTACAACATTGATCATTCTTTATGTCAACCTTTCTAAGCCACTTTTGTTTTATAACAAAAATAACATAAATTTGGGTCTTAATTTAGGATCCTAATAACAGATTTGGGTCTTGATTTGGGATCCAGTCTCAATGGTTTTATTTTTCTTTTGTTTCCCTTTTTGATGTGGTGGATATAATGGGTCATTTCAGTCATACTATTTCAAGTACTATTTCATGTTATATTATTTTATCTGGTTTTTACATCTTTTGCCACTGGTCTGTCTGCTGTTTTGTTTTTTTTATTTTTATTTTTTTGTTGTTGTTTTTAAATGGGTAGTTCTTTTGGTATTTGTGAAGGTTGTACTTTCTTTTAATAGTTACTAGATTTGATACAATACCCTTAACCTGCTAATTTTTAGATAGCACCTATAGTTGCTTACTATGAAGTATAAGGTTCCTCCCCCAATTCTCAATCTGCAGCACTGGAATTTAGTTAGTATCATTTTTCTTCTTATGTTTCACCATTACACAGTTGAATACACTTATAATTCTATTTAGTGAAATTTGACTTCACATTCTATCCCACTTCTCCCAATTCCTGTTATTTTTATCATTTCCACATTATCAGAGCATGTATTTGTATCACCACCATTAGTCCCACATTTGCTTTATAGTTAATTCTTTAATTATATATATTCTGTACTCACTGACAGAACTTTTCATCCATTTTCCAAAACCTTCTCTGATTGACAGATGTTTATTTTCAAATAGTTTCATCAAGAAGGGTCTCCTGGGAACACTTTTTTCTGAATTCTTGCTTATTCAAAATTTTTGCCTGCAGACTTTATACTTGAAGGACAGCTTGGATGAATATAAAATAATTGGCTCACACTTTATTTTTTGGTTTAATATTTTGTAGGTGTTCTTTCCATGACTTCTGTTCTAGAAAGGTGCTCTAGAGAAATATGAAGCCAGTCTAATATTGTCTCTCTTAACTATGACCTGATCTTTTCACCTGAATACCCAAAGATGTTTTTAATTTAAAATCCATTAATTACCCTAGGATATTTCTCAGTCTTAAACATTCCAGAACAGTTTTTCTGGGTAAGTCCTTCCAAAGTTTAATTTCAAATCTCCTTTTATTTCAGAAAAGTTTTCAAGAATTATGGTTTCAAATATTTGTTCTGTTCTTTAGGAGGTGGAGATGCTTTTTTTCTGTGAGACTAAAATTATGTGTGTTAGATTTCCTTTGACTATTTCCTATAGTTATTTTTTTTTTCCTTTTATAATTATTCTCTAGATCATTTTTCACTTTTCTCTTTTACACATTAAATGTCCTTTATGGGGTTTTGCAAACTCAATTCATTCTTATGCTTCTTCCAATTTGTCTTTATTTCAGGAATTACATTGTTTTGCCCATCTCTCTCTAGTGTTCTGCCAATTTATTTTCAATCTCATCTTATTTTATCTGCCTTGGTCTGGCATGTAAGCTTTATGGTTTTAACTCATAGAGATGTTTCATTAAGATTTCTTGTTTTAAATAAATGGTCATTATTTTTATATACTCCATTGCAATGTCCTGGGGATTTTTCTTATCTATTGGTAAATTTAGTTGCCTTTTTCCATAAATTTTCCTATAGTATGTTTGTTTTATTATTACAGCAATATTTATTACATATCACCTAGTGAGCCAACTTTTTTGGATCAGTTATTTACAGGATATTTCTGCAGAGGTAGTTGTAGTGAGGGTCAGAGAGAAAAGGTAGCACTCCAAGATTCCCAACCCAAAGGTTCTCTACTTTTTTGTTGTCAGAGAGACAGATTGCTTCTTGCCAGAATGGTTTATTTGTCTTGAATTTCTTGACTAACTCCCTCTAGGCTGTTTTCTTCTGAGCAAAATCAAATACAAGAAGAATTTTTCTTACCAGCATTGCTCATCCCATATTCATCCATAGATTCACTTTCTCTATTACAGTTTTTGTCTGATTTCAGTAGCTCTTGGAAGCTCCTAAATTACTTTGGAGTATACCAGTGATATTCATGTCCTGATTTTACTGGAAAAAAATTTAGACTGAATGTTTCTTATATTGTTGCTGTTGACTTTGAGGATACATGGGAACTTACTAGAAAGTACAAATTTAAATATTTTTGGTGTTCTCACAAGTAAAGAATATTAAATTCACAAATATTTTTCTTAAATTTTAATCTGAGATTATGCATGTTATTATAAGTAAATATTATATTTGGTGTTCCAAAATAATAGGAAGGTAGGTGCAGAGCTCAAATACTTATCTGATTAGAAATGGAAGACAAATTCTCTGGAGCTGAGAAACCATGTAGAGAACCATGAAGAAAACAACATCAAAACATTTTAATATCCTGTTTCTTTTCCAATATAATGTCTACTTTTATTGTCATGGGCTTCTTATTAAAAGCAGATAATGTTAAATCTACGAGCCAACAAGTTTTTGAAGAGGAAATTTACACATTACATGTGTGATAATACAACAATGAGGATAATTTCAATCAACAATGCTACATCTTAATAATTGCCCTGAATGAGCTAAAGAAAGGTTATCTCAAATTACTTATACTTGTTATGAGACCATATTATATCTGCATAGACCCTTCCTATAATTATTTAACTTCCAAGAATAAAAATACATAATAATTCTCTATTTGTATTTTTTAAACTAAGTAAAATATTGAACCATTAAACTTTCATGTATTACATAGTAATCAAAATCATGTTTAATAGGGAGTTACGCAAAAAACCAAAACTCTGATGTCACAATCTCCTCTACTCTGTCACAAATCATACATCTGATATTTGGGGGAATGTCTAAGATATTATAGGCAAACTGGTCTAAAACTAAGGTGAAAGTGTGAACAATCCTTTAGAATGTGCTAACAGAATAGGAAAAGGAATCAGAGACAAGGGACTTAGAAGGCAATTTGGTGTCTGCGGATCATCTCAATATATACTACATCATGAGCTTGATAGGCAGTCAGATACTTAAGGGAAAAATCTTTTATTTTCAATTATATGATTAAGATTAAAATTAATCTTGAGGATGTCTTGAGGATGAAGTTTAGAACATAACTACTGAAAGAAAATACTTAAGAGAAAGCAGGTAGAAATGGAATTAAAATTAGGGATAACACTGATTTATATCATAAGGATAGAGTTTTATCCATTATTGAAAATTGGAATAAGTTATAAAAATAGCTAACATGTGTTAAGCATTTCTTTTATGTCAGACACTATTCTAAGCATTTTATTTGTACCAAAGCATTTAATCCTCTCTATGATCTCTAAGTTGAGAAGACTGAAGCAAAATGTCATTAAGCAATTTGCCCAGTGACAGGATAGGTTTAAACCCAGGTATTATGGCTACAGAGTTTTTAGTCATAATCACTTGGAATACAGGATTCTTTTAAACTATGTATAAGCATATGACTGCTGTGATCAGTCAGTTGAGCCCTTCTATAGAATATTTTTCTCATAGGAGGACCCTTGCTTAAGAGAAAGCACATGAAAAAAATTATTTTTCCTGAGACTCAGTTATAATGCACTATCTTTGTACACTAGATTGTTTGTAAAGATTGCCATATAAAATTTTCCCATCTCTGAATGCATACCCATTTTGCAGATGACTGTGCTGCTCCAAACATTATACTATTTTCCTCCCCTTGAATCTGGAATTACCTGTTACATTGCTTTGACCAATATAACAGAGCAAAAGGAATATGGGTTTGACTTTCAAGTCTTCGTTTCAAGATGGCTTATAGCTTGTTCTTTCTCTCTCTTAGTGAAAAAAAACACTTTGTGAACAAACTCAGGCTAACCTCCTTGAGGATGAGATGACATGAGAAGAGAGAGGTAACATGGAGAGAAGGGGGGCCAGCTGTCCTGGCTGAGGCTTGAGACATGTAAGTGAGGCCATTCTGGGGCAGTTGACTCTCAGGCAACTCACCAAATTATTCAAATGCTTATAAAGGCAGCTAACATCATGTCCAGCAGAACTCCCCAGCTCAGTCCCCCCAAAACTGTCAACCACAGAATCTTGAGTAAACAAAAGGGGATTGTTTCAAGCTACTAGGTTTTGAGGTGGTTTGTTGTGCAGCAATAGGTAACTGACACATTTTCAAATACAAAGATCTTCAGAAAATTGGTAGTCATAATCATTCTTCATGATTGGTCAATTTCATAATCTGCTTACTGAGAGTGTTTGTTTAAAGTAGATGTTACTTGATATTTTGTTTTATATCTTAATTATTATCTCATCCTTTCTTCACCTCCCTCTTTCAATACTTTCCCAAATCTTCTAGGTTTTCTGTCATTTGCAAAAGGACTGGATTATGCTATATAATTTTTCTCTCCCTCTCCTTCCCTCCATTCTCTACCTTTATATGTATTTATATTTATGATTACATTTATATTTATATATTAGTATTCTATGAATAATATTAGTCACTCTGCCTTTTTCTTATCTATCTACCAAGAACACAGTTACCAAATTAATCCTCAAAGACTATTTTCACTACATTGTCTCACATTTCCACTCTACATCCCTGTCCGACTGTGTGTAATCCGCATGTTCAAACACTGCATGTTTTTCTTTCTTTCTGCCTGCTATGCCCCCCAATAAATACATCTTATCAGTCATATTTCCTAAAATAAAGCAGTTATAATCCCTAAGGAAAAAAAATCAAAGTCCATAGTTTTGTTGTCCCAACCTACAAAAAAAGAATAAAATCTCTTGACTTCAACATGCCATGGACAAAGCAAAAGGAAGTAAAGGAAAGCACACAGAAAAAGTAAGAGAGAGTTGTTCTACCCTTATCCCCATCATATCACAATACATGAGTAAGAAAAGTGGACAGCATTTCTCTGAGCACTACTGAGTAGCCTGTTGATATATAATCTTCTATTCCTTCCACCAAACTGACTTCCCTTCTCTAGCTTTCTTCCAGGCACATAAAATTGGAATTTCAACCTACATTTCTTCCTCTCAACAAGTACCAGGATTGGGATTGTGGGAAGATGGCAGAATATGGAACTCCAGAATTCAGTCATTTTACCAGAACAACTATTAAAGAAGCAGTAAGTATCTGAAACAACTACTTTGAAACTCCAGAAGCCAGAAGTAACACCATACAATATCCAGGGAAGAGTGGGAGGAAAGGCTGATAAACTACAGCAAAGAACAGTAAAGTCCTCTCTCCGTGCAGCAGCTACTTGTGCCCCTCTCCCACTCTCACAAGGTGCCTCGGGGACCAGCCCCTGGCTAACTCACTGCTGACAGAAAGAGGCATAAAATACTCTTCTCCAAGACCAGGGCTAAGTACAACTAACCACAGATCATAGCTTTTGATGAGCAACTTCGGATCTCTGGAGGCCCAGCTCTGTGAGTGGTTATTGTTTCAACCTGCCCCAGAAAAAGGCCAGGGTACAGGAGTCCTAAAGACATGATGCTTCCTCAGGACTCTGGGGGAAGTGGGAGAAGTTATTTGAAGGGCTGAATTTGTTGGGCAGGCCAAGAAAGGGAGCCTTGGTAGAAGCTCTTGGCACCATTCCATTCCCCTTCTCCAGGGAAAGTTGGAGCCAGTCTGTGCCACCTGCATGGGTCTCTGGTCCTGTGTAAGCTCAGAAAGACTGACTTGGGAAAGTCCTCTCCAGCATGCCTCTCCTCCAAGAATTTGCCCTCCAGGAAAAGAAGCTTGAGACAAGGAAACTAGTGTTAAGAAACTGCAGAGGTGGACAGTCTGGGGCAAAGGCTTGTTGGCTTCAAACAAAGAGGAGAAAGGGTTCTGTTTCCTGGGAAACAGAAGAGACAACCAAACTCCTGTGAACAGGGCAACCCCAAAACAAGTAACAAGCAAAAGCTCCAGACAAGATACAGGCACAGAGAGACAGGGAAAACCCTGCACCCTGAATTCCCTTTGGCAGACATCCCTGACAGAAGGGCTGGAGCTCAATAAAATCTCTATCTTATCACCAGTTGATAACAAAATTTAAAAAACTGACATCTCAGAGAATAAATCCAAGAGTTAACAATTTTAAATGTACAGTGTACAACAAAAGAGTACAAGACAGACAAAGGTAGAGGAATACAAAGGAAAAGGATAAAAATCCAGAAAACACCAATGAATAAGACAAGAATGTGGATATACAAAACAAAGTCTTTAAAACATGACCTTAAAAATTCTCAAAGAGATGAAGGAAAATACAGAAAAAGAACTAAGGTATATCATGAAAACTATGAATAAGCAATATGAGAGTCTTAGTAAAGAGATAAAATTTTAAAAAGGAACCAAACAGAACTACTAGAGTTGAAGACCACAATAACTGAAATGAAAAAATGTCCAGGAGAGATTCAAGAGCAGATTGGTGTTGACAGAAGAAAGAATCAATGAACTCAAAGACAAGACACCTGAAATAAGTCAGGCTGAGGAGCAGAAAGAAAAAGAATCTGGGACACCATCAAACATACCAATTTATGTGTTATGGGAGTCCCAGAAGGAGAAGAAAGAGAGAAAGGAGCAGAAGAAATATTCAAAGAAATAAAGATTGAGAACTTCCCAAATATAGCAAAAGATGTAAACACACACATCCAAGAAGCCCAGAGAACACCAAACAGGAAAAACATGAAGAAAAGCATACCCTGTCATATACTGGTTGCACTACTAAATGCAAAGGACAAGCAGAGAGCTGCAAGAGTAAAAATAAAGCACTCTATGTAATGTATAATGTATTAAGAAGTCCCAGTTAGATTTGGTGCCTATTTCTAATAAGAAACCATGGAGGCAAGAAAGCAATGGGTTGAAATACTTAAAGTGCCAAAGAAAAACAACTGCTCAAGATATTCTGAGATAACAAAATCAGAGAGAGTTCATCACCACTAAACCTTCCCTAAAAGCAATATTAAAGGGAGTTCTTTAGCCTGAAAGGAAAGGGCATTAGTGCCTCAAAGCAGCATGAAGAAATAAAGGCTTGTAGTAAAGGTAACCATTTGGGTAATTATAAATGCCAGTATTATTATAATGCATTGTTTGGTATGTAATTCTATATCTTACTTCCTACAGGTGCTGAAATGCAAATGTGTAAAAAGTAATAAGTCTGTGGTTTTGGACATATAAGGTACAAAGATATAGGTGGTAACAAGAACAGAAAAAAGGGAAGCGGCTGTGGCTCAATCAGTAGGGCTCCCGTTTACCATATGGGAGGCCCCCGGTTCAGTTCCCGGGGCCTCCTGGTGAAGGCAAGCCTGCCCGCACGGCGTGGTTAGCTGACCCAGCGAGCACAAGCAGCAAGGGGGCGGGGATAAATGAATAAATAAATAAAAATCTTAAAAAAAAAAAAAAAAGAACAGAAAAAAGTGGGGGTGTGGAGGGGTATAGGCAAAGTATATGCACATGTTATTGAAGTTAAATTAGTATCAAACCAAATATAATTGTTATATTAACTCCAATTCTGCTCAAACTTTTTCAAAAAATTTAAAAGGAGGGAATACTCCCTAATTCATTCTATGAAGCCAACATCACCTTCATATCAAAGCCAGCTAAAGACCACAAGAAAAGGAAACTACAGAACAATAACCATTATGAATATAGATGCGAAAATCCTCAACAAAATACTAATAAATAGAATTCACAGCATATTCAAAGAATTATACACTATGATAAAGTGAGATGTATCCCTTACAGGCAAGTTTGGTTCAACATAACAAAATCAATTAATGTAATAAACCACATTAACATAATGAAAGAAAAAAAAACCCAACCACATGATCAGGTGCAGAAAAAGCATCCAACAAAATTTGGCACCCCTACTTGATAAAAACACTTTAAACACTAGGAATAGAAGAAAACTTCCTCAACATGGTAAAAAGACACATGAAAACCCCACAGCTAATATCTTACTTCATTGTGAAAGGCTGAAAGTTTCAGAAACAAGACAAGGATGCCCACTGTGACCACTGTATTCAACATTGTATTGGAAGTTCTTGCCAGAGCTATTAGACAAGAAAAAGAAATAAAAGGCATACAAATTGGAAAGGAAGAAGTAAAACTACTCCTAATTGCAGATGATATGATACTACATACAAAAAATCCTGAAAAATCCACAAAAAATCTCCTAGAACTAAAAAATGAATTCAGTAAAGTGGCCGAGTACAGGATTAACATCCCCAAATCAGTAGTGCTTATAGACACAAGCAATGAGCAATTAAAGAAGAAATCATGAAAAAAAATCCATTTACAATAGCAACTAAAAATATCAAATATCTATGAATAAATCTAGCCAAGGATGTAAAGGACTTGTACACATAAAACTATAAAATATTGCTAAGAGAAACCAAAGAAGACCTAAATACATGTAAAGACAATCTTTGTTCATGGATTGGAAGACAAAATATTATTAAGATGCCACTCTACCGTGGTAATTTATGGATTCAATGCAATCCCAATCAAAATTCTCACAACTTTTTTTGCAGAAAGGGAAAAGCTAATGATCAAATTTATGTGGAAGGGTAAGGGGTTCCAAATAACCAAAACCATCATGAAAAAGAGAATGGAGTTAGAGAACTTACACTTCCTGATCTTAAACATATTACAAAACCACAGTAATCAAAACAGCATGGTATTGGCACAAGTAGAGACATATAGACCAATGGAATCAAATTGAGAGTCCAGAAATCAAGTCTCACATTTATGGTCAATGGATTTTTGACAAGGGGGCAAGGACTACTCAATTGGGAAAGAATAATCTCTTCAATAAATGGTATAGGGAAACTGGATCTCCATTTGCAAAAAAAAAAAATTACAGTAGTAAGGAAGACCCTTACCTTACACCTTATACAAAACATAAACTCAAAATAGATCAAGTGCCTAAATATAAGAGCCAGAACTAGCAAACACCTAGAAGAAAAGGTAGGGAAGTATATTCAAGACCTTGTGGCTCTTTTCTTCGCCTGGAGGAGCCCGCACCCCCATCTTGGGTGTGTACTTCTTTCTGTTTCTCTCATTTCTCAATAAACTCTTTTTACTGGCCTAACTAAAAAAAAAAAAAAAAAAAAAGACCTTGTGGAAGGCAATGGTTTCTTAGAACTTACACCAAAAGCACAAGCAACAAAAGAAAAATAGATAAATAGGACTCTAACAAAATTAAAAAGTTTTGTGCCTCAACGGACTATATCATGAAAGTAAAATGACAACCTACAAAATGGCAGAAAATGTTTGGAAACCACATATCTGATAAAGGTTTAATATCCAGAATATAAAAAGACATTTCTTCAACTTAAAAAAGACAAACAACCCAGTTAAAAAATGGACAAAATACTAGAACAGACATCTCTCCAAAGATGCTCAACATCATTAGCCATTAGGGAAATGCAAATAAAAACCACAATGAGATTCCATTTCACAATCATAGGAATGGCTGCTGTTAAAAAAAAAAAAAAAGAAAATAGCAAGTTTTGGAAAGTATGCAGAGAAATAGAAACACTCATTCTCTGCTGGAGGCAATGTGAAATGGCCCAGCTAATGTAGAAGATAGTTTAGCAGTTTCTCAGAAAGCTAAGTATAGAACTACTATATGACCCAGCAATCCCACTACTAGGTATATACCCAAAAGAATTGAAAGCAGGGATTCCAACAGATATTTGCACACCGATGTTCATAGCAGAATTATTCACACTTGCAACCCAAGTGTCCATCAACTGATGACTGGATAAACAAAATGTGGTATATAAATACAACGGGATATTATTCTGCTGTAAAAAGGAATGAAGTCCTGATGCATGCAACAACACGGATGTACTCTGAAGACAGCATGTTGAGTAAAATAGGCCACACACAAAAGGACAAATATTGCATGATCTCACTAACTTGACATAATTTGCATAAGCAAACTCATAGAGTCAGAATCTAGAATATGAGTTACCAGGGAACAGGGTGGGGATAGGGGATGGGAAATTGAGGCATTAAATGTACAGGGTTCTTATTTGGAATGATGCCATTTGGTAATGTTTCTTGGTGATGGCAGAACAAAATTGCGAGTAGAATTAACTGCACTGATTTATAGGTGTGAATATGATTAAAAGGGGAAATTTTAGGTCATATATATGTTATTATATTAAAAAGTTAAAGATAAAATACAGGACGACAACACAGTGAACTTACTGTAAATAATGAACAATAGTTAATAGTACAATTAAAAAATATTCTTACGGTCCGTCCTCCCAGCCCCCCACAATTAAACGCACGCGCGCTCTGAAAAAAAAAAAAAAAAAATTCTTTAATGAATTATAATAAATATACCACACTAATGAAAGGTATTAATAATAGGGTGATATACTGGAAGAAAAATGCACCCTAATGTAAAGTATGGACTTTAATTAATATTACAATTAAGATATTCTTTCATCAATTGTGACAAAGGTACCACACTAATGGATTGTGCTAATAGTGGGGGGAAGTATAAGAAAGTACAACATTCTGTGTTTTTTACATGATTTTTCTGTAAACCTACCACTTCTCTAATTTAAATAAATACATACATACATACATACATACATTTGTTTATTAAAAAGGGGAAATGTTAGATTTTATGCATGGTAAAAGATTAATTTTGTTTTTAAATCTATGGAACTACACTACACAGTGAATCCTAAGTTAAAACACGGACTATTCACTAATCAGCAAAGTAAACATGGTCTTAAAAACAAAACAAACTGGAAAAAAAAACAAAACATGGACTATAGTCAACAGTACAATCATAAAAATGGGTTATCAATTGTAAAAAAATGTTCCACACCAATGCAGAGTGATAACAATAGGGTGGAATATGGAAATCCTCTATTTTACACATAATTGTTTTGCATACCTGTAACTTCTTTAATAAAGAAGGGAAAAAAACAGAATCATTAGGGAGGAAGCAACTATCTTCCAGAGGACACCTCACATCCTCCCCATGAAATAGTGATTTTTCTGATGGATAAAATGGCAGGAGTATGTCAACCACTGACCCATAGTTCTCGCTTGTGTATTATTGCTAAAGATTTTGCTCACATATGGCCTTCCTCTTTCGCTGTAGCACGACCTTGGAGCCTTTCTGTACTAGGAATGCATATATTATTTTCTTTTTCCTACAGAAAGCTCAACTGGGAAGGAGTTGGTGTAGGGAGACAGGAGGTCTGTGTTGTCCAGCTGTCCCATCTCTGAGTAGGTAAGATAAGTAAGTTTAAATCAGGAAGAAAAGGGTTGAGTAGAAAGCCAAATTATGGCAATGGGTCCAAGATTTACCAATACTAAAACTGAAATTCTGAACTTTATTTGATTCTTCTTAAATTCATTTCACATATATTTCACAACTACATAGGAATAAATGTGTTTGTCTGGTACTTCAAACCCCAATATCATTTTTAGTTCAAAGTCCTTTTGTGATGTGTCAGCTTTATATGTGTGAAAATGTGGGGAGTGATGGGGAAAGACTATTTAAATAGCTATTTAATATAGTTATTTAATAGTCACTGTCAAAAATCACTTTAATAAGTTATCTCCCCCAACATGCCCATATATATTCTTTTCTATATACTATTTTTCACACTTTATTATAAAATAACATGATTAATGGCTAATTCCTTTTTATCTTGGGTCCTTTCCCTAGACAAAAACCTCAGTGAAAGTGGAAAATGTCAAAATTTTCATCCATTATGTATAACCCCTAATAATGACAATTAGCTCCTAGCCGTATAAATTACCAAGTGCCACTTACTATCCCCTGAGCTAGCCGAAAATATGTCCCCATAATACCAGCTTAGAGATGCAAAACCTAGGAAATAAGAATTTTAAGGGGTGACTAGTTGGAGTTCAAGTTTTCCTACAAATGACACGAGTAAGGTCATAGAGTCTGCTTATGACGTTTATATGGGCCTAAAACTGCACTCAATTTTATAACAGATGAAAACTGAAAATCAAGTTGAGCAGCAACAATTAATATTCAAAAGGGTTATAGACTGATGCATAATTATCAAAGTTCTTTCACATGCGGTATTTCTTTCAATCATCTTCTCAACAATCCTACCTTTGGGAGCACAGGACCCAGGAAGGGTGTGACTTGCTCAGGGTTGCAAATCCAGTTTAATCATTATCAGTTTAAAGACAGAGAGTACCATACACTAGTGTCCTATATAATATTCTGAATTCTTATTCTATTCTTACTAAGTATGCCCTGGATCTTAATTTTGTTTTACGCGTGTTATAGTTACATAATTAGGAAGAAGAACATATCTCTATATATTTTTGATGTTAAGGATGTTAGGTTATATTAATGTTTAACATCTTAGAAAGGAGTTCTAAGAAGACTCCTAAATCTAAAAGGTTTATATTTTCATGTTTGCCTACATATTTCAATTTAATTGATGAAGCAATTTTTAGTTTTTAATTAATTGGAACTAATTATTCAGCCTAGAGAAGTAAATACTAAAAGCCAATTTAATGAAGATTCTCAGCTACATAAGGAGCTCTTTAAAATATGCTCATGCCTATTTCCTCTTAAAAATTGGATTTACATGACAGCATAAAAGACGAGGAAAATATTCCTGACGGTTAGAAAATCTTAGAAAACAGGAAAGTTGTAGAAACTCTTTTTATGAATGTGTTATTAAATCTCCTTCATATTTCTTGTTCTAGTTATGATCCCCTCTGCAAATGAAATAACTTACTTAAAAATACAATGCTTCTTTTCTGACTATGAATGATTCTTTGCCTAGAAATAATGATTAATGGTTTTAAAACTGCATGCAATACAATTAATTTTGCATCATTGTTTGGTAATAAAAAGATGGTAATTAAGCAACTAATATATATTAGAATCAGCTTGTCAAGTTCATTAAAAAAACTGTTAGGATTTTGATTGGAATAGCATTAATAGACCAATATGGGAAGAACCGAATCCTCATGATATTGAATGTTTCTATACATTAAGCTGGTCCATTTAATCATATCTTCCTTAAGGTGCTTCAACAAAGTTTAAAATACAAAAAAAAAAAAAAAAGATGGTAATTAAAATTTTTTGACAATTCAGTAGACTCAAGATTTTGAAAATAAGCTGAAAATACAAGAAAATGCTGGTAGAACTTTTTATTGCCAGACAAGCACCATTTTGTTAAATATAAATGGTAGCTAGGACTTGATTACTCTTAAGTAAAATGTAAGAAGGAAGAGAATAAAGAAACTCTGGACAGGAGAGATTGAAAGACCATAATTGGCAAAGATTTGTATTTTTGAATAGAGTAGAATCAATGTCATCTGTGTTATGAACATTACTTGCTAAAGACTCCTTACTCCACACAGCAGAGTGATTCCTTCAAAACGCAAATTTGATTATTTCAGGTCCCAACTTGGCTTTCTAGCATCTCCTGCCATTCCCGTCCTTTATTTGTTCTCTCCAAGCTCAGTTACATGATCCTTGTCTAGTATCCTCCCCTCAGGAAAGGCTCCTATGGAATGAGGCCTCATAGCCCCTTACATTTCTTCTATCACTTTTCAAAATGTGTCCTAAAGTGGTTGTGTGATGTATTTAATATCTGTCTCCCACTACACTGGTAGCACCTTTGAAAGCAGGGACCATGCTTGTTCTGGTCACCATTATATTTCCACACCCAGCTCGTAGCCTGGTATAAAGCAAGCTCTTAATACACTTTATTATGAATGAGTAAAATGTTGTACATGCTGTGAATGATATTTCCTTCTTTAATCCCTTCATTTATTCAATCACTCCATTAAATATTTATTGAGGATCTAATTTATTGAGGATCAGTTCTAAAGCCACGTGGTCAAAAGGGATGCATAAACCTTGCCCCAACTTCATCGGTGATCTATTAAAGATTATATATGCAATTATAAAGTTTCATAATTATAAAAACATTTTATTTAATATAATTTAAAATAATGGTGATTATGTTTTCCTATATCCCGTTGATCTGAAGAGTAGCTGGCTCATATTTATAACACCCAACTTTGCAAAAATGCTTTTTAGGGGTAAGTTAAACAAGCAGATCTCATAAATAAACCACAGAAGAAGGAATTTATAATCCTCAGGGTATAACTCCCTCACTGATTGTTCCAGGTCCATTCTCACACTCTTTCTCATTGGGTATGACCAATTATGATTATTATTAGGTTACTGGTATCTTGAAAAAAAGGTACAATTTTTACCTAAGCAACAACAAATAATTAAATGTGTATACACACACACATATATTAGAGCTGAAATAACAGTACTTAAACTATTCCCTTCATTATATTATCTTATATAGCATATAACATGTCACCTAACTAAAAATTATTCAAACATAAAGTGATGGATTATTCAAATGTCTAGCCATAATTGTCGCAGTGAAAAACCTTAACTCTGAGTGGTTGATGAGTGTTCAATTAAGACCACAAACCTTGTTTCTGTTTGGGGACTGTCGTTTCAAGAATCTAAATTTATTCATCTTTATACACAAAACATATGTGCAATTTTAATAGTTGTATATGATACAGAATTTGAACATTTAAGGGATGTTACAGCACATTAAGTTTAACCCTCATTTATGTCTTGGATGATAGATGCAAGAATTCCAACTGAGGCGATTTTATGAACCAGTTAAATGATTTGTATTCAGAACAGCATTAAAAATCCCCATGACAAAGTGTACTTGAACAAAAATACCCTGCTTGTGACACATTCTTTACAAGTAATGTGTTTTCATTTTTCACATGTTGCATCTCATTTATTTTATTCAGGCACACATACTTAAATCTGCAAGATACCAAAAGCTTCCAATACCTTTGAAATAATAAATCACTTCGTGCAGATGTTTTCACCCGCTGCAAGGCTGCCGTTCATTAATCAAACATTATCAGTTTCTATCAGTGCTCAGTGTTAAACAGAAAAGGCACTTCATTTTGAGTTCTGACTTTCATTCACTGGTTAGTCCCTGACCCCACAGTACTTGCTGTTGCATTTTAGAAATGTGAAACCTCCTACAGAGTAATAGATTTTACAGCAAAATATGCTAAATGGTATTACATTTTTTGAATTTTATATTGCTTTATCCTGAGCTAAATCCATCTGTATTTCTAAAATGCCAAATAAATGCAGTTATAATATCCATTTAAAATTAGGTCCACAAAAATGATAAATTTATAATGTAAATGGTGTTTCTATGAATATATTGAATACATCACATTTCTAGAACACAGATGTAGGGATATGCTTTTTAAATTTTAAATTAAGCTATTAAAATGATTTCAGAAGACAATGCAAAGCAATTTGTCTACCTACAATAATTTTTAAATCCATAAAAATAAAATGAAACAAAGTTAAAAACAACTGTGAAATCTCCTTTCTTGTTTTCTTTTTTTCTTCTCTAGGGAAATATATTACAGAAAATGGATCAACTTGAAATACAACTAATCACTGATGATCTCATGAATCATGATTCACTAGAGTCATCCTATAAACATCTTTACAAACTAAAAAAGAGACGATTGATGTACACTAGATTACTTTACCACCTTGAACTACCCTGATAATACAAATACTGCAAAAAATAATTTCAACACTTTCATTTTATAATCACACATACACACACACACAAAAGTCTCATATCATTCTTACTCTTTGACCAACAAATTCTGAACTATAAGGACTCAAAGCCAACAATCACTTCAAAATCTGACCTGACAATGAATTTACCATGTTTTGAACACAAAGGAAATGCTTTATAAATACTTTGCTTCATCATTATGAATAGATATTATCACTGATTATGTATAAACCCTCTTCTTGTTAATGTCACAGTTGCTAAAAACTGTACATATTGATATGGCCTCTTTCCCAGTAAATTTACAATAAAAATTATCTGAATTTTTTTCCAGAGAATATTCCAGATCAAGATCTGAGGGATTCAGTGTCATGAAGAACAGCTCCAAGAAAAGTATGTTACCATGATTTCACTCTGGTCTTAACTAACCCTATAAAGTATTTATTTAAGGGCTGAAGGGAGAGGAATAGTTCCATTGCAATTTGTTGTATGTTAACACTCCTGAGACTGGCAGGCCCAAGCAGGAGACGGATGACATCAATCCAGAAATTCAGATGCCTCTCTAAACTCCCTACACTCCTTAACTTCACATATTGATCTGTAGAATTTTTTTGTCCCTTATACTCATGCCCTATTTACAGATATTTATTCTCTCACCCCTCAACAGGCATCCTAGACATATGTCATACCATATTCATCACAGTTTTTAAAATTCATCCTGTTCTTTTAAGTTTTGTGTCCAGTAATTTCTGTGTCCAGTAATTTCTCTAACAAATTCACACCTTGCCAGTTTAAACACTGCCCTCTAGGTGGTCATTATGTATCTTTTCTGTTTTTTCTTTCTCCTTTAGTACAGTAATTATTATTTTCTCCTTACAAAACTGAGGTCCTCTGGGAAGCAGCCAGGCTTAAATTCATCATTAAATCCCTCGTGACCAGTATAGTGCTTGGAACTACAATAATTTTGTTAAAAGCATGACAAATAATTGAGTAAAATAATGGAAATGGATAAGAGTTGTCTTGAATAGTTCGATTTTCAATTTCTTATTTTCATCTTGATATTTTCGTGTCCTTATACTGTCATGAGATCAATGCCCCGTTTTTCTTTCTATATCCATGCTCCCTACCTTCTTTTTTTACCTTTTTATAGGAACAACTTGAATACTTTTGAACTAGGTTTCAAATGCGTGACAATGTTAAAATGTATTCTTCCCCGAAACACATGCACTTAATTGAAATAAGGTGGTGTCTTTTTGCTAAATAAGTCTCTTATTATGTAAGTAGAGACTGAAAAGTGTTTAAGGAGAGAAATCAGATTCAGACATCTATAAAGACTGAACTTAATGTCTAGCAGTGACCAATATTGTGTGTAAGTTCTTCATATATGGACAATAAATTACCAAGGCGTCATCTATGGTTTACAGCCCAACAGTTTCAAACCACAATGGATAAGTAGAAATGCCATTAGAAATTTGTTTAAGGCCAAATAAGTTTAGAATATGAAGCTATAAAGTATACTCTGCTGATTTCCAGAACCCATTTGAGAGGAATAATATAAAGGAAGGATAATTAGAATGTTTGAGCACTAAAATTAACCCTGAGCTTCCAGGCAACAGTCAAAATGATATCACTATAATTTACATTGCTACCCATATCTTATGAAAGTTTACTAATTCATCAGGAAAGACAAACTTTTCCCATAAATAAATTGTAGAGGAATTTTATGACATCAATCCACATATAAAAATGTGCTGACCAATATGATAGACAATGTTCAATAGTGATTTTATAAAAGATATACAATTTACATGGCCCTTTAATGTTCAGAAAAGTCCAGGGCATGATAATGATATTACTTACTTAATATATTTCCATATAACTAACAAGGTTATATATCTTATTATATATAATCTTTCGGTGACTACATTGTCCTACTTATCAGAAGCATCTTTCATAAAGACATAAAAACAGATACTATTAAATGTCAAACAATAATAAATAATTTGAAATAATTTATCAAAGTCAAATACCTGCTACCATAAAAGGAATATTTTCTACCTGCTGTAAACTACTTGAATGTAAATTAATATTCTTCAATGCTTGCATTCCCCCCAAAAAAATATCTTGACATTTAATTTTGTAATGAGGCATTTTGAAAATAAACAAAATCCTATGTGATCCCACAATGAAATGACATGGATTTGATTTTAAATTACTACACAGTTTTTTCACACACACACAAAAAATGTACATTTCTTTTTCCTTAGAGGTTAAGACATCATCTCTCAGAAGCTCAGCTCCACTACTCTGTTAAGTCTCAAATAGAGCGAGACTGTTGTTTCAACTCTCAGAAGATGCCTTTTGTAAGTTACTTTCAATATTGCCTGCTGAAACATATCCAGACATTCCAGCTCCAAAGTGACAGAGGTAATCTCTCATAAAGTTTCATGGGTCTTTTATTTCTTTGTTTTGTTTTGGTTTTGGTTAAGCAAGTTGATTTCTAAAATTCAGCATGGATATTGAAAATAAACCTTTGGGGACTTAATAAAAGTTAAGGTGACTACTAAGGGGTATGAGGATTTTCTTTCTGGAGTAATGAAAATGTTCTAAAATTGACTGTGATGATAAATGCACAACTCTAAGATTATACTAAAAGCCATTGATTGTACACTTTGGATGGTATGTGAATATCTCAATTGAACTGATTAATAGTCATTTTATAGCAGAAACAAGCAAATGAATATAGCATACACACAAATACACAAAGCACTGGCTTTGTGTACAAATTCTATATAAATTTGAATGTACTCAAATTTATTTTGGTCTATCAGCCAATTAAGAGGACTATTGAATTTTAAGTATTTCTTTGTGTCACATAGCCTTCACTGTTTGGGGGCATAATATGGTTGTAAAAGGGGTTAGTATAAGGAACTTTACTCTCTAATTTTTAATGAAAATGAAATTGCTAAAGAATACCATCATTTTGTCTGTAAGAGCAAGGGCTCAGAAAACTGCAGGGACTTTTCAAAACAGCATCATCTCTTGTGCTGTAACTTTAGCAATATTTCTATTTTTATCATAAGTCTAAATGCACAATTGGCCAGATCTCTTTACAGTTCATAACACATTCTATGCAACAGGACCATGTCCAAACGTCTGTGGTATTCTACCCTCAAAGCAATTGTCCTGAGACCAGAGAGAGAAGAGAATAAGGTTCTCAACATGTAGTGTGCAGACATTCACTTTACACCTTCTGTCCTCTTTTCAATTGAATAATGGATCCTCAAGCTATTCAATGTGGAAGAGGGAAACTAAGGGTCAAGATACTTTTTAACATTCCGTTTACAAATCCTGAGTTTTCACCGTTTTCCTCATTCCCACTTCCAAAGCTACCTGGTATTATCTAATTTTGAAATTTTAAGTAGATTCAGGGTTGTGCATTATGCTACTTTCTTGGGTTTGGCTCAGGATTCAGCTCTCTAGGGTCGGCTCAGTCCAATATCATATAACCATCTGTTTTCAACTTCCAGAGTTCTGTTCTTGTTTCTTCTCCTATTCTCTTTTTCCTTTTGCTTTCATTTAGTGCAATTAAGGATAGAATAGAAGGATATGCATGTATCATTTTTAAATGGGGCCTCACTGAACTAATTTTAAAAACAAGAATTTCTCTTGGGAAATATACCTGTGTTCTAGCTTTAGGTTAATACTTGGGAAGTTTTCTATTTTACTTTCAAGAAACTGACTAGAACCAGACAATTTATTTCTAGGTATGACTTTTCTTTCTTTGAACTACATTCCAAGATTGAACGTGAGCTTGATTCCAATTTCCATTACAATTTCTTAAGCTTGCTGCCTAACTGCATTCTTTAGCACCCTCACTGTTCAATTATTATAAGAGTAATCAAGATAGAGGGCAAGCAAAATCAGCTATGGCTTTCTGTAGATCTTCATTTACTAAAAATTCTAAAGAGTATTAAAATTTGAATTTTGTAATTAAATTTCTAAATTTTAACATATGCACTTTTGTCCATGAGTTGCCTCACTCTTGTGAATTTTTAAATTGTCAATATTTTATATGTGCAAGTAAAATATAAAACCAAATTATGTTTTGACATTATTGAATAATCTGTCAATCAGTGACAACACATCCTATTGTTAGTGCAATACTCTGGGTTCTGGGCTTCTACTTTCTTGGCTATGTAGCAGAAAAGAATTTAGGACACGTCTTAAATTCTACAGTAGGCAAGGGAGTAAAGAGTTTATTAAGAAACAAAAAAATTAGAAAAGTACACAGTCTAAGACATGGATTGTGGCCATGCTACAGGATGAGTCTTGCGTGTGGGGCCCCAGAGTAGGCCTTTTTAAGACTTTTCCTCTTCCCACCTCCTAATATTGGTGTATTACTCAGCCAAAGGGGTGCTGATGCAAAATACCAGAAATCTGTTGGCTTTTTTAAAGGGCATTTATTTGGGGTAGAAGCCCACAATTACCAGGCCATAAAGCATAAGGTATTTCCCTCACCAAAGTCTGTTGCCACGAGTTGGAGCACGTTGGCTGCCGACTTGTGCCAAGAGTTCAGCCTTCCTGGGTTCCTCTCTTCCCAGGGCTTCTCTCCAGGCTCAGTTGCCCCTTTCTCTCCACAAGGCCAGCTGAAGACTATCAGGCAACAAGCTCTGTCTCTCTCCCCAGGGCTTGATTCTCTCCAGCTCAGCTGTTCTGCTTCTCTGTGTGCTTACTTCCCGGGGTCCAGCCAAAAACTCCAACTCTCTTCTCTGCCGTGTAGTTTCCTCTGTGAGTTCCTGCCCACCAAGGGGTTAGGGACTCAATGTCCTACTGACGTGGCCCAATCAAAGCCCTAATCATATTTTAATCCTGCCCAGGTACAGGTCAGTTTACAAACATAATCTGATACCTATTTTTGGAATTCATAAACAATGCCAAACTACTACAATTGGGGAGCAGGCCCAGCTGTTTGCTGTTCTGATTGGTTGCCCCACCTGTTAGTTCTCAAGTATCCTGGGCTTTCCCTTGACCCAGGAGAGAGTTCCAAATGGGACCTCATGGCCAGGGTCTAAGTGGTGTCTTTCTGGTTTTCTTAGCAGCAGCTGGTTTCCAGGCGGGGTCTCACTGCCATGTTCTCTACCGGGTCTTCCCTCTTTTCCCTATACTAACCTGCCTCACTATTTTCATTCCTATGCAAGTGGCTTTATTTTTAATACAATATGGATAAATAAACAACTATCTATCTTCTTGTGGTCACAAAACACCTCTGATAAAAGGTGGTTCCATAACAAATAAACCACAGGTCTCCAGAAAAATCAGTTTATACTGCATTTTTTGCTCTTAATAATAGTATTAGAAACTTAACATCAACACTATATTCCAATTAGAAAAATTTTAAAAATACTCACTATATAATTAATGGGGAATGTTGAAGACTAATTGTTTCCTAAATTATCCTCAGAGACTATTCTCTAGATCATCCAATCACAAAAATTTGTTAATTAGAATTACACCTGAATAATTGTTAAAGCAGAGAGTGGCTTATTCTTTTGAATTTCCATATATATTTAACAATTTTTGAGGCAAACTAATGGTTGCAATATGCCTGTAGGACCGCAATCACAGAAATTAAAAATTATCCAGTTACTTATTTCCATTAATAAGATTCCATTAGTTTCATTCTACAGATAATAAACCTACAGTTTCCTATTAAATAATCCACAAGAACAAGATCAAGAAAACATTTAGTTTGGTTATACCAGAATTCAGTTCTTACTAAGGCTCTATTAAACACTCCAATTAGTTGTTATGCTTACTTTTAGTTTTATAAATTAATCTTCTCTACATCCTAAATATACATTTCCTAATGATTCAAAGAGATATATATGAAAAATGCATTGAAAGCAATTATAGGGATATTCTAATGTAATCTGCAAAGGTTGATCAAGGTATATCATTTCAATTATGCCAGTCCTAGGAAAATAAAAGTTTATTTGGTTAAAAATAACACAATGGTTTTGATTTTTATGATAATGCTAGATTTGATTCTATGTATGTAAAGACAAAAGAACTTTGAAAACACTATAGCCGCAGGAATTTAGGAGTAAAAGACTGTATAATTCTAACTACCTGTTAAGGTGTCATTTATTTTCTAATGTTTTCCTTAAGGTTCCTGATTTTAAATAATAAAGAAAAAGACTTAAGCATTTAGACCTAAATATTAATTAAACCTCTGCACAAGTCCAAGCTCCTATCTCTCACCTGAATTATGTAACAGCTGTCCAGGTGTCTCTACATGTCCAGTCTTTGTCACTCTCAAATTCATACCATACCTATAGAGACTATCCTCTTTAGAATCTTTTGATCACTTTTTAAATTCAATATAGAAGCCAAAGTTCATTAGCATGCTATGCAGGCCCTTCACAGCCAGGTTATTGCCTAACTCTCCAGCCTAATGACTCAACAGAGTTTCACAGACCCCAGCAACACCAAAATACACAAGAGTTAAAATGCTAGTTCACTGAACACCTGCTCTCTTGAACCCTCGATCAGGAATAATCCTCTCCCTCCAGCATTTTTTTTCTTGCTAATCATTCTTTCACCTCGTTAAAGATGACACTCACTCTAGGAAGTCTTCCATGACTGTCTCTCTCCATCCCAATATGCACTCTCACATTTAAATTCATCAGTATGATGTTGGGCACCCCTGTTCTGTACCCCCACAAAACTCCTGGCATCTCTTAATCACTGCATACATTACCACACTGTGTTGTGATTATGTCACTTTTCCCCCCATAAGATTTGGTCTCCATGAAGGCAAGCAAAATGTTTTTTACCATCAGCGAATGCTTAACACCCAGTACTTAGTACAGATCATGGTAAATATTTGCAGAATGAATATATAAATTCAATATAACCAGATACATCCAAACAGGCTGCTTGTAAATTAGCACTCTGGAGATTTGGAGGAAAGGTTCCAATGATGATTTTTATATTACTGAATATAATTTGGGTATGTGGGTGATATCTTCCCCACATAATCAGTGATGCAAATTCTTTGGTTATTCCTTATTGCTCTGATTAGTCATGGTTTAAGAAAAGATCAATCCATAATGAGGAGTATTTTCAAGACCACATATATTGAACTATTGTTCTTAACATATGGTTAATTAAATCTTTGGCAGAAGCCAGAACTTACTTTTTCCTTTGACTGAAGTTGACTAAAAGACTTGGCTCACAACAAATTACATCATTCTTCAAAGAAGGAAGTAAGATTTTTCAACTTGCTATTTTTTTCAATCATACAATGCTATGTGACTGACCTAAAATATTTACAAATGAAATACATGCATGTAGTAAGAGGTCAAAGTTTCTGAATGAATGCTAAATTAGGTTGCCTTTTATTGAATTTTATGTACATTTATTTTGTTCTTTTTTTCTCTTGCTCCTCATTTACCTTCATCTCTTCTATTTCTATTTCACATACATTAGTATTTTGTATTCAAACAGTCATCAAATTATCACAGAAGCCCAGTCTGGTAGTGTAACATAATATGCTTAAGGATTAATTTATCTTCAACTTTCAATGTATAATGTGGCCTACATTTTTTCTAATAAAAAATTTACTAAAATGGTATGATGGCAAATTCCATAACTATACTTAAGCAAAATACAAGTTGTTGCTAGACACTAAAATTTTGCTAAAATGCTATTATTCCTATAGTTTAGTAAGTAATATCCTTGACATAATAATTTACAAATGGGGTTATTTAATGATCTGATAGAATTAACTCTTTGTCAAAGCAATTAATTGTAACCTAAGTATAACTATTGTGGAGGAAAGTGGTATGCTTGAAAGGATAATATATTCATAGATTTGCTAGAAAATCCACTTGATAACTTATCACTGATCCAATGGTATAGTCACTGTAAGAAGTTCAAAAGATATTACTTATATTTTAATTACAAATAAATAATAAAACTCATGTTCAATAAGTATCATTCTTACTTGTTCCCGGTGTTATAATAAAATGCTTAATTATTTGCTTCCTTCTACCATAAAAATAAACTGGCACACCTATTACGATGGCCATTATTTTAAAAATGGAAAATGAGTGTTGGCAAAGATATGCAGAAATAGGAACCCTCGTTACATTGTTGGTTGAGAATGAAAAATGGTATAGCCATTGTGGAAAACAGTTTGGTGGTTTCTCTCTAAGTTAAATAAAGAATTACAGTATGACCCAGCAATGCCACTTCTAGGTACACACCCAAAATAATTGAAAACAACTACTCAAAAGATATTTGTACCCAATTCAACTGCAGAATTTCTCACAATAGCTAAAAAGTGAAAGCAACCATGTGTGCATCAACTGATGAATAAACAAAATGTGGTATATACATACAAAGAAATATTATTCAGCTTTAAAAAAGAATGAAGTTTAGAACTGCTAAAGCATGGATGAACCCTGATGACATCATATTGAGTGAAAAAAAGCCAGAGAGAAAAGGACATTTATTGTATGACTTCCTTAATATGCAATACATAGAGTATGCAAATTCAGACAGAAAGCAGATTACAGGTTATCCTGAGCTGGGAGGGGGAAGATGGGAGTTATTGCTTAGTGGGAATTAAGGAACAGAAACTTAAGAGTTGCTGTTTGGGGTGATGAAAAAGTTTTGGTAATGGATTGTGGTGATAGTAGCACAATATTGTAAATGTAATTAGTATCACTGAATTGTACACATGAAAGCAGTTAAAACAGGAAATTTTAGGTTGTATATATGTTACCGTAATAAAAATAATTTAAAAAACTAAACCGGTCTTGAGGCCAACCATAAATTTAAAATTCGTTAAGTTACTATTTAATATTCTTTAATAGTCTCTATTTCTCTAATTTTCTATGCAGTTTCTTCTTCCCACTTAGCATTTTCTGTTCTTCTGTTCGGTATGTTTCTAGAGATAAGTTAAGGTTCCTGATCTGCCCCTGACCTCCTGTCCTTCCTTGCTATCTTCACCAAACCGTTTCCCTGCCAATGAGGAAAAATATCCCTACTCCTTTCTAAAGCTGACAACTCTGCATATGTTCTTCTTTGCCAGCCTCTTCTTGTTCTCCTCCCCTCCCCCCTTAAGTATCATCTCAAATTTCTGTTTCCAATTCACTGTTTACCTTGCCTTAAAATGTATTCAGATTTCTCTAGCAATAAAGGTCTTTTCACCTTTCCTCCTCCCTTAAGCCCTTATACTATGCTTTACCCTTCCATGATTATGAGGTGCTCTGGAATAGCAGAAAAATCTCTAAAAAGTTAAAAAGACTTAACAAAGGTACTTTCACAACTTGGATGCAGCATTTTTTTTTAAAGGAGTATTTCAAAATAATCCTTAGAGAGTAATCACAAAGCATTAGCTAGCCTGATTAATAGACATTTAAAACTTCTCAAATGACCTGGCTCGGGATTTCCGTTCACTTGCACAGTAACTTGTTCAAGACAGCACACAACCACGGCAAGCAAGTCTGTGGTACGTTGCTAGCTCCCTTCCCACTCATCTGCACTGGTGGGCAGAGTGACTAGGACATGAAGAACTCCCAAAGGATCCCAGAATCCCTTCAGCTTCCTAATATAAATAGAAGGGAACTCTCCAAAAAAGCCAATTTTGTAATCTTAATTTGATTAACAAAGATATGTAGGCAAATTAACACTTTCAAAAAAATTTTTTCTTTTTAACTGAAAGGAATGTGGTCTCAGTAAGTAGACTTGAGCATTTTTACGGAATTAATTATTTTTGTTTCTCACAGAAACTAAAATTAGTCAAATCTTAAAAATTTAGCATATTTAATGAATGCCATTGGTTGATAATATTATATATTGTTACCATGATTCTAAAATGATACCATTTTGGGGAAAAGCATTGAGCATAGCCACAATTATCAATATTCAAAAACTCTATTTATAGCAATTAATGTACATGTATAGGTAGTATTAAGATTTTTGGTTTGTTTTGTTTTTGAGGTACCCGGGCCAGGGATCAAGCCCAGGACCTTGTATGTGGGAAGCTGGCACTCAACTAGTGAGCCACATCAGCTCCCCTAGTATTAAGCAGTTTTAAACCAACTCATTTTACCCAAATTCCCTTTGTGGAGAGGGTAAATATAGACCCTAAGATCAAACACTTGTCTATAAGTTTTTTGTCTTTTTTTTTTCTTTTAGCCAAACTACAATGGTTAGTAGAGACCATATGTTCAGTAATTCTGCAATTTGTGTAAACTTATTGAATTTGTGAGGATTGATTTTGTATTTCCATAATGCATATACATATTTTCTTATAAGACCTTAGGATAATACAATATTTAATTCTGATTATGGCATAAAGCTAATTTAGAGATCCACCTAGTTAATATTTAAAAATAAGAGAATTTCTACATGCATTGGTTAAATAGAAAATAGATAAATCAATTTGAAAAGCTCTTGGAAAGAAATAAGCTTAAAAAGAAACAAATCATTGTAAATATTTAATTTTCTTTCAGAAGAACTTTATTGGTTAGTGTGAAAAGGTGAAAAAATTTACATCTCACTTTATACGATGAACATGTTACTATAAAATGTACTATCTCTCAATTTTATAAATTGTATCATATGTTAATTCTTGATAAGGAAAGTATTTCCATTAACAATTTACCTCTTTTCTCAATGTACCTATAATATTTTTATCAAAGGTATATTTCCATGTACTTATTTAGATTTTTAAACCTTCTTTCAACATATAACTAGTATTTCCAAATCAACTCCCTAGCAAATAATGCCAGGTTCAATGATATTCAAGAGTAGGGCTTTGTACATCAACTAGCTGACATTAAAACACTGTGGTAACGAAGTTCAGTCCTCATATGGGCTAAATATTATCACAAAAGATCCCTCTAAAAACAAAGAATTATCTAACTAATATATATGCTATGGTCAAAAGAAGATTGGGATAATAACAAACCCAAAATACACTATAATAAATCATGTTGAAGTAGTCTCTTTAGAAATGGAATTAGAACATATTCATGCCAGTGTGTTTGAGTATCACACTCTGTGGTGTGAGCTCTCACACAATTTCACTGGGCCTTAGTGTTCTCATGCAGTATAGGAGGATTCTGAGGATCAAATAAATAATCTCATCAATGCCATGGCTTCACGTAACACCTATACGCTGATAATATTAACAACTGTTATTTATTTGAATCCTACCTTATGCCAATTTCAGTGAAAAGTACTTTACATTTATTATTTCTATTCCTCCCCCAAAACCATGAATGATGGGCTACTAACTGAATTTGTCTGGCTTACAGGCTTTTTTTTTTTTTCTTTTCTGCTAAAGCATACAGCTAATGGCTCTAAATGTACCTCTCCTGCCCACCCCACTCACCTATTTCTAGACCTTATTATGTATACATGAGGACTTACTGACTAGTTCCATCAAGATGAGGAAAGTATCCAAAATATAATAGGTCAGATCAGAACACAATCTTTTCCTATTTTATTCTATTAGAATATGGTCACCACTGCCCATCTCGTTGACTAAAAGAAGTTTGGAAGGCATCCTTGGCTTTTTCTATTCTTTAGATCCTTGCCCTGCCTTGTTGCTTCCTACTCCTATCCTTCATGTATCATATCTTAGCAAACAATGAAGACCTGCACATGTTGTATTTTGTTATTTATATTTTTGTATATTTTGTATATTTGTATTTTATTCCCTGCTGTCAGCAATCATAGCCCTACTTCAGGTCCTTCATTTTCTTTTTCCTCAATTATTGCATTTGCCAAGACATAAAATCTCTCAGTATCAGTCTTCCCCTTTTCCATTAGATTTCTGTTGTGCCACCAATTCAATAATTCTATTCTTTTATTGCTCATGTCAAAATCCTTCACTTTTTACAGTAAAAAACAGACACACTAATTTAACTAAACCAAATTCTTTTTTTGTACTAAACAGAGCATCTAAAACTTGGCCCTGTGTAGCTGTTTGATCTTACTTCCCAGCACATGCCTCTGGCACTGAAAGTTCTAGTAATAATATGGAATTGGCACACATGATATTCCCTCTATCTGTGGGTCCTCCTCATTGCCTGTCCCCCACAAATTCTATGACTTGCGTCTTCTTACAGAGGCTTATAGTCTAGGATGAATAAATAGAAGTGCATATATGTAAGTGAATAAAATGTTTTAGAAGCTTTGACACTGATACATACTGTGGGGAAGAAAGGAATAATTACTTGGGAAACAAATCAGAAATTTTTGCATATCTGTCTCCTCTCAAAACAGTAAATTCCTTGAAAGCAAGGACATATTTATTAATCATATCAGGAACTTGATATATACTGAATGAATAAATGAAGTCATGTAAACAATAATGTGAGTAACATTATACAAATTGTAAGGATGAAGGACATTCTATTGTATTAATACTTTAAACACATGACTATGGACATTTTATTAGTGATGTAAAAGTTGGATTCTAAAAATACCTTACAGAGCTTAAGTCTTTCAAATCACATTTTAAAGTTGTGAAGGCACAATTAAGTAAAACTTACAGCTATGTGTGTAAAACTATTCAAAACCAATCTATCTTTACTTAATGTTAAGTCAAAAGTTTTCTTAATCTCTGCCTGAATTTGCTTCCTGTTCTTAGAGATCTTAGGAGATAAAACATTGCTAAAATTTATGAGGGACTTGTTTCTCCTCCTACATTTTGCTAATTTCAGGCTGTTTATTGACCCCCCTTCTACAGAAAACACATGGGCTCCAGAATGAAATTAACTTTAAGATTATGTTGTCCTTATATGTTTTACCCTTTCCTCACTATCACCTCACCCCTTCCTCCTCAAGCTTCTATTTCTCAAAAAGTTGACAGTGAGTTGCAAAATGCTAGAAGCTTAGAATGAATTAAAACAAAAACAGAAGAAATCAAGAAGGATGGCTTCATAAACATAAATTTATGTGTGTATATATGTGTATACAGGGAAAAAAGAATACTATTAGATATAGTGGAAAACAGCTATAGAGAAACATAGATCTCTGCAGTCAAAAATATAACTTGTTTCAATGTGTAGCACCCTAATATGAACCCTCACAATTGGACCAATCACTACAGACTCATATTCCTTCTTCTCTAGTCCCCATATGACTTATATTAAAGTTCAGAATTTTCCCACCAGAAATTCAGATCAGATAGCTACCGCAAATGCATTAGAAGGAAAAAAATAAGAAAAACACACACACATAACATTGATTCAAACTTCCCTAGAGCATCCTGTTAGTCAAAGATTTCTACAGTCAACAACAGCGGAAAACATATATACACACACACCTCCAACAATTTACTTATTTGTCTGTGTCATAGTGGTGTTTCTGAGAAAATAACTTTAGTCTATATACTTAAAATGTCCATAATTTAGTAATTTCAAATGGATATTGATATCATAAATACATCTCCCAAAAAATGGCAATAGGATTTTTCCTTTTTAATCTTGTTTAGGATTTTTGCTCTTGTTTTTACTCATTTTTGCATATTATTAACTTGCACAAAGGTAAACTTGAATCTAGTTAAAACTATAAAGAAAAAAAAATTGAGTCAATCAGTTTTGAATTTAATATATTTTTACATTAGGTCAAGCTAATATTAAACTGAAACATGAAACATTTACCACTTGCCACAGAAGAATGCATTTCTATCTTATCACATTACCTTCAAAATTAAGAAACATCACAATTTCAATTCACTATCCACAGATATGTTTTCTTATTCAGTATTCAGACGAATGTCTCCCTAATTCATTTATCAGCAATAATTTTCATGTGGTCTTTAATAAACTTTGTTACAATACAAACATATTCTTGTCTTTTATAACAAAATGATGGTTATATCTGAATAAAACTTTAAGAATGTGTTCCAAAATAATCCCAGTTTACTTCCTTTAGCCTGAGGAATGAAATGAACTGTGATCTGGACTGATCTTTTTTACTTTTTGGCTGAAATCAGTAGGAGCTAACTGTTAGAATTCATGAAGAAGAATCGAGTGAAAAAGGAGTAAAGTGCAAAGGAAAGTTACAGAGATTTTATCCATCAAGTCCTATCCTACAAGCAAAGATTATTTTGCATGTATACGTACCCTGTTTCTCGGCTTATCAAAAATTAATGAGAAAACACAAAACCAAGCATTAATCATAATTTCTGAGATGTGCCTTCAGTACTGTCAATCACTTTGCAGAAAACTGATTTCAGTTCTCACTTATTCCTTCTGTTATTTGAGTTTGTGGATGTGTTTTTGTTTCTTCTTAGATTGTGAAATCAAGTATGAATGTATTTATTGAAGCTTTCTTTAAAAAGATGAAACATTATACCTGACAAATAAACAAAATAACAGATTTACCTACTTTAGTAATGATTTTAAATATTAACATAATAACAAAAGTAAAAAAAGTATAGTTTTGAATACAACTTTCAAATAAATCATTTGCTAAAATAGTAACTAAGATGTGAGGAACTTGGGTGCTTCAGTGAATACCAAGATATGGGGACCTACCCAAACCTCGCTATTTTAAAATGCTACTATAAAAGGATCAATGCTGGACAAATCGTCTGCTTCTAAGACAAGTCCTATATTGTCTAAGGTATTCCATGAACAAATGCATACTTTCAAAACAAGTTAGGTACATCACAGACAAAAGTTAACTTGATTTTTATTACACGTGGATTTTCATTAAATTTTTTCTCTTGTTCAAATTTGTAAGAAAATATAAACAGCTAATGTTCTTAACAATGTATTGGTTCACAGCCTGCTGGCCAAATCTGAATTCCACCTGTTTTTTAAAATAAAGTTTTACTGGCACATAGCCATACCTATTTGTTTGCATATTCTCTACAGTTGCTTTTGCACTACAAGGCAGAGAGAGTTCAGTAGTTGTAACAGGCACCATACAGCCTGCAAACTTAAAATATTTACTGTCTGTCCATTAATAGAGAAAAAATGCCAACACTTCATTTACACTTTTTTTTTTAACTAATCAGAAACTCAAATAGAGTATATTTAATTCTGTATTTTAATGTCCTCTATAGGATTTGCCCCTTCCAAACTGGTTTTCCTAATGAACTTGATCCTCTCTCCTCATTCCTTTGACATAATGCAATTGAGGCCCTCAAAATATGACACAAAGATAAACATGATTTCATTTTTACTGATAGAAGCTTTTATTTGCTAATTCATCCTGTTGATTAATTTTACACTTAACCTATTTTTTAACATTTATTATTTCTTTATAACCACTGCAAATTTATGTTGGAGACAGGCATATACAAAAATAAAGTAAATTTTAAAAAGCATCATATGAGTAATGGCATCTTAGAGTATTGGTTAAGAGTAGGGCTTTGGTTTCAGAGAAACCTCAGTTCAACATCAAGTTACTAGTACTTGAGAAAGTTATTTAACATCTCTTAGACACAGTTTACTTATGTGTAAAATGGAGATATAAATAATACCAATCCAAAACGGCTTTGTGAGAATTACCAAAACAATTCATGCAAAAAATTAGCCAATATTCTAAGAAATTTAGCTACTATATTTATTATACTTATATTACAATATCTTCACATTTATTAATTCCATTAAAGTAAGTTTACTGTTTTTCTAAGTTAATGATAAGCTTTTCTACTTATTTTGCAATCTACAGTCCCTAGAACACTACTAGGCATATGGTAGAATCTTAATATTACTCTAAATTGTGATTAGCCAACAGTCATATTGAAGGAATAACAACAGTGGAAAAGTACCTATCATGGACATAAAAGTGAAGAGTGTAGAAACAAAAAGAACTTAAAGATCCAAGGAATCAATTTTCCAATTAAATATAACATTTTCCCCTTACACTGGATGTATTAATAAAATCTTTAACTGAATAATCCAGATATCAGTATCTTGTCCTCTAAATTTATGAATTAAGAGTTGGATGCACAATTTATCTCAGAAACACAAGCAAAGTGAACATCTGTTAAATTTCTGCCATGTAAGTTTATGTGTGTTTGGGGGGGTAGTGTGAACAGAGCCTCTGATGTGTAATGTTCTCTCCATCTGCACACCAGGTGGCACTGCATGGTTAATCAGAAGATGATAACACACATCAAGATTCTGTACGTTTTTGTAAGGAAGAAAATAAAACTTGTTTAAATTTTTTTCTCAGATGTCCATAATATGCTTAAAATATACTTAAAAGATTATTTAATTTGCGTAATGTCATCAATCATTATTTCAGTATTGTTTTTCACATACATTAAATTGCTGATATAACAAGTAATATTACCATGAAATATGAGTTTGGGAAATTGGGAAAGATAATTATAACTGAACTAGGTGCTTCCCCAATGATTTCTATTTATTCACATAAATACATTTGCATTATACAGTTCAGCCTTGAGGAACTTGGAACAACATGACTGTAGTGGAAATCTCTTACACAATTCAAAGGCAGGATATGGAGAAAAAGTGACGATATAAATTTTCATTGAATTGTTTCTAAAATTTGTTATTTAAAATAAAATGCCTTAATGAAATCTCTTCTTGAAAGGGACAGTCTTTAAGATATAATACTTTTAAGTATTTTATGTCAAGAAGGTGTTTAAATACCAAAGAAAAAGAATAGTAACCCATTCTATCTAATCCTAGATGAAGTGAGTATGGCCTATTCTTTGTAAGTTAGAAATGAGTGGTAAATAAGATGATAAATTAGACTTGCTAGGTTTTTCACTTTTTCCTTAATTAAATCACTTTTCTTTTCCTTCTTCCATTATTTTACTTCAGAAAACTTTATTGAGGTTGTACTATATGTCAAGAAATGTACAGAAGTTGTAAACTACAAAGATAAAGAAAATTCAAAACCCATACTCAGGTTTTTAATATAGTGGGGAGGGGGAAGGAGGAGGAGAAAGGTGCACACAACCTATATTCATTTCTGTAAATGAGGTATAAAACATTTTGTTATGTGTGAACACAGAATAAACATTTATCTTTGCTGGGTAAATAAGAAAGTCTCTTGAAGGAGGTTGCATTTGAGATGAATATTACAAGAAAAACTGACTTTAGCATGTGGAGACAGACAAAAATTATCCTTAGTAAAGAAGCCAAGATACCATGGTGAGGGTTATTTTTGAGAAATGGCGAGATTTTGGATGGTGGACAAGGTATTTAAAGTGGTAGGATTAAGGGGAGAGAGGAAGATTTGGAGAACTATTGTAACCTGTTGAAAGTCATCCTAAGCAGATCTAACTTATGCAGTGAATAGCCACTAAAAATATTTGAGACACTCATTGCCTGTTTTTAAGGCGAAATGTTACCTCACATGGAGGGTTCTTCATATTAGAGTTTCATGTAAGTGGGAGAAACAGAACAAATCTGAATGACAAAAACAACCATCACCGGGACCAGGAATACTCTTATTGGTATGATTAGCATTGCCTCCTTCTGTAATCCAGCTAGTTAGGAGTCAGTACCAGTTTGTTGGGCTTTGAATAAGAACAAGGAGATTAGAGGTCATTAAATAATATTACAAATTAAAAGAAAATAATAAAAAGTGGATTGGCAAAATATTCATGGCTTTTATTTTGCTTACAATTAAATCAGGTTTATTATTTTTAAATGATCTACTCAGAATTGTGGATATTGCCTACATAACTTCTTCAGTTTTCATCTGAGGACAGAAGTAAAAAGGGTGGTCTGAAAATCTTACTGCATTTTCTTCTAAATAAATAGAAAGTAGACATGATTGTGTAAAATTTAGAAATTATGATTAAGAAGCTAATTAAGAATAACTTTTACAGAGAAGAATTCTGGCTTTAAAAAGGCAAAAGAGATTTAATTAACCAAGTTAATACTATACTCTCTCATTAGATTTTGTTCACTGTAATTATCCCTTCAACCTTATAATATTTGGAAATATTCACATTTTTAAAAAATCTTTTCTGATGGTAACTAAAAAAAAATAAATGGTGGTAGCAATGAGAAATGTGAGACTAAATTTAAAAACTTATTTGTCCAGAGCATAAAGTCCCCATGTTTAAGAATCTTAAGTGGAATGCCACGATGGAAGCAGGCAGCATCAGCTAACATGTTGACTTTCAGTCATTTTATATTGAAATATGTCTATTTATTTAATTGTTAAATTTTCCCATCTTCCCTGTAAAACTCCCCTTCCATGATTTGATTGCCACTTACTAGTTTTCTTTAATCTCTCTTAGTCCTACTATTATTATCCATAAAATTGAATTAGTAATACTGACCTCAAGGGCCATTTTAAAAATTGGTCATTTCAAGAATTGAGCATGGAATATTTTAGCTATTACTCCCACTACTGCCAATATCACCATCACTAATATCACTATGTCTCCATATTTATCTAACCAATGTTTATTCCATCAGTGCCATTCACTTATCTTCACCCAGTGCCAACTTGTCATAGTTCAAATTGTACCCCCACCACTTAAATGTAAAAGCCTAATGTACTGTGCATCAGCCTGAAGGGATATCATTGCTGCCCTGTAACAATGTTCTAAAGAAGTTTCATTGTTTTACTTTAGCCCTATCAATGTATATAACTGGCATAAATTTTGTAAAGTAGGATTTTAAAAATTAGAATTCAATTTGTATGAAAAGAGAAAAAAATCTATTTTTCAATCATTTACTTTATGTACAAAAGCTTTGTTAAATGGGACCAAAATACTTTTTGGTACAGGTCAAAATGACTAAAATGTTTTCAGCCAAGGGTGACGCCCTCTTATTTTCTGTAAATTTATTGCTATAAACATTATAATAAAAACTTTATAACATAAAATGTATTTCTTCCTGGTTTGATCAATGTTACAACATTCTGTAAATTTGTTTTTGAAAATAGTTAAAACAGTTGCAATGAAAAAAATCATTCATTAAAAAAACATCATAGAGTTCTTTTTATGTGTCAGGCATTTTGGTAGGTACTGCTATCTATCAATGTATAACACAGAATCTCCAGCCTCCAAGAGCTTAATTTCTAGTGGTGGAAACAAACATATAACCTTTCAATTACAGCACATGTTACACAACAGCTATAATACAGTACAAAGTCTGGTCTGGGCATCCGGAATGGGAAGAGGAACCTAATGGGCTAGGAGTGAGAGGAGATGGGAAGAGACTTCATCAACACAGGCTAAAAAGTTAAGATAGGGAGGGGATCACTTCAAGAAGAGAGAACTACATGAAGTAGAAGAAAAAGGACATTTAAGCTAAGAAAAATTAAAAACAAAACAAAACAAAAAAACTGTTCTAGACCCAAGAGGCCCCCAAGTCCAAAGAAAACAGTCCAAATTGGCTGAAACACACAGTTTGATGGATGAATTGACTGGAGACATAAGCTATAACCAAATAATGAAGAGACTTGAAAGCCTTATTTTAAGGAGTTTTTACGTGATCTTGAAGGAAATAGAAACTTACGGGGGGGGTTTATGAGCGAAAGACATGATCAGATCTGATTTTAGAAATATCACTATTTCTCTCGTGAGGATAACGGAAGTCTAGGAAACTGGCTAAGAGGCTTCAGTAGTAGCCCAGTAGCATTAATAGACGGGAGTAGAGATAGTGAGAAATGAACTCAATATAAGTATTTGGGGTAGACACAAATAAAGCATTTGGTGGTAAATTAGTGCCTTTTCATCTCTCTAGTATCTTCCTGCAGTCCTGCTCTATAGCGTCTGCTATGACTGTAATGATGGATTTTACTGCTGTTCCTCCTATAATCCTTTCTTTTTCCCAAGTATTAAAAACAAATATTCAGGAAAAATCTCTTTTAGAAGAATATATAAAAGTTTAACAATTTTCTCAGGGTCTCAGTGGATTTCTTTTCCTTGCAGGCTTTTTTAACCTTTTCAGGGTGTACCATGTTTTGTGATTATTTAAGAAGAAAACTGCCAGAAGATGGACAATCAGAAAGGGGAAAGGAACTGGATCCCTTGAAGCAAAGAGTAAGAGTCCAGTTCTGCATTATCTAAACAGTGGTTATTGAACTTGGCTGTAGACTACAATCACCCAAAGAACTTTGAAAAAAAGTATACCTATGCCTAACCCACTGCCACCATGCCACACTCCTTGAATTTCACAATGTTGATTTTTCTAACAACTTAATTTAAAAAGCAAATCCAGATTTTTAAATAATCTTAATTATTAACACAATGCCTGGTACATTGAATTCATTCAACAATTATTAAATCCACTTAACAGATACTTATTGCGCATACTGTGGGGGAAAGTTTCGTACCTCAAGGCCCTTATAATGTGTAGCAGTGGTTTTCAAGCTATGACTATTAAGCAACATTTAAAACTACATTTTACATGTCATCAATATACAAGCACATGAATCAAACATATTCACATACATACAACTGAAAATTTTTCCACCAAATAATACTTACACTAACCATGTGTAACCCACTTTAATATTTTCTATTCCATTCTGTTCTGATCATTTTTGTAAAAAAAGGAAAAAATGATACTTGTAACCAAAAGGAGCCATCTGGTACTTTGAGAAAAACTTTGTTTGGTGGATGTTCCAACTCTACTTCTGAACATAGATGAAATAAAAGTGCAGGTATTTTTATTTCCGTAAAAATAAATTTTAGAGTCTTTAAAAATAATCCCAGTTATCTCAAAGACAACTCTATTTTTTAATAAGGCACAAGAACTAATATCACTACTTAGAAGAAGCTAAACTGCTCCTGGGTAAAGAGACATTAACTCATTAATACCAACAATGATTTATACTCAACGGAATAATTTCCTAAATGGACTCAGCTCATATTATTAGTTGGGTAAAAATCTAAAAGTGAGTGACTTTTCACCAGCAAAATCATACAATATTAAAAATCAGGAAACATGAAAACACATAGATTAATGGGTTTATTGTACTATCTTTTAAAAAGTCTATTTAATAAAGAATGAAGAGTGAAGGTATTTTCTTTTTTTTTTAGACAAGCAGAGCCAGAAGTCATTATAAATACAGAATATCTATAATTAGGGCATGGCCAAATACAGCAAGAGAATGCATCTTCATTTTGTATTTAGTGAACTATGTAATCAACATGTAAGCACTAACTTAAGAGCTAATGTTTTCTTTGCTATAAGTGCTTTACTGATTTCTTTCATTAAGGAACCCATGTGTCACATACCAACAATGATGCATACCTGTCTCCCCACTCCCTATCTATTATTTTCCTCCTCTTTATTATTAGAAGTATAATGGGCATTTGGCCACTCAGCTAATGACTATACTCCTAGCAACCTCTGTGGCTAGATATGTCTATGTGACCGGTTCTAGACAATGAGATAAAAGCAGAAAAGACATATGCAATTTCTGGGTCATGAACGTAAAAGTAAAGGAGCTCCCCTCATTCTTTCCCACTTCCATTAGCTGGAATGTGGATACGGTGACCACCCATGATGAAAAGATGGAAGTGAGGTTTGAGGATGACTCATACGGTTACATGAGTGAGATTAATCATATATCTTGTTTAAGCCTTTATTGTTTTCTTTTGCTAAAGCAGCCAAACATGTATGCAAAACAATACTGAATGCCGATTCCAACAGCTAGTCCTCCAAACTGAGTGGGAAAGGGTAGATAAATGAGTGAAGTTTAATTACAATATAGAAGCATGATTAATAAACAGTACATAAGGATGTGAGGCTGCCCAATAATAGACAGTTATATGCTAACAGAAAGGTCATAAATTCCCAAATCAGCAATCAAGAGTGTCAAGTAAACATTTCCTGGAGGATAAGGCTACTTGTCTTCTACTGACTGACGTGATTTTTTCTTGACAAGATGAAACCTCCCTGTATATATTTCATACAACATACTGAAATAGAACATAACTGCATTCCTCACATCACTACACCAAAATGTCAAAAGATTCACTTCTCAGCATGAAAAGCACAGCAACATAAACACAAAAGGACTCCACACACTAAGTGCTGCGTTCACACAGCAGTGCAGAGTCAAATGGAGACCACTGTATTATGAATAAGTATAGCATTAGCAAATAGCATATGTAAGGGGACTTCATGAAATGAAATAAAAGAAAAAAGCTAGAACATTATTAAATCTTAACAGATGGAAGATGTCTCTTATTGCTATAGCAAATTCATAGTGATAAACTTTTTAATTTCTCCAAATTTTGAAATAATTGGCTCCATATGCAGTTAATTTGGAGATATTTCAATACATTAGTTTTAGGGTTTTTTTTTTTTTTTTTTTGTCCCTATCTCTGCAGTACAGAGACTCTTTGTAGACAAGGTTCATGGAAATTCGCATATCTGCGTTAGCATGTACTACTCCATTAATGGGAAACATATCTTTTAGGTACCACTTCTTAGGAAAGCACAATGGTGAATTTCAAATAGCTCTTTGATAATATCACCAATATTTCAGACTCTTTTGCCTGACTACATTTTTCCACTTACTATTGACCAAACAATTTTGAGTAGTGATCCACTTTACCTTATTTCTATATGTTAAATTCTCAATACAAATAAAGTGTTGAAAATTAAAACCAACGTCTGGTACAGCAATTCTAAAAATGGAAGCTAGGGAAAATATCAGACATTTTGTCCTTACTATTTTTGATATACACCAAGACTACTGTACTTAAATGTACATAATGTAGAGAAATACTGATGAAAATGGCACTCTCAGTGTTTCTGAAAGGAAGGAGGTTGAATAGAGCCATTTAAGACCTAGAAGACAGTACAAAACTTACTTCCCCTACCACAATTTTTCATTTATGTAAAGAGAATGAAGTAGCAGGTCTTAGACTTGGCAGCAATTATGTAAAAAGAGAATACATGACACTATGATAAGACCAATTTAGAAGGCTAAGAAGCACTCCTAATTATTTCTCTCTAGAAATGCTATGAATAGGAAAGCCCCAAAATAAATGCTGCCCAGTGCGTGACCACTTAAAGAAACGGGACAGTGTTCATTTCTGTGTAGATTTATTGGTTAGATAGTCATATTCAAAAAGTGTGAACCACAAGACAGACAAACTAAAAGACACAAGGATGGATTTATTACGATTATTAATGGGTAGAGTTTTTTGTCTGTTTCTTTTCATTATTATTATTATTATTGGAATAATGAAAATGCTCTAATAATGACTGAAGTGATGAATGCACAATGTTGTGATTATACCAAATATCATTGATTGTACACTTTGGATGGACTGTATGCTTTATTAAAATGTATCAATAAAACTGATTTAAAAAACTAACAAACTGAAAAAATGTAAAAATTTAACACATTCAGTTTCTATGTCATGATTGTCAATAGTATAATCATATGAAAGAATAAATACAAAGTGCATGAAGCAAAGACCAAATTAAAACAACTGTTTGTTCACTCTGGCCTCTCTAAACAGTAAGTGAAAGGGGAAAAATGTTAGATTACAATCTCTGTTGGGATATGCAGAAAAATATGGAATCTTAAGAAACATTCAGTGCCTTAGTAAACTATACATTGCCTTTAAGAAATACATTGAACATCTTTAAAATTCTGCTAAATATGAATAACCTTTGACAATTTTGAAAAAAAAATATAAATATATAAAGAAAAAAGAACCAATTCTGTTCTTTAGTATCCTTTTAATCCATTCATTTTACAATAAAGAGAAGCATCTGAACATTTCTAAGCTCAGAGTCTGAGCTTCCGTGGCATACCTTGAAAACATTTTGCTTCTCAGAGAGTTCCATGGGTGATAATGTGGTGAAAGAATGGGACGATGATGACAATCTTGCCAAAGTATCCATGACAAAGGTGGGCAGTACAACAAGTTCTAAAATAAAAATCCAGTTTTTTGTCCATTCATTTCTATCTACTGTTCACTGAACAGATGCAGCTTTTATCATGAGAATTTCTGAAGACAGTCATTCATCTGATTATTTTGGGGAAGTAAAAAAATAATACTATAAATAAAAAATATAAAAGTAAGCTACTCACCTATTCCAATGAAAGCAGCTTTGTAGCCTTCTTCTTTCAAAATGCCAAGAGTCATTTCATTCACTGAAAGGCTTTTACCAAAAATTATCTATAAGAAACAAGATTTGTCTATAACAAATAACATTTTGAATGCTTAATTAAAATTTTAATCTTTAACATCAAAAGGAATGATTACCAGTCAAAACTGTATGTAAGTATGTGTGTATATATGTAAAAAATAGAACATTAGCATGTTTTCTTTAATGACTAAATGCATTGTTGCCTTTTATTGAAGCAGCAGAAGCAAAGCCAATGTAATTAAAATCAAGCCAGTAAACTTTCATATGTTCAAGATACAATGCTGGGCACTTTAAACAATAAAATTATGAACAAGACACAGTTTCTGCCTCAATATGCAATCAATTCAGGGCCGAAGGTCTACATAAATAAATACACTATAAAACAGGGTGTGATCAGCACATGTTTACAGGAGGAGTTCAGAGTATGGAAAGATCCATTCTAGCTAAGGAAATCAGGATGAGAATGAAGAAAGGAAGTAGAATTTCAATGTTTGTTTTTTTTAAAGACTAGATGGAATTTTTATTAGAGCACTGCAGTATAAAAATATAGGGGAAGACTAGAAATATCAGGAGACAGAAAGTAGTTGCCCCTATAAAAAGTCACAATACCTTTCCCAGTTCCCACACATGAGCCATTTTTCAGATATGGAACCCATTGATTAGAGAGATGGATGAATCTCTAGGGGGAAGGAATTGTAATGACTTCCCTAGTCTTTTCCCAAAGGGAACTATGGCCATTTACCTAGGCAACTGTATACTAGAGAAAGGGGAATAATCTGACATTTCAAGGACTATTGGACACAGGTCTTCACTGACATTGATAACTTGAGACCCAAGAGTGAGGACCTACAAGGACCAAGATAATAAATGGAGGTTGGCTAAAATCTGGCTCACAGTGGGCCAGACAATAATCATTCCCTCCATCTCTGATGGCATAATTGGAATTGAGATACTTGTCAGTTGAAGTAGTTTCCATTTGGGTTCCTGGTATGTGGAGTAAGAACAATGCTAGTGCAGAAGGCCACATGGAAATATCTTAGAGGCAAGTGAAGTGGGGAGGAGATGGTGGTGGGTCCCATCATGGCTGCATTTAATTCATGGCTCTGATAGAATGACAGTCAACTACTGTGGGCTTAACTGAGTAGTAGCCCTGATTGCTATGATAGAGGTGGTATTGTTAGAGCAGGCTTTAGGCCACAGGGATGCTGTATTTGGTGAATGCATTCTTTTCCATTCAAATTAGAAAGAGGGATCAGAAGTAGCTCATATTCATGGGGGGCAGATAACAATATTCATGAACAGTTTTGCTAGGGGCAATGTCAACTTTACTCCTTAATAATATAATATGAAGAGATTTGGACATGCCACAGAGCATCACAGTTATCTATTACAATATAATGCAGATTGAAGAGTGAGTTAGCATGCTTGAGACTTTTCTAAGACATGAACCCTATGAAGATCAGGGACTAACCACTTAAGTTTATGGGTTTAGGGATACAGTGGTCAGGTATGAGCCAGTATATCCTTTCTTAAGCTAAAAATAAAAATGATACATCTTACATTCCCCACCACAAAGAATGAAGGACAGCACCTGGTAGGGTTTTGGGGGTTCTTAAGGTAACGTGTACCAGAAAACAAAGGTCTCTAAGCTGAATCATAGAGGAAGAACAAGTTTTACCCATGAAACAATAATAATTGCAGCTAACCTGTATAAAGTATTTAACTAAGTGTAAGGCTTTTCTCTAAGTATTGCATATAACCCTCGCAGCAGCCCTATGTTGGGCATATGTTTATTGAAGTCACATATGTAGTCTAATTTCAGAGCCAGTATGTTGAATAGCTATATGCTCTGTGTCTCCTGGGGTTAAAAGAAGAATGAATGGTAGAACTGACAACATTCCCAAATGCCCAGAAAAACATATTGTATGTGGAGAACTACCAAAAATGAAGTATTTTCTGGAGCACCAAGTACAAAACCAGGAAAGGAGCGAGAAGCAGTGGGAGTATGTGACTGGGACTAGACCATTAAGGAACATTTTTGTCTTCCTGAAATACTAATTCTATTATTATATTGGCAGAAAGAGTAACTGTTTCAATGTTTATAAGCTGGGGGCTACCAAAATGAAATTAGTATATAATATTCAGAAATCTGGAAATACCAAATACCATAGAACACACTGGAACATTAATTAAATACTATTAAAAGTATTTCATAGTAACTAATAGTGAATATTACTATTAGAATTAGAATTGGAAACTATTAGAAGTGTCTAAAAGTGAGGCTTCAGAATTTAAATTTCTTCTATCTTTTAAAGACTTCTTTTCTTTTATCAAATTATGATAATAAAAAAAGATGGTTCCTCTGTTTATTGTATGAACTAAATAACCTCAATAACAAAATATAATAAAGATCAGACATAAAATAAAAATGCAGGTCAAATATTCTAAATAAAATATTTAAAAACTGAATAAGGATGCAATTTCCAAGTTGAGCAGTGGGATAGCCTACGGATGGGTTAATTAATGGAGCTGATCTTCAAAATACTTACTTTAGGTTCAGTTTATCTACTGCCTTAGCAAGAAGATTTGAGATCATCCTCACACACATATCCACATACACATACCATCCTTGAGGTGGTATGTGTGTGTGTTTCTGTGTGCATGTGTGTATATTTGTGCACAGCAGCTTAGCAGTAGTGGGAATCAAAGGGGAATGAATACATCCCGGTTCTTCTGCCCTAGTAAACCTGCTTCTGAGTTTGTAACATATATGAAGGATAAAGAGACTTTTTGTATATCCACAGTCTGATTTTACACTAGTTGGCAAGAGTGTACTGCTAGGAAGGGGGAAAAAAGTTGAATTAAACTTTTGAGTGGGAGCCTGGAAAGACAAGCATTTTGATTCTTGGGTTAATCATCTGAGAATGAGACAAGCAAGAATTACTAAACTGTGGACATATATTTTGGGAAAGATGGAGGATAATCATAATTGAGAATAATTGATAACAGAGCATTCATAACAATATTTACTAAAACGACAGTCGTCAGGACTCTGTAGTACCCATGATGGGGAATCTAGTCAAATTTCCCTTCCCTAAAAGCTTCAATCCCCAGACGTTTGCCACGTAATCAATAATCCACTCTCAGTCAGAAAGAACAAGAAAGATTCTCTGGTAAAAAAAAAAAAAAGTTAAAACTTCACATACTTGTGCCTTGGGAAACTGGGCTAAGAGATGTTAACAGCTACCTGTAACTAGTATTACAAGACAACTACAGACATCTAAAACATTTATGTGTCTGATATGTTGTGAAATCTTAGCATTATTTGTTAAATAGATAGGATATTGGAAAAATTCCATGGTGGGCATTTTGTCTGTTTTTGTTCCTTTTTCCCTCCTGTACTTTAAATATGTAAATTTTCCACCTTGATGTTCTGTAATTCTGTATTTTTCCAATGGCTTTGGTAATATACGACTGGATTTTCAAACATCCTAGCTACATTTAAAATAAAATAAAATAAAAATTCACTCCCCTTCAAGTTCTCTATTAATAGTTACTCCCTCTTACAAATAGAAGGACAGAATAACATAGGCCCTGAGCCAAAGTTCCAAGTATTAAACACGTTGTGACTTAATTAAAACTTTCTTTTTACATCCATACCATGTGTGTGTGTGTATAATACTATTTATTATGTATGATTAAGATGTACAACTTTATTTGCAATGGAACTTTTCCTTCAAATAAAATATTATGCGATACCCATTGTAAAAAAAATACAGGAAACAATTTACATCCCTGCACAGTTTCTGGATAGAAAAACTTGTTTAAATAGATAAAATGTTTCCAGATACTCTAAGAGAGGAAAATGAATGGAGGAATTTTAAATAATATTTGGTTTTCTTTAGACTCAAAAATTATTTCATCCATTATTGATGCAGTTTCTTTCCTGCTAGTAGAAAAATGATTGTATATTTGTTTTCTGATAATATCCTATAAGAATGCAAATTCTTGTTTCATATAATCTTAATGAAAAACAAGATGATGTAGATAGGATATCAAGGAAGAGATCTGTTAATAGATATTTTGCCTCAAAAGATATAAGCAGAAGAAAGAGCAATTACAAATTAAATTTAATCAAAACAAAATTCTACCAAAATATTTTGTGATATCACAAATATTTATATTTTAGACATATTTAGAAAATATATATATTAAAAGATTAATGTAAAATGCAGTTTTTACATTTTTAAGTTTGGAAAAAGGTCATTAGATATGTTATAATGACAATGAAAGAAAAATATTCATTTTCACCTAAATTCTGAGTTTTATAATAATAAATAAAAAGTACTTAATCTCAATGAGCCAAGGCTAGTAACACTGTCACATGTTACACTGTGTCACACTGTAATACACTGTGTCACACTATGATATATGTGTCAGTGACACATATATCATAAGAGACTCTTAAATCCACCTAGGATTAAAAATAATTTGCAGAGTTCTATATTAGAATTTATATTACAACATTCAGAGATTTTATAGCAATATAACAACTAAAAGGCTATTTATTCTAGAGAGAAAATAATTCTATAATGCTATAAATTATCCTTTGATGTTAAATCAATTGAGAGCATACTTCATAAGTTAAAAACTGTATTTCCTGCTGATAAGGAAAGTGAAAAAGAAAAAAATTAATTATTTCATGAACACAGGCCAAGAGAAAAGATATGGTAGAAAATCATACTTTTCATAGTTTAGAATGGGCTCAAATATTGTAAATTTAAGTATTAGTGACTCACTAAGCTATTTACCATTTGCAAAATTTAAACTTCTCTAAGAGCATGTGAAGAGATAATTTTTTTTTAAGTGAAAAAGGTTCAAACAGTAAATAGGTAAATACATTTGAGGTATCAGTTTTATTGAGCATTGTCTAAGAAGTTTTAAACATTTAACAAAATTGTATGAGGTTTTATTTCATTCAAGATAATGGTTAAAAGGACAAATCATATTTCATATGTCTTGTAATCCTTTATTAGAATATAAAAGTGGATTTAATAAGGTCAGATTATTAAGTAATTATTAAGGAATTAAGAAAAAGACAAGTACAAATTATTGAACTGTATTTTAATATAATCTTTGGGAATGGATTGATATATGTCTAAATCCCAAATTCAAAGTCAAATGAAGGTAAAAATGGAGGGAAACATATCGAATTTAGAATCTAGGGAAGGTGACTCATATTAAGTGATTTTTAAAAATCCAAGACATAGGAACAGATCAACAATAACAACAAAAAGCCAGAGGAACATACTACAATGTAAGATTCTCAGTTCTCAGAAGGCAAAGCAGTGTAAAACGAAGTAAGTGGAAGAAATGGTGAGTGAATCACCAGCACCAATTAATATGGAGGGACAATAATTAGAGGTGAAGGAGGACCATTGCACAGATAGACAAACATGTCTGTTGCTGACTAGTTACAGTGACAAAAAGCTAGAAAGAACAGATGCCACCAATCTGGTCTCCTAAATTCAAGTAAACTAGAAATTACATTTAGAAAGGTCAACCCTGATGATCAAGTCAAGACAGAGAAATAATGGAACAGAATCCATGTCTCTGGGATGGCATTACCTTTATCTATGGATCTTTATTCCAAATTAGTCAGGATCTGATCCACTGAACTAACTGGCATATCCTAATCAACTAGAACCCAAGTTTCCAAAAGTAGAAAATGTTTTTAGGAAAATCAGATGAACGGTGAGCAGACATAAGGAAAATTCACTAATTATCTTTTAGGGTAAATACTTGCATATTTATTTTGGGGAAAACACAAATATACTTGATATACTTCCCTTCATTCGAGGATGACAGAAAGAGGAAAGTAAAACAAAGAAATCAAAATCAGATATAAGACCCATGAAAAGATTTTCTGCCCTAAAAAAAGATAATAGCATTCAAAAAATAGAAAGAATGAACTTTTGCAAACAATTTACTTCTAAAACCAGGAATCACTATTAGTTATCTTTGTTTTTTAACTTAAAATTCAAGAGGTGACCCTATGAAACAAGTAATGAAAGATGAAATAAGACAATATGCTGGCATGAAAAGATATACTCTTAATTTAAAAAATACATATATATATATGTGCCATTAAAGAAGATGCAAAACTAAATAAATAGTTAAAGAGTACAGGAACAAAATATAAACATTATTCTAAATAACTCTTGGGTTACAAGAGTTATTTAGAATGACAGAACAAACAAAACAACAATTATTCAAGTTAAGTAACAATAAAATAATGAAAAGGATTATTCTGAGAGAAATTAATAACCTAAAATACTTTTATTATTCAGTCTAGAAAAATGAAAATTAAGTAAGTCTTCAGTTCAAGAGGTTAAAAAAGAATAAGAAATAAATGTAAGGATAGCAGGGGGAAATAATTAAAAAGATGAAGTCAATAATTAATGAATAAGAAAACATAAAACACAAAAAGCTGGCTCTGTTAAAGAATACATTAACTAGATAAACCACTATTTAGTCTTACCAAGAAAAAAAAAGGCAAAGAAAACATGGTTTATAAAATCACAGGTACAGATAAAATATTTTTTATGGTATAAAAGAATGCAATGTTTAAATTTATATGCTAATACAGGCAAAAGTTTCAATGAAAGAGAAGATTTTCCTTGGAAAATATATATTGGTAAATTGATGTGAAAATAAAATGAATGGAGATAACAAATAATCACTGAAGATATTTAAAAATTGTCAAAGTTTTGCCTCTCATAAAAAGGTAGTGGGGTCAGTGGGTTAAGTTTCAAATGTTCAAATTTAGCATTAAAGAGATTGCTCAATAATTTCCTTACCAACAATAAAATAGTGAAACATTCCCAAGTTTATTTTTATAAGGCCAGCATAACTCTATTACCAAAATCTCACAGAGATAATAAATTAAAAAAAAATAAAATGAAAAAGCAAAGGAAAATAGAAATAGACTTTAACTCTGGGAGGGTAACAACAGTATTTGATGTATTCTCTTCATATTTCCAGTGCAAATATTCATTGTACAAATAAGTGAATGTGAAGGGAAAAATTAAAACAAATTTATTCCTGCATGTACAGATATAATAAAACTAGATGCAAAAATCAATGTATTACAGAAATGCAAAGAAGTAACATAATTCAACCTATTAACCAAGATTTTAAAAAGGAAAATGGAAAAAATTAGCAACTCTTCCTTAATAAAATATTTTTAAAATTAAGAAAAATTTTTTGATAATCTAATTTATAGAGAAATCATATATTTATTCAATATGATTAAAATGCTATATCAGATAAGAAAAAGATGTCATTAGTCTTTTATAATATATTAGAGATATAATGAAATAGGGAAAGTATATGTAATATACAAATAAAGAGCAGATAAAAATTTTCATTATTTTATAATATGATTTGACTTGAAAAATTCTCAAGAATTAATTAAAATATTTAGAACTAACATAAAGTAATCTATAGAACTATTAGATATGAGTTGAAATTACTCAACAGGAAATTTAGCTGAAGGAGATAGCTGGGAAGGAAGATGAACTGAACTTAGTTTTGGATAAGATGAATTTATATTATTTAGATACTAGGTATGCTCATTAAACTACTAAGAATACAGGACTGGAGTTCAAAGGAAGGATGTTTCTAGACTACTTAGAATATTGCTTAGCAAAAATAAATTCTGAGTATTTTTTGAATAAATGAAACAACTCTAAAAGAAATAAATTTTAAAAGAACAGAAAACTTGGAGGATAAACAAGATAATGCCAGACTATAAAAGAAAAACAGAAAAAAGAAAAAAAGTTTTTATGTCATATGCTGCACAGGGGTAAAACTTCTACAGAAGTTTGTTTTGTTGCCAAGGAACTTATCGCTAATTTAAAAAACATAATATCCGTTGAGAGATGCAAAAAGAAGGCCGATTATAAGAATAATCTGTGTGATGAAGAAGAATATCATGGCTGCCTCCAACTATATATAGTGGTTTATTGTTTACAAATCAAATTGGAATACTTTGCCTACTTCATATCTTAAAAACACTTGAGAAATGGACAAGAAAGTACTTTTTAATTTATGGAACATTCTCCATAATTTGGGTTTTAATTTTTTCTTGATAATGTAATAAATTCATAGGGTTTAAAATTTAAAATGTAAAAAAAATGGTGGTAAGTCCTTCCTAGACCTTTGCAAAGGTAATAAATGCTATCGGATTCTTTTATTCTTCCAAATTTATTCTAGGCATCAACAGAAATGTTTATATTTTATACAAATGGTAATAATATACTTTTACTTTCGAACAGATATTGACCAAGGCTAGGAATATTAATTGGTTTTGCCAAAGTTACCTGAATATAAAGATAGGAAGAGGCATGATTATAATGAAGATGTGTATTTTCTGGCACTGAGTTCATTTACTATTACTATATCATGATGAATTTTCAAGTAAGAGTTATGGGTATGCCTTAATGTAAGTAATATATCTGGTTTTGTGAAAATTGAATGCAATTTTGCAATTACTTATATGATAAATTTAGAACTGTCTTAAATTAATTTCTGATTCATTTTCCATTAGTAATGACACTAACATATTAAAGTCATAATATATAAGCATTTCCCTATTTAATGAGATTTAGATAAGAATTTATATTAAAAATGTTAGGAATTTAAAGGACTTTCCAAAATATATTTTTCTAAAGCAAATAATCTCCCCTAAATTAACTATTTTGAGCACTGTATTTATGAACATTGGTTTTAATAAAGTTGTGGTGCATCTATAATGCATTCTTGCTTTCAGAATTTTGGTTAGTGATTATGTATAAATGTCTCATCACCCCACCACTGACAAATAAAATGCAATTGTAAATGTAAAAGCACAAAATATTGTTTCCAGTGTATCCCCTTTAATTGATTAATTTATATTTTTATTGCTAAATGCAAGAGCCATGAGCCGTTGGCTAATCACTTTTCAAAATACCTTCTGCATATACTTACAGAATCTATTATGTAAATCACGGTACTTTACTAATCTATTAAGTTATACAAACAAAAATATCATGTCCAAGTGAAGAGCCAAAATATAATACTCTTAATTAATTGAAAAAAGAATAGGTACATCTAAATATATATTTTAAAATTGCAATGCATTCACTTTTCATCTATCTTATAGAACACAATATTTATTTCACAGGCAAAAAAATGAAAAATACGAAGCTATTGCTTTGTTTACCACTAATTTGATGTTTATGTTGAGGAAGGATTATCACATAAACACTACTAATATGATGCATATAATTAGGAAAATAAATCTCTGTAAGAAATTACATTTCAAATTGTGAAATGCACAATGTTTCAGAATGCACACAAGTTGCATGAAAAAAAACAAATCCTTGTATTAGCTGCATTGAACCCCTAAAGCAATTTAGGAATTTGTTTCTTACAGACAATTAATCACATGCAGGCGTGCCAGATGAGATCTATTGATTGCCCTTTTCCAGGCTAGTGGCATTCAGACAGTAGACAGACAAATGCCCTAAGCAAGGGGAAGCATCTTTCTGCTTCTGCCTGGTATAGGTTTTAATTGTTACTCCCTAAAATGCATGACATTTTGCTGTTAATCTCTTGTGTAGAGTTTACTCCTTTCTCTTTGAGCAATAAACACGTAGATGTTATGTTTTTCATTTACCTTCACTCCAAGGTCCTTCATAAGCTCAATCTCAAAATTCACTACATCATATGGCAGCCGGAACTGAGGGATTTCAGAAGAACTGAAGAAAAAGGAATAAGCATTTCAAGAAAAATTATCAATCTTAAAAAAATGCAATACATCTTTATTACATAATATGTATCACATAATATGGGCCCGCGGAAATCCACAATTTTTTTGCAAGACAAAATAATATATGGACTGAAAGTGCAGTAGGAACAGATGTGAATGTAAATATATTAAAAGTAATGGAAAACAAATAGTAAAAAGAAAATTGGTCAAAAGCAATTCCAACACTTTAAAGTTCAGTAAAGTATTTAATTAATTTATATAACCACAATTCTATGAATTCCTAAGATAACATAAAGTGCTCATTTTCTGCACTTAAGAAAATGAGCCTTATAATACTATTTCAAAAGTATAATAGTTTAGAGTATTACAGCTAAGCTCAAATAATTTTTAATGTTTTATAGTTATAAGAAGGGATACCGGTGTTTCATGTATACACAGAAAGTTCTTTTCTTCATTCATTCACTCATTTAACAGGCTGTTACAAAGTTTCAGCAAAGTGTTAGTGCAGGGATTTGATGGTGAATTTTACCTAATTCCCAACTTTAATGGGCTCTCATTCAGGTGAGGAAATAGATACAACACAGATAATTACAATGCAATGTGGTCTATGCAGTGAAAGAGATATATCAAAGCATATAATGAGTGATTCGTAAAATAAATAATTGCTGAAGAATTAACTTTCTGGAGCATTCAATGTCAAGTCTTCCAAAGCGTGCATGTGCAGACTTTTCATTGTTTGGTGGCTTAAAGCCTAGATTATTCAAGTAATTTCCACACACCAAAAATCAGCAAGGCACCCCGCTGTAGAAAATGCAAAGGATTAAACAATATAAATCTGAGGTCTCACACTAAAAAAAGAAAAGGAAAGAAAAAAACTCTCAGTTTGGTTAGGGATATAAGATTATGTGTAAGAATGAATTTGGGCCCCTGAAAACTCTGAGCACCACAGATGGCTTTGCCTTCAAAGGCCAAGCAGAAAGATTCTTAACTATTAGGGATTGCATGTGGACACAAACAGATGTCCAGCAATGATATGCATGGGAGTCTGTAGCAGGATAATTTTGAAATCTGAAGATTAGGTGCCAGAGCAAATGAATGCCAAGCTGCTGGGCTGCAGCAGTTCTGTTTAGATGCCCGTACTGCTCTGTCACCATTGTGACCAATATTTAACCCAGTGCTTGACACAGGTTAAATAAATAAATGTGTGAGAGTCACCTCTCTCAGCAGCTCCTAGAATAAGTAAGTGAAATGTGATACACTAAAAAATTTTGATTTCTCAAAATCAGTAAGGTGGGGTTTGGTGGGTTGGAGGTGTGACTTATCCAGATGTATTCAGCTGGGAGATATACATACACAGCACAAAGTGACAAATGCAAAATCTCAAAAGTAAGAGTGACTCAAAGGAAGGGAAGCTTATTGTAGGATGAGATAATCAAGAAGGTGAAATGTGACAAATGGTCAGCTTTCAGGTAAGTGTAGAAGAAAGAAGGTATCTCAGGATGGGAAAAATGATCAGGAAGAGAACAGGAGGCAGGAGGTGTGGGGTGGAGGGAATTGTGTATGGTATGTTCAAGGGCTGGGAATGGAGCTGAGGGGAGTCAGCACGTTTTAGTAGGAACAATATAGGCCAGGAGCAGAAACCCGGGGCTCCATGTGAATTCTTCTTAGTCCCAAGGCCTAAAATCCCATCAATACATGATGACTCCCACAGTGCCATCATCTTACTCTGTTCCCTTAGGAATACCATTCCAAGCCCAGGTGCATGCAAAAAGGAGGTGTATCATCTTTAAGACGATTTAAAAACAATGATAAACCTACTAAAATAAGTCAGTTTTTTTTTATCATCACCAAGAGCTGGTAATTCTAAACAATGTCAGTGATATGTCAGTGATACTTTCAAGAATGCCACCAAAAAAATTAATTTAAATTCCAAATAATTGCTACTGTATTACTATAGAGTATTGATGATATATACATGAGCTTTAAATTATCCCATTCTTTAATAAACATTGAATTATGCAGGGAAGTTAATTTGGAGAACTCCTATTATACAAGGCCCCTGACATGTGCTGATTCAGCTATAGGCATTTTTCATTCCGACTCCCTGCAGGCAGTTTGTGTTTCCACCCCTGAAATACTGACATGCGAATAGTTGATTTGGATGATAAAATGATAGCACATGAAGTAAAATTAATTACTGTCATTTTGTGTAACCATGTAGAGGTTTTATGTGTGAACTATAGCTTTTATATTGAATTATTTGTGTTTTGATTGTTAAATTTTCTGTTTTATAAAAATGAATAAAAAAACTATGTATGAACTAGAACAAATTCACATCACTATTGCAAGGTGTTAAGAATATTGAGAAGCATGGTTACAATTAATGTAACCTATGGACTATGTAATATTCTTGCCTCAATGCCAAAGATGTACTGTGTTAATAATAGGAGGTATGGAAAAAAATATACCAAATATACACTATAGACCACAGTTAGTGGTAATAGTCTGGTGATATTATCTCATAATCTGTAACAAATGTTCCAAATAATGTAATGTGTTGATGGAGGGGTGTTGTATGGGAATTCCACACATTTCATGATTGTTTTGTGAGTTCACAACCTCTCTAAAAAATATATATTTAAAAAATTAAAAAACTAATTACAATTATAAATTTTTACATGATTTTTATTGAAAATAATTTTATTATAAAGATGAGAGCAAAAACATGTTAAAAATTATCTACTTGGGGCAACAAATAACACTAGGTATGTCACTAAACTTTACCATTCTTTAAACACCCTTATTGAACTTATCATTGTCTCACATGTTTCATATTTATTGTTTGTTTATTGTCTGCCACTTCAACAAGAGAATGTAAGCCTCACAACAGCATCTCTTTTCTTTGTTCATTATTGTATCTCTAGAGCCTAAGATAATGAACAGTACATAGTAGGTGACTAATAAATCCTTAAGGAAGGGAGGAGAAAATACAGGCAGATTTCAGGTGATGGAGGGTCTTCTGTGCCATGCCAGATCCTTTAGCTCTTAGGTAATAGGAAGTTATTGAAACATTTCAAGCAGGAGATGGATAAAAATCAGGTGTGAAAACTTTGTAAAGAAAATTGATTTGAAAAAGGCAAGTCAGGAAGCAAAAAAAAAAAAAAAAACGCTTGAGGCTACTGCAGTAATATAAGAAGTAAAATGTTAAGGACATCACAGATGGAGGGGTCTGAAGACATTTAAAAAATATTGGCAAAATATAATTGCCAGAAAATCGAAGAGTAGTGAAGCTAACTCCCATATTTCGGGGTGACACCATTCCCTAAGACAGCAAACTCAGGAAAATGAGAGATATTGGTGTGTTGAAGTTTATGGAAAAGATATGTCCAGGGTTTGAATATATAAGTCTGTTGCTCAGAAAGGAGAAAGGTCAGGGCAGACATAGATTTTTAAGTAATTTTCTTATAGGTGATAATTAAAACCATGACAGTAAATGAGATTACCCCTGAAGACTGGTGAAAAGGGGGGTAAAAGGACAGAAGACAGAATTTGATTGAAATGATCACTTCCAAAGTTTTCTTCTTCTGACTGTGCTCTTTTAACAACGTAAGGTTTTAAAGGAAATTTTTCTTAGTGGAAACCATAAATCAATCAGTACAGACAGCAGAGTGTCATATAGCACAATACAAACACGCAAACATCGTCTTTCTTCTGTTTTCATGCTTTTTTGGTGTAAGTAGACTATACCTATAAAAACACCCTTCTCTTCTTCTTAAATCATAGCTTTCATACTTTGATAGAGCTTTGCTTCTGATATTTATTTCAAAGGTAGACATTTTTTTTATATTGTATTACACACGTTCTCAAAATATTTCCAATTTCTAAAACTATTTTAACCAGACCCCTTATCTCTTAATAGTCAATCAACATGAAATGCAGTAGAAATAGTGAAAAACTATAAGCTAAAGCAAAGTACAGCATTGCTCTCACTTTTTTACCTGATAAAAATGTCATCATTCATATATATTAATTTTTATAAGAAATAAATTACTCTAGAAATTATATATGTGCATGATATACCTACAGCCACTTAAGACCAACTTTATTTTTATTATCATAGTTTCGAGCCCTGTTAACCTTTGTAAACTCATGTCCTGAAAAAGAAGCCACAGTAGGAAGAAAGCAAAAGTACTAATTATTTTATGAATTTGTGGATGCATCAAATTCTGTGTTCAAAACAATAGGGATTAAGTCCTAGGTATCTCTTACCAACAAGAGTGATTTTTAAAGAACTGGTTGTGATACTAATTCACCTGGGATAAAAAAAAAACTGTTTGGATGAAAAGGACAGAAAAGATAAATCTTGACACCATCTCTTTAAGCAATTGATTTCAAAAACAAAGCTAATTTAATCTTTTTAGCTATTTTTGAAGATACAAAAGAATGAGAGGCATCTGTAAGTGAGAAAACAAATTAACAGGAAAGTGTTGTGGTTGTAATTCTGACTAAATTCCAGTGTCAGTTTTTATAATCCTATAACAGTGACAAAGAATTCCTCTACCTTGGGACAGTTCAAATGAGGCTGATCAAACACTTCATTTTTTCCTTAGACACTGGAAACATTCAAAGAAAAAGGAAAGAAAATAATTCGAGGTATTGGATTAAAAAAAAAAAAAAAAAGGAAAGGAAAAACCAAAACGTTTGGATTTTAATCCAGGGGAATTTGTCCTACTAGAAACTGTTCAGCAAATATATAAAAATGCAAGTTTAGTGTCAATTTATATGATTTAGAAATGCCTATTCTGCATTTGAGTTAAAATGAGATAGGGAAGCCAACAAACATCAAAATCTTCTACCAAAATTATCAACGCAGAAAAATTCACAAGCATGGCTGTTTGAATTTTAAGCTTCTTGTGAAAAGGCAATTAGCACAGCCTTCCAGTGTATACAATAATTAAATTAACTTTTAAAATTAATTCATATAGTCACTGATGAGCATAACTGAAAAAATATACAATGCTTATACATATGTTGTTAAAAGATTTTTTTCTAATTAATAAAGCTGTGGTAAAAAGCCATTAAAAAAGATTAATAAGATAGTCTAAATCCTTCCAGAAAAATAATGTATTGGGTAGTTCAATTTCCAGAACAAAATTATAAAATATGTGTAATCCCTTAAAATTAGCAGTGGTGAAATATCAACACACAAAAAAATTATTTCTTGACAATTAGGTTATTTACTCTTCATATCCTCTCTAAAGGTTCTTCCATGTTAGTGAAAATTTTGATTGATGATTCAGATAAATAGTTTTATATTAATGATAGCCTACCTTTCTTTAGCATATTGTCATTTGACCAATATTCAAATTTGTACATTTATTAACACATATTTAGAGATGCCAGAAAATGTGAAAAACAGAAGCACAAAATATAGTCACAACTTGGTTATTACTAAATATGATAAATTTATTGCTTAAGGATGGTTCAGTACCCACACAAATTTAAATCCTAGTTAGGTATATCAAGAGATAAACTGAATGGCTGTATTTCATAATCCATGATTTTCTGATATACGATGACACATTTATGGAAAATAATAAATTAGTAATATTATTAACTTACCACCCAAATATTTTCTAAGTTTTACAACAAATGTTTTAAGCAATATCTATTTCCTATTTATAATAAATAAGTATAATAAATTTGATTTCTTTCTGATAATAAATGTAATTTACATTCGCTATTGAGTTCCACTTATTTTAAATAAAAGTAAGTTTGACTTGAATATCCATTTGTTAAGCTTGGTTTTAATACCCAAAAGTCTAACACAGTTTCCATTTAAATGTTTGAATCTTCACATGAATAAAATGCTAATGTTACCGAATCCTGGTTTAAAATAATGATGCTGTTAATATCAAATATTAATGAGATACTAATGGAGAAAACATTGCATAAATGTACATTAGAATAGTACATTTTTAGCTGATTCTGACATAATAGCGATCAAACCCAAGACTTAAGAGATATAAACTGAAAATATGTAAGTAGGACCTCAGTAAACAACAAAAAGAATACTCGAAATAAAAATAAATAAATAAATAAATAAATGACTTTATTATTCAAAAAAAAAAAAAGAATATTCAACTATTCTATGGGGTTAGGTTTTCCCCATTCCCATGATTTTCAGATATCTCTTCATTAAAGGAAAGATTCAAAGGAATGAAACAATTTTCATATGAGTATTTCCTCTAGCCATAAACTATTTTGCTCCGATTTGTCTTAAAATCACAGAACTAAGCAGAGAAGTTTTAAAAGAAATATTGCTTGAAACCAAATGCAAAATTTAAAATGAATAACATAATCAAAATTTGAGCATTCGGAAAAAGAACTTTTAAAATATCATCTGCCAGCCTGAAATTTCTATGATTATGAACCAATAACATTCATGTTTATTTTACCCCCATTATTTTTGACACTATAAATATGAAATAGATGTAGCGTGAATGCATTACCTTAAGCCACCAGCAAATTCTTGTTTTTCAAATATAGTGATGTCAGAGTAACCTAATCGAGCCAAAAAGGAAGCACAGCTTATACTTGCAGGTCCAGCACCAAAAAGAGCAATCTTTGCAGAATAGGCTTCAGGCATTTTTTCTGGGGGAGGCAGAGAAGGATTTCTGATTTGTGGGATATTCATTGCTTTAAACACCTACGGAGAAATAAAATGCCATGGTAAAAATTTTAAAACTAACTTTTACATCTTCAAAACATATTTTTAATGTTTCAAATCCATTGGTGTTTTCAAATAGTAATAAGTGGTTCATTACCAGTATTAACATGGCAGACTTAAAAAGTTATGTTGCATCAATTAGATGATGACTTAAGCATGACTATCATTTTCTCAATCTTTAAAATTTCCTTCTGGGGTCAGACCTCTTCTAGGAAGCATTCCTGACTCATCTTCCCTACTTCTTCCTCTAGGCCTGGTTAAATGCTCCTTAGTTGCCTCTAACATAACCACTTACCAACTTAGCAGTTCATGTGTCACATTTCCATGTCAGTCAGTAGAACATTACCTCCTAGAGTCAGGGAGTATGTCATATACAGAAGCACACACATATAATTTATTACTGATGTGTCTTGGATGTTGTTGTTTTTCTAACACCTTACCATTGTATTACCAGCAGTTAACACTGTACTTGGCACATAGTAAACATTTACTAAATAATTTATTGATTTCTGCTTTTGATTATGATAGATTCAGATTTGAAGGATAAAATTGTAAAAATCTCTTTGAAGTACTGGACAACTACTGAAGCAAGCCAGACTTGAGGTCTCAGAGTGGAGGAAAGAGTAGATACTTTTAACCTTGAGGTCAGTTGCCATTTCTTAGCAGAAGGAGGAAGGTTAATTTATCATCTTGCAGAAGGCCACAGCTGAGAGACACCAAGAGAGATTTTTGCAATCTTCTAGAAACTAGAGAGATTAAGAGTTTTGAGAAATCAAGAGGCCATGAACCTGGTGCAAAAGAAAGGTTAGAGAAGTAACCTTAATTCTTAAGTTGCATAAGACAACAGGTTAAGAATCTAAACAGACAACTTCTCTAAAGCAGAGGGGAGCTTTCTACAGTCTCATGATCTAGAGGAAATAAAAGCCGAAGTACAAGAGTGTCTAAAGAAGGGAAAGCCTTGCAACACACTCCAGGATACAGCTGGAACTTCTAGAAGCCTACATTCTACATGTGGGGAAAACCAGAGGGAGACGATTAACTCAGCTACAAGCCAGCTCAGCCCAGATTGGATAAAGATGATTTGTCTTCTCTTCATCTACAAAATGATAGGGTGGACCTAATTTGGAGGATAAGTCGTCAACCAATTTTCATATATAATGTATGGCTTTTGATCAGGCATGATCAAAATCAGGCATGCCAAGAAAAAGAACCAAGAAAACCAAGAGGAACACATAGAAATTGTAGTTATCAAACATACATTTTAATATAACTATGATTAATATGCTTTTAAAAAACATAAAAAGAATGAGAACTTCATCAGAAATCTGGTACTGGTGTAAAAAAATTTTGAAGAGGAAAAAATGCAAAAATTAAAAAATAAATAAATGTATTTAACAATATATTGGACAGGTCAGTAAAAAAGGATTAGTAAGATAAGTCAGTAAAAGCTATCTAGGCTAACGCATGGAAAGTAAGTAGGAAGAAAAATGCAGAAAAGAATGTAAAGGACAGGAAAAAAAAGATCTAATGTGTGTATAATTGGAGTCCTAAAAGTGGAGGAGAGAGTGAATGAGGCAGAAGCAACATTTTAAGAGAAATAGGTCAGGAATTTCCCCAAACTAATCAAAGACCTCATGGCACCGATTCATGAAGCTCTAAATCTTAAGCAAGGTAAATGTAAAGAATATCACTTAGGCATATCACAGCAAAATTTCTGGCAACCACAATAAGAAAAACAAAGTGCTGAAAGCATCCAAAGAATAAAGACACAATACTGTTAATGATCAGCAATAAGGCTGACAGATTTCCTCTCAAAAGGAATGTAAGTCAGAAGACAATGAAATGATATCTTTTGAGCATGGAAAGAAAAATACCTTCTGCCTAAAATTCTATTTAGAAAGAAAAGTAACCTTCAAATGTGAAGGTGAAATAAAAACATTTGCAGTGAGAAATTGTTGGCAGCAATAAAAGAAATATTGGAGAATACTGAAGGAGTTTCTTCAAGTTAAAGAAAAATTATCCCAGATGGAAACCCAAAAATGCAGGAAGTAATAAAGAACACTGGAAATTATAAATATGTGGATAAATATAAGTTAATATTGACTAAAAAAAGTAATAATAATGTTATGTGAGGTTTAAGATAAAATAAAACTAAAATGCATGACAATATGCATGAGAGATTAGATTTAAAGTGTACTAAGATCCTAACTTGGTCTAAGAAGCAATGAAAATTCCAATGTATATTGAACTATATGCAATTAAGGATGCATGCTGTATATATACAGTAACTATTAAAATAATTATAAAAGAATATTCCCTAATTAACTAAGGTACGTGTGAAGGAAGTGGAATAAAAATTATATTTTATTAATGCAAACAAAATAAAGAAAATTAATTTAAACACTTGGAGTAAGCAAGACCATAAAACAAAGAATAAGATGGTAAATACATAAACTTAAACATATTAGTAATTACATTAAATGCAAGTGGACATAACCTCTGTTAAAGGCAAGAAATGTAAAAGAGTTATTTCTTAAATGTGTAAAGACATAGAAAATGTAAAGTTAAAAGAAGAAAAATACAGCATGCAAACACTAACGAAAAGAAAAATGGTATAAGAATATCAACATGAGACATTAGATTTTAAGGCAAGATACATTACTAAAGTTAAAGAATAACACTTTGTAGTAATAAAAGATCAATTTATCAGCAAGATTTTATAATTGTAAATCTGTGGGCACTTAATTACAATTTCAAAATATATAAAGAGAAACTGATAGAACTAAAGGAGAAAAAATCAGGTTCTGAGGTTCTCAGCATTCTCCCATCAAAACTTACTTTCAATAGAAGTGGCCTATAAATAAATTCATGCATCTTAGCTGATTATAGTATAATATACCTTAGTATTTTTACTCATTCCTAGAAAATGCTGTGATCTGAACCAGAATTTACAACTATAAATTCTAAATTAATAAATCATTCATAAAAATAAAGTTGAAATCTACTTATAATATTTTTGAAATAAAAAACTGTCACAAACTTTTCACTAATACATATTAAATCACATGCATTTGATATGATCAGAGAGAACTACATGTAATTTCCTTTAGGGATTAAATAAATTCTAATTTCTTTCATATTCAGTCGACTATTCCTAGCTTTATAAGACAATAATTAAAAACATAACTTTCCCATGCTAAAATTTACTAGCATTTATAAATTAACATTACATTTTACCAACCTTCAGAAGAAGAAGACATATAATTGCTTTGTTTTGGTTTAAGAACCATATATTGCTGGCACCTTATACAATATAAGAGGGTTCAGCGTGGCTATTTATAAATTTTACAAGCTGGAAATCTTATAACATGAAAGTAAGCTGCAATAACCAAATAAATATGATTTGTGAAATGTCTGCCCTGCTGCAGTGACACAGAAGCAAGAAATAATTTATTTTTGTTATACTGAACATATCTGACACAAATTCTAGTGACCCATATGCAAATAAAGTTGCAATTATCCAAAAATATCCAACAGGTATATATTTTCTCCTAAGGAAATTTTAACTATTTTTGAATGAAGTCTTTAAGTGTTCTTTTGAAAAACTGTCCAAATGCAAATAATGACCTCTGTGTTAGTGCCCAGCACAAAACTGGATTTTCTCAGGAGGTTTGAAGGAATGAATGCAAGCACACTCTTCTACAGGTATGATGCCGTACACATGAACTAGAAGATGAATGGTTACACACTGATGGCTGCAACTTCAGGCTCTGCACCTTATGAGTTCAATACATACTCAACTACTACCCTGCTCAATACACTCATCTATGAATAGATATTAGCCCTTCACCTATTTTGTTATGTTCTTTTTTTTTTCTTTTTTGTAACTTGCACTGGATTTTCCTTCTTAGTTTTATGACAAATTAGTTGCTCCTTGGTAGCATTTCTTACGAAGTGACTATTTGAACAACATTTTGGCATTTTGTAAATTTTAGCACAAAGGGCAGTATCTTTTAAAACATCTGGCCTTGAAACTAGACTACTTGGGTTTGAGACTTCCCCATCATTTTCATGGTATGCAATATTGTGCAAGTCCCTTATCATATGCCGCAGTCTCCTCAACTGTAAAGCAGGGTAAATAATATTTAATTCCTAGACCTACTATGAGGATAAAATGAGTTAATATACATAAAACATTTTTAGAAAAGTGCCCAGCCACACAGCAAATATTACTTCTGAATTCACCTATCATTCAAAGACCATACGATAGAGTCTATCTACCCTTGTATTTTTCAACACAGCAGCCACTAGCCACACGACTAATCAAATTTAAATTAATAAAAAATAAATTAAATTTAAAAATCTTAACATAGCTTACAGTCTAACCGTTTCAATAGGGTAGGAACTATTCAGAGAAGTGTTCTCCCTTTCTGCAACCCCAGGACACAGCAGAGTACCTGCCTAGTACACAGGAGTTACCCAACAAGATTTAGTTGAATTTCAAAACTCCTGATGTCCAGTGGCATACTTCAACAAATGTTTAACAATCACTAAGGAAGCACAGTTCTTCCTCAGTGATACCAAAGGACAGTTACAAGTCAATATTTTTCTTGAGGAACATTTTAAAATAGATTTCCTTGCAAAATCACCCTTTTATTTCTGACCTTCCATCCTCATTTTAGTCTCTCCTAACTCTCTAAAATGGTACATAATGAAAATAAACGTGAGTGTTTGGTGGCTATAATTCTTCCCTAACCACTCTGTTTGTTCTTATTAGCCAAGCAACAGCAAAAATAAGCTATAGATAAATCATGACAAATAAAATATTCTTGGATTTTTCTGAAATGTTTCATTAATATGCCTATTAGCAGAAGGCTGAACTGCAAAAGGACAGTTACATTCTGCAAACGTCATAAGAGGTTTGTATTTTAGCAAGTATTTAACTTGATTTCAGTATGGAACAAGAAATAATAATTTCTGGTGATTTCTTAAGAGATATTATTTCATCAGTGTAGTTCTAAGAGAAATCACAATAAAAATGATACAGTTTTTGTTTTGCTGGTTTTGGTTTCTTTGGGTTATTTAATTAGCAAGATGACAGTCTGGTTGCCTTTTCAATGCTTGAATACAGAAAAATTGCTATTTTGTGCATACAAAAGTAAGTTACCTCAAATTACATGCTTACCAGGAGACCCTTCTGTGTAATTTTCTTTGTAACTTTCTTTCTTTTGTAAAAGAAATCAAAGGAAATCCTGAATACATAATATTCATTGAACTCATCCTTTGAAAAGAAACATGCTTGGGCTACCTGACAAACAGTTTTTCCCCCCACAACAACTAAACATGGAATCCTAAAAGTGGGAACTTTATTTCAAATGTATCAAAAATGGGGGAAACTTCCATATATAAAAATTATTTGAATTATTAATTCTTAAAGATTTTGTGTCATTACTTTCATATCATTAATGTAAACATTATTCTGAGACACCTATGGCATGGTAAAAATATTTGTGTAATTTGAAGTCAGAATATTCTGCTGTTTTCAACTTTCACTTCAGTCATGTAAATATTTTTATGTGCCCTTTATGTGCTAGACACCAGTATGAATAAGACAAGCATTGACCCTTCCAGTAAAGGAGTTCTCAGGGTAACAGAGTACTAGTAAGCCTTACCTACAGAATGATTATTCCTATATAATGTATTATGTGCAGGGTTTAATTTTACATAATGTACTGCCAGAGCACGAGAGAAAGTTTGCTACCCAGAAGGGAATCAAACTTGTTACAAAAGATGACCCCTGACCAAATCTTTTTAAATAAACAAAAAATAAACAAAAATAAAGCATGTGTTATATTGGAGAGGACTTCACCTCTCTAAGTACCAGCCCTAAAATTAGAAGAAAAATAATTACATCAGCAATTTATTGAGATGATAGAATGAATCAATGACATAACTTCCTTTGATTAATACCTGTAGCAGTTTGATAATTTTTATGAATTCCAAAAATAGATATTGGATTATGTTTGTAAACTGGTCTGTCTGAGGTTTCATTTTTACTTGATTAAATTATGATTAGGGCTTTGATTGGGCCACATCAGCCGGGTGTTGAGTCCCTGCCCCTTGGTGGGTGGGGACTCACAGATAAAAGACATGGCAAAGGACATAGTTGGAGTTTTTGATCCTTGAGTTTTTGAGCTGGAGTCCAGGAAGTGAACACACAGGAGAAGAACACAGAGGAATAGAGACAGCTCCTTAGACACAGCAGAAGCTCGGGGAAGAGAGACAGAGCTGTTCGTCTGATAGTCTACAGCTGGCCTTGTGGGGTGAGTACAGCAGCTGAGCTCAGAGAGAAATGGAGCCCCAGGAAGAGAGGTACCCAAGAAGCCTGAACTCTTGGTAGATTTCGCAGCCATCTTGCTCCAACACGTGCAATAGACTTTGGTGGGGGAAGTAACTTATGCTTTATGGCCGGTAACTGTAAGCTTCTACCCCAAATAAATACCTGTTAGAAAAGCCAACAGATTTCTGGTATTATGCATCAGCATCCCTTTGGCTGACTAATACAAATACCTTTTCTCTATAACACACTCTCTTAGGTACTTAATATTTATATCTCCAATCCTAATAATCTTCAAAGTTAGGTATGATTGCTCATCATATAGACAAAGGAACTGATCCATAAATTGTTATTCCTGCATTATAGTTCATATTTTTATTATAATTATAATCCATGTTGCACCTGGGATTTGAGGATGCAATTGAATTACATGGTTGAAGTTGACCAAATACATTTTGAAAACATAAGTGTTTATATTTTGGTCATGAGCAATTTGATTCAAAATCATAATCAGGTTCAAATGAACTCATTATAAGCCTCCAATATGTGCATATCCTATTTCTTCTGCCTTGAATACCCTACTACCAATGACTTTCCTCTACTCAACTCTCCCTCCCTGCTCAGCTCTCAGGTTTCCTAGCTACAGGCTACCATAGTGCGCTCTCACTTCCCACTCTCAATACTTCATTGTATTTGCCTGCTTGTCTTTCTCACTAGACAGTAAGCTCTCTGAGGGCTTTTTCCCCACCTCTTTATTTTTATGATTGCTTTGAAGTTACAGATTGTATTTCCATATTTTTGGATTACCTTTTACATTTTGCAACAGATATTTTAATGGATTTTTAAAACATTCCTAAATTTTTCAGTGTCTTTCTTCTCTTCCCAGCATGGAAGGCCCTTTGTGCACTTAATTCCTTCAGAACTCCCCACACAACCCAATGACCTTCCTGGGTAATATTATATAAAATTTTATTTTCATCTTTATTTTTAACATCCAAAAATGATTATTACTTTACAGTCAATATTTAATTATATTTACTACCATTTTTGCTGATTGCTTTGTTCATCATTGTTTCTTGCATCTCTCGCCTTCATCCTAGGTCTGTTTTCTTCATGCTAAAGAATAACCCTTAGTTGTTTTTTTAGCAAGGTAAGTAACAAACCACCTTTAGATTTAAAATGCCAGAAAATACTTTTATTAGTGTTCTTACTGTCAAAGAAGAACTAAAGTTATTTCTCTTAGCCTTTGCAGAACACTCTTGGCTTCTGACATCTATTAGTACTGGTACTGGGATCAGTCTAATTGCCATTTAGTTTTAAAGTAATCTGGTTTTGCTTCCTCTGGAAGGTCTTCACATTTGTTATCAATGGTTCATAATATTACAATATGTCTAAGTGAGGGACTTAAATCTATTCTCTCCTCTGGAAAATTCTCCAACATAATTGCTTTAAGTACTCCTCTTCTGACAATCTTTATTTCACCAATTGTATTCTTGACTATATAAAGTCTGAACTTTCACTTTTCTAGTGAGATTTTCAATTCAGTGACTATTTTCAAGCATCTATTTTTCCTATAAACTCCCTGCTTTTTCCAACAATTTTATCTTATTTTTATGGATATTATTATTTTATACATATTTATTTTAAAATTTTGATTTTGACGTTGTGTTTCATTGGAATAAATTCATCGACAGTCTTTTGATTATCATTGATAGCATTAGCTATTCTAATGTATTTTGAATTTTTTGTTTCTGATTTATCTTGAGTGAAATCATCTCTCTCTCTCTCTCTCTCTCTCTCTCTCTCTCTCTGCACTTACCCTCTTGCTTCCTAGCAGGTATATGGCCTCCATCCAGCACTATCCCTCTCCCTCCTCCCCACTGCAGAACCAGTGGAAGCCCAGGTGATATTAGAAATATGACAGAAACAAGGTACTGTGCCACTAGGTACATGGCTAAAACACTGGCTGCACTGCACAGCTCTCTCTGCTCCTTTCTGTAGCCTTATATATGTTCCAACCCTGTAAAATAGTTATACCTATTTTTTCAATTTCCTACCGTTGGCAGGTGACTTCAGTCTTCCAACTTGCACGACATTTTTGGTACTTGTTACCTCATAGCACTCAAACTCCCAAGCAGCCTCAGGATCCAAAACATAGCATAGAAGTGGCCCAAGTCTTCCAATTACATTTCTGGTTCAAAAAGGCATTTATCTTTTTTTTTTTTTTTAGTGCAGCTGTGAATTTTTATTGTATGCTGTTTATTATATTTCATGTTATCATTATTTCATGTTTTGAGCAAAATGAGTGGTTTAAATTTTAACTCATAGCATTATTATGAGCTAGAGTTTTGCCTTTTACAAATGACTCATGCTGATTCAATAACATTGCTTTATATTACTACTCATCACAAATTTTATGCAAATATATATACTTTCAAATTGGCAACACTAAAACCAATCAAAGTCTGCCCTTCTAAAGTATAAACTGCCCACAAGAGTGTATATATTTAGATTTATAAAAAACATGTTTAGAAAAAAATACTAATAGTAAATAATCTTAACCATGCAATTTTGGTAAATTGCAAAGTTATTGCTCCAGATCTCTGTAGCATATTTTTATGTCTTAAAGCTTTAGATACTAACATATAATTTTAAGCAACTTAAAATATTGTGATGAAAATCATGGAGCAATTTGTCTTATGTTACAGTTTTATTATCAATCATTGTGCCAGCACTGAGTATTTTTAATAGATTCCTAAAGATTTTTCGAGGCAAATATTTAGAGAAATCCATTGCGACATTATTCCTTCCTATTAATCACTGCATTAAGACTAAAAGGAGAGACACAAAATAAGCCGTAACATATTACTTGCATTTGTATCCCAGAGAACAACATTTCACCAGGGTGCAAATTATAGATTTTATTACTGTTTACTATGTATTTTTCATGTATATCTTATTTCTGTGAGAAATAACTAACTTTTATTACCTCAAGAAGAAAAACAGCGTTCACAAAATATTGATAGTACTGATGTTTTAAATAGGAATTGTAGAGAGAAATTTTATTCAGAGATGCTACAAGTTTGGGACAATAGGACAAATGTGAGATATCACAAATCTTACAAATATTCTTTAACCAACATCCTATTTATAAGTGACCTGTGAAAGTTATTAGTCATAAATATTGGTTCTTATCCATTATTATGGTAATTAATCTACCCTTTAGATTGAAAACATGAACTGACAGATCTTATTGACCAGCTTGCTAAACTGTATCATAAATGTGCTAGGCTTATTCACTAAATTCACTTGTAACCCAGCTATCTGAAAATCAGACTTAGGCCTTCAAAACTAAATAACCTATAGGTAAACATGAATTTATCATGATGTAATGAAGCTTAGGGTCCCTCACTCGTGAGTTGTATTTCAATTTTCTACTAGTGCTTTTGTAAAATTTTTTCAGGAAAGGGAGTCAAAATTTTATAACATTAAGCACCAGAGAACCTAGGTTCACTTCTGGCTATAGGATAACCATTTCATGGCCAAAAAGAAAAAAAAGAAAAGCTCTTTGGCAACATACATAACTAAGAAAACTGCTAGGCCATATGTAATGGTCTTAACCTATTTTAATATAGTTGTTTTATATCTAACAGAAAATCAACAGTTTTTGAGGCACGGTGACTGAGGTATAATGTGGCTGAGACTTCACTTGGAACAAGAAAAACTGTGAACCTGAAGACAGAAAACATGAGTTTACAATGAGTTTGTACCATGGCTAGAAACATTATCTTAGGCAGCTGAGACTTCATGAAATAATGGAAATTAGAGTACAAGCTTCATATTTTAGATCTGTCCCTTACAAGCTGTGAGCTTGTAGAAGTTAATTAATTTCACCGAGTCTCCTGTTTTTCACATATAAAACAGAGATAATAACATTTACCTGGAGGGTTATTCTGAGGGTTAGTCAAGCTGTAAGTAAAGTACATAACATGATGCAGGGCGATAGGAATTTGCTTAATATTAACTATGATTTTTTAATCACTTTGATCGTTAGTTTCCTCGTGTCCAAAACGGGAAAAACGTTACCCTCTTTACATGCCTCAAGGGTTGTTTTATCAACATTTAAAAGTGAGATTTTACGTGCTACACAAGTGTAGTGTAGTACAACTGTAAGTTTTCCCCATGCCTGATTATTTCCTTTGTCCTAGGCCATAACCAGCTCCAAAACCAAAAGACAAAAATTAATGAAGATTGTTTGATCTGTCCAAGGATGCTAATGTAAATGCTTATGCCTTGCTAGGGTCACTACAAAGGATCAATTGTTTGTTTTTATTATTTCCTGAGAAACTACAATGTTTCTCAGATCTGTAGTTTAGGTCCAGCATACAGAAACATTTGGTTCTAATTGATGTGCAATCAGTGTTGGCTTAACTGAATCCCTACCTAGTGGCAGTTTATAACACTGGGTGTTCGTACATCTCATTTTGCTGGATAGTGCTGGTTTGTGTCTGCTGCTCTGGACTAACTACTAGTAATGTCCCCTTTCATTCTCCAAAGTACCTCTGTCATTTGATAATTTTACTTACAAATCCATCAGCTTGATGCACAGCTATAGCACATTCAGTTTTACATTTCAGTTTATGTACACTCATCCTTTATTTTAAGATTAGTTTTAATTTATGAACTGCAATTTATTTTTTTATTGTCTTCACTTTTCAGTTTGATAGATGAGGTCTAACACAAAAATACATTATTTGAAAGAAGACAAGCAATGTTCTATTCATTAGGACACATTGCTCTACATTTTCCTTGATTAGACTTGTAGAAGATAAATTTTGGGGAGCTGCAGTTACTTGAGTAAGTATGTTTCTATGTCCCTTCTTCATTCACAATTCTACAATCTATTCATTGAAGAGTTTAAGCAAAATATAAATGTTGATGCAATTTACATAATTGTTAAATGTTCCTTAATGTAGTCTCTAAACACCTGGCTGTTTGAGTTGTATTAGAGTATATTTTTATTGGATTATAAACACCATTCAGCTTGAATTGAACCACATCTATCCTTAATAAAATATAGAAATAAGTACTTATAACTCATTAAAATGATATCTGATGTTATTTATTTCACCTTTAAGAAAAATCTCATCGTCATATTATAAAGTAAAGGCCCAGGGATGGCCAATAAATCCTAAAAAATAAAAAAATAAAAAGAGTCAAAGAATAAAAGCTCTCTACCAAATATCAAAAGGTTTTGTAAAACTATAGTAATTAAGACAGTTTGTTCAGTTCATGGAAATACAAATAGGTTGATGTAAGAGAATAATCCTCCCCCCAAAAATAGACAAATTCATAAATATGTATATGACCTTGATATATGAAATTTAGAGGTATTACAAATCAATCTGGAAATGACGGACCATACAAATAAATGGCATCATATTAATTGGATATACATATGGAAAATACACACAATACACATGTGTTATATCATTAGATCCCTCCATCCCAATATATATCAAAAAATTGGTGAAGAATACAAATAAAACTTCAAAGCTGAGGAAGTTTAATGGCCAATCAACATATTAGAAGGTTTCCAAACTTCAACATTTATTGGGGAAACCCATACAAAAACACTTATAAACTGGTTCTTAGAAAGCACATAAAATATAGACCAGATTCAATAATTAATCAGACTGTTCGATTGGGGAAGGTAATATGAAGGTTTTTAATGTCATCTGTAATATATATTTATTCTGAAGCAAATAAAGCAAAAATTAAATTTTATCAATTACTGGAAAAAAAACCATCCATTATTACAAATAATATATGCTGGTGACAAGAAATAGACAATGACAAATGAAAAGTGGCTTTAAAAAACTGCTGAAAGATACAATTAAAGAAAAATCTAGAGAAATTCTGTTCTCAGTGAACCACCTGACTTTGAATTCCATTTATCAAGGCCATTCTTAATTAAAGTATTTAAAGTGCTTTATCAAAATGTTTACACCATAAAAACTATATATATATATATATATGGCACTAAAATATATAATCTCATAGAATGTTTATTGTGAAAAACATTGCATTTAGATACCAATTTAATAATTTGGTATATTCATAAATATCAATAATTGAGGCAGTAATTTTAAGTACCAACTCCTTGGATATTTTAACATTTAAAGTCAGATTTTAGAAACTTGGAATTTTCATTTTAATTTTTCTGAATTTCTGTCCATAACACTTTAGTATCAATAGAAGATAATTTATCTGACATGCAGATAATTTTCTATTTAGAATCATTTTTTCAAACTTTAAGGAGTGGGTAGAAAGATGCATTCTCATTTTATTCTCCTTTTCCTAATAATTCATTAATTAAATTTGAGAGGCAATTGGAGTTCTGGTGGTCTATTAAGTATAATGAATATATGATTTTGTTAAAATTCAATTAAATACTGAAACATTTCAAAATAAAATTTTCAAGGCTTACATTTGTGTTGAGAAACTTAAAAACCCTCATGAAATAAATAACAAAATCCACACCAAACTATTTTTTCCAAGATATTTTATTGAAGTAGTATATTTATACCTAATTGATCTTGGAAAAACTGTCTTCTGTAGATAGTCAGAGTCACCCCTGTTGCCTGTTTGTCCCAAGGGTACACAAAAGTGTCTGAAGCAAGGTTACAATCATCACACTGCAGATGTGTCAATAGCAAAGGGTTGAATAGTAATGAAAATACAAGACAAAAAAAGCATCTGGTTCCCTGATTCTACCGCAGGTTATTGTTTATGTGATTCATTCCTCTTCCTCCAAATCATATGTCCATGTTCAAATGGAAGAGAAGTACAATGCATAGATGTAACCACTAATGGCATACTACTGAGTTGATATTTTAAAAATCATTTGTAAGTTGTGGGAAAAACAATTTTGAAAAATATCAGACTGTTTTAGTATGTTTTTCTAACCTTTGCTTAATTTGGTTGCAAAATAGATTTCTATTCCTTTAAAGGTCAAACATCATTGTTATATCAAACAATCAAAACATAAAACTATTTGCATCAAGTTGTACTTCAACTTAAATACTGATGTCAATAGTTTAGTAGTTTGAGAGAATAATAATATATTGCTCTTTATACATTTTTACATTTACAGTCTATTAATATGTAGTTTGTGTTTTGCTTATCTTCACAACTTTAAAAGTTGAATAAATTTAGGTAAACTACACTTTGACCTAGGGAATAGAGGACTTCTAAAATGACTTGCCCCAAGTGGTTGACTAAAAAAATGAAAATAAATGGAAAACTTTTCTATTTAATTCCACTGGGAGACTTTTATTTATGGTTTGATAAATACATTTAATGCCACAGTTATACAGATTATAATTGGAATGAAATAACAAGATACATTACTACGCTAAATTCCTAGATTCACTTAATATATGTTTGTTGCAGTCTTAATCTGTGCATAACTCTTCATTACGTGATACTTATGGAAGGTACTCAGAGTGTCCAATTCTCAAATTTTAGTAATTTTCTAATAAATTCTATTCAGCAGTTAGGGTACATTTGAAGCTCTGTCTTAAGTAAATAAACTCCGCTTTGAGAAGGGATGGTAGGAATTTCATAAAAAATCAAGTGAGAGTTCCCAGAGGGTGATGGTCTCTCTTTCCTTCTCTCTTGTCTCATCTCTCTCTCTCTCTCTCTCTCTCTCTCTCTCTCTCTCTCTCTCTCT